>JAVJIF010000810.1:0-147763 GCA_038442645.1 Agave tequilana
CTTTTCATTTTTGATCAGAACTTAGTCATGTGCGTGGGTGATGTTTGATATTGTTAATTCCCCAATTTGGTGCAAGAAAGTGTAATAGTGAGCCCTGTAAAGCAAGTTGAATTGTTGGGCTTGCGAGATATTTGATAGTGATGCTGCGTACTGTCACCCACACGATGTAGACGAGTGGTCGATTGCAGTTGATGCTTCACATAAGGTGTGACCTACCCCTTGCTGTGAAGAGTTGATCTCGATCGAGCATTTGATCTTCCATTGTGAAGAAAACTGAGCTTGTAGGGAGATGCTTTGTTTGAGGGGAAATTGTTAGGATTTGGGTCGAACAAATAGTCCCACATTGACTAGACATAGGGATGATCTAGGGTATAAAGATTTGGAACTCACTTAATGGATTAACATTTTAAGATAGAACCCCAAGGTCCTTTAGGTTAGCGGAGTGGAATGATCGAGGGCCAACCTGTAACGCCCCGATCCTGCAGATACGAGGACGCTATGGCGACATACATACGCAGGGCGTAAATATCCTCCTATACGTACGCTAAGCCTCAGTACAGGGAATAAAAATAATATACATAATAGTTTCAGCATTGAATAAGTAAAAGAATACCTGCAAGAGGGGTCAGTGATCATAATAGACATGAAAACAAAGGATAAATATGGAAAGAAAGATAGATAATAAAGATACATATGAATAGTATAGATGACGAGTCTCCTATGTGTATCCCTTGAAATATATGGTTCTATGACATCGAATCTCCAACCAAGACCTAGTGAGTAGTAAAATAAAGGAAACAATAATAATGTATTATAGTAATACAATCACCATAATATTAGATATACATGTTTATATACCGGTGATACAATATAATGATAATAACAATCGGGAGAAATATAAAAGAATCATATTTTAACATCATCAATACCTATAATGTTATAAACAGTGATATTACCACAATAATATCTTATTTATATCATTACAATCAGTTTATATGTCTGGGTTGTACTATCAAAAATAATAGGTAAGTCACTATGGGAAATTATGTTACTACACAGTCAATAGTGTTATGCCATTTATATAATATTCTCAATATGCGTATTTGATACAGTATTAAGTATTCCTAATTACATCACTGTGTACAAGTAACATGTAGTAGTTTTAATTACTTTATATTTCATATTTAATCTAATAATAATAGTAGTATAATGGTGTCATGATGAATATGAACATGCAGATATAATATATACAAAATAACCATACTGTAGTGTTGTGATTATACAATAACAATGTCTACAGTGTGTATATAAAATAGAATACATAAAATGCAGAGTATACATCAAATGGATAACGTGTCTGTGAAGAATACAAGAAGTGCAAGGTATGCATGTGACATGATGGTAGATAAGATAGCGAAAAGTGTAGCGAGTATATATGAACAATAATATAAATATATCGAGTATGTCATGCGATTTATACAATAATAACAATTAGTTTTTCTTGGTATTTTTTATCAATCTCTTCCAGTATCCCATAAGCACTGCCAGTTCATATTGGAGCCCGCACTCCGGGCAAACCGAATCGCACATAGCATACAGGTACCATGATCTGAACGAGAGAGTGACGAAATAACAAGTATTCCTGATGTCACTATTGTTTATACCATTTTATTAAGTTAATTAAAAATTCAATAGTCAAAGAGCTCTGGTCAGGTGGGCATATCTCATGCATATCCGGGATCACAGCCTTAAATAAGCCCCTGGGTGCTGAAGCTATCGGCCTGCTAAGGCGAAATAAGTAACGAGAAATGGAAAATGGGAAGGTAGCCAACACTACCATGTCCCCTGCAGTGAGACTAACAACGGATCCAGATATTCACCCGACAAGACCTAGTCAGCCGTCATGTTCCCCCAACTCGTGTTGTATTTATTATATTTAATCTACACAGTATATCAGGAACAAGAGTAGTGCATGGTACATGTAACATGATAGCAGGACATTAGCTTTATTGATAGTAAGAAATAAAATAACAGGAAACAAGAGATGTGAGATTCTAGAGGTAGCCCCGTGACTTTTGATCCACGTGGCATTTAGTTTCACATATCAATATCAACAGCTCACATGTCAAGTACAAGAGTACCATATCAGCATTACAGAATATAGACATGTAATAAGAATACAAGAATATTCCTATAACAGGAATAATAATTCATGTAATATGAACAATGATCCATGCAACAAGAAATATAAAAACAATCATTGCATATATACCGGTGAATCTATGTAACAAATAGTGTACGAATATGATATACTGTGCACAGAGTATCTACATAGCGATGATACCATTATATGAAATGACAGTATCCAGTGAAATAGTGTATCCATGTATCAGTGCTACATGAACATGAAATAATAGTATCAACGTAATAGAGCATCTATGTAATGGTGATACGAGCACATGAAATAACATGTTAAGTGTAACAAGTGTTGAAATACAATGTCCAGTAAGGTAGAGCATCCGTGTAAAGATGACAAGTACATGTAATGCCAGTGACATGAAATAGTAGCTTGTGTTGCCATGAGTGAAGTAACAATAAGTTTATCAAGGGGATATCGTTATCCTAATTATGTGTCAATTTACCTCTATTAGTTATAATGATTTCAATATTCTTAACATGATCTATATCATAAAGTAATTATTTATAATTTTCTATTTTCAAACTCTTCACAATCATTTTAATAATTATTAATTTACTATTTTAGAATATTTTTGTCAATAATCTAATAGTCGCTTATTATCCATATATAACTAATCCATCTGTATTTTATTTTGAATCAAGAAACAAAAAAGTTATAATTTTATCATTTATATTCAAAAAACTATCATGCTTATTCTCATTATACTGATTTATCAATAATTACATTTTATTAAATAATATTTATAATGGTTTCCCTCTAATCAAGATTTATTAAATAAAGCAATTAATCAATTTCATTAAACATGATAAAATATAATTTATAATAGAAAAACACTCACAAAGTGAAAATGTAGTTCTCTTCTCTACGATCACAATGGTTCCACAATCGTCCAATTCGGAGTCTAAATGCTTAAAATATAACCCAAACACTAAAAACAATGTAAATATGTTAGATTAATAATAAAATTGTAAAACTTAACTTAGCTTGGGGTTTTCTGTAATTTTATCTTTATGGGTTTAAAAGTGGGTTTGGGCTCTTAACGGGTCGAGTTCAGATCCACAACTCAAACTCATATAATTAAGTGGATATGGGTATTGGGATTCATAGGTTTAAGTTGTTGGGTTTGAGTGATAATGGATTTGGGTTCGGGTTTAGATTTAGATCCAAATAGAGAGAGAGAAACAAGGGAGGAAAATAGAAAGAGAGAGAATAGGGGAGGAGGCGGGCTGACGGACCTGGCTGACAGGCAGGGGTCGGCTCGGCGGCTGTCCAAGTGAGCAAGGAGGGTGGAAAGTGAGAGAGGGATTATTCGAGAGAAAGAGTAAAGTGAGAGAGAGAAAAAGAAAGTAGAGAAAGAAGAAAGAGAAGAGGGAAAGAGGGTGGCGTGGCCTGGTGGTCATAGGGGTGGGGCGCCGGCCTGCCGCCGCTGAAGGGTTGTCCCTAAATATTAGGGAGATAGTGCGGTGAGAGAGAGAGAGAGAGAGAGAGATTAAGAGATTTAGAGAGAGGAAGAAAGAGAATAAAGAGAGAGAAAAAGAGAGGAATAGATAGAGCGAGATAGAGAGTATAATAGAGAGAGACATAGAAATAGAGGGGGAAGGCGGTGAATTAAGTCGGCGGGGGAGAAATCCAAAGAAATAGACAAAAAGAAAAAGGAAGAAATAAGAAATATAAATATATTTATTATATTATTATTTAAGTTGGTTAAATTTTGACCAGTTCGAATCATTCCCAAAAATTCTATAAAATAGAGAATACTATACGAAATCGAATTCTAGAAATTCAATCTGGTTTGTAAGTTAAAAATCTTAGGATGTATTACTAACACAGGTCGACACCGGTTCGACAAAATTTTTGATTTATTCAGAAAAATCTCCAAAAATATGCTAAAGTATAAAATATAATTTAAAAGAATAATATGAAAGCAGATTCTAGAAACTTAAACTCCGTTTGTGAATTAAAAATCGTTAAGCCGATTATCGGTATCGGTCGACAACAAATTCGAAGTTTTTTTCAAAATAATCTAGAAAAATTCTAAAAAAATTTAAAAATCTAAAATATTGCAAAATAATATCTAAAACTGAAGCCGGCTCAATCTGACTATCAGAAGGGTCAAATTAACTTTGTACACAGTATCGAGTATTGATAATGTGATACGTACATCAAGAATCAGGGGGTTACACAACCTATAGGAGATACTACTCTTTACCTAAACCATCAGAGTGCTGCTATTGTGAAGAAGGGAACTGTATGGCCCATTGACAAGAAGTGGAAGGAAATGACACAGATTTCCTATATTGACACATGGCAGTTACTCGTGGAGAATTTATAGCAGTTGATCCTTTATTTTCATGTATTTTATAATAATACAAGTGTTCTAATTCCAACTTTAATGATGTAGTACCGGTCTGATTTTAATGGTGAACCAGATTGATGAGATTATTGGGTTAGCGTCCTCAAGGATAAGCGAAAGGAATGGAGGTCTGAACTGAAGTATAAGAAATATAGTACTGATCAGGAGGCCCTAGAGCATGTCATGAATAGGTTGGTCCCAGAACAATGGGAGAATTTGATTCCTCTCTGGTCAAGCAATAAAACTAAGGTAACTATTTGTGGAGCCTTGTTTAATATTTGAATCCATGGATGATTATGTTAGGATTTGTGACTGGAATACGTCGTGAAGGTAGATGAAACTTTGAAGATCAAAGAACAGACGTGCACAAGGAGCCATGCACAGTACCAGTCGACTAATACTGGGTATAGTCAACTAATCACATGGAATAGTTGGCTAATACTTTGTGTAGTCAATTAGGTAGAGAGCTGGAGTTCCGGATCTTATCAGGGTAGTCGACTATTATTTGGGCCTAGTCGAGTAATACATGGTATTAGTCAACTAATACCCTGGCCTAGTCAATTAATGTTGGGTATGGCAGTTTTCTTTTTTGAATCTGTTATAGGATTCGAGTTGAATTTTGGGTTCCTTTATTCTGAAGCGGAGATTGTTCGCATTGATGAAATTTGTTTAGGACTAAGAGAGTTTTATGGTCTATAAATAACCCCTTGGTGTAATCTAATGAATTTGTAATTCCTAAGGGTATAATTCATTTAAGTGAGATATTCGTAAGAGAAGCTTAGTCGCAAGGTTCGCTATTCTTGGCGGCCATTAAGGGCTTGTAATCTTCTCGGCATGAGGCATAAGTAATTCTTATTGTATTTCCCTAAAGTTTTAATAAATTTCTCCCCCTTTCTCTCGTGGATGTATACACAATCTGTTTGATCAGTGAAACCACGTCATATTATATGTTGGCTTTCTATCTACTTTAAAATATCTTCTTCTCTTCTTCATGTTGTCTTAGTAGATCCTTTGGTTTGTTTTCACTGTGCCGCCCTAACGATATGGTTGTGGGGGCATCCCTAGATTCACAACAACTGGTATCAGAGTAATGTCATTTGAAGATGTCTACGATCAAGTTCGATATTCAGAAGTTCGATAGCATCATCAATTTTAGCATGTGACAAATTAGAATGAACGCCATTTTTACCCAGAGCGGGTTGAAAAAAGAACTATTTGGGAGGAAGAAAAAGCCTCAAGATATAAAGGAAGAAACTTAGTAGCAGTTGGATGAGAAAGTCTTGACGGCTATTCAGTTTTGCTTAGCGGGTAAAATGTTATATGAGTTTTCTATGAAGAAAATAGCATTCTCGTTATGGAAGTGACTTTAGGACCACTATCTGAAGAAGTTGTAGGCGAATCGGTTGATTTTGAAGCAGCATCTTTTTCTACTCCGCATGCATGAAGGTACACCTTGTTGGCCCAAAGGCCCATCACTCTAGTTTTGATGATGATCAACTCATGTAGTTATAGTATTAATGATCTTGTGTTTATTTAGTCTCAGATTTGTGATCAAGATCTTAGTTGGTGTGTAGCTTCAACAAAGGATTTAAAGTCAAGTTTTGGAGCTAGCACGGTTTGACTCAAGATCCTATGCATCAAGACCACATCAAGTACTCAAGAGGAGTCTAGCTCTTTGGATCAAGTTTGGACCAAGTCAAGAAGATGTGAAGACTTCAAGTGAAGACCTTCAAGATCAAGACTTGAGTCTAGGTTTGTTTTGTTAAGATTTTGTTTTAGATAAAATGTAAAGGATAGAATAGTTGGTGGATTGCTCAAGTTACCATATACACACACACACTCTTAATTTAGATGAGTTTTCATATAAGAGTTTTTATTTTGAAAAATACAAAAGAGTTTTCATTTTGGAAAATACCGGTTTGGTTTTTGGTATTACATGTCTTTAACTAAAATCATGTTTAGTGCTTATTGTCAAAAACATAGATATTTCATCATGTATGTGTAGTGGATTATATCCATACACTCTATGCTTTCAAAGTGTTTAAAATATCTTGTTTTTGTATTTAGAGAAGTTTTGAAAAAACTAATTTAGAAAAATACAGTTTTTGTTTTTAGCCAAAATTTCCAAGTTACAAAAATAGTTCAAATTGCTTGTAACATGTCTTGATTTTACTCAAACATGTTTGTTTATCAAAGTATAATATTGAACCTATTTTTGTAGATTTTTTTGTGAATTTTTGGGATTTTATTTGAGTCAAAATTCTCAAGTTTTAAATCCTGTAAAAAGCCTGCCAGGATCTGGCGGTCGACCGACCGATCGACCGGACCAGGAGCCGGTCGACCTGAACGATCGACCGACGTGCACAGACGTGCACAGGATGGGCCGGTTGACCGCACGATCGACCACCAGAGAGTGTTTTCTCTCTGGAAACGGCCCCGGTCGACCGGGCGGTCAACCGGCAGAGAGCACAGCTCTTTGTATCCTGGCCACGGTCGACCGGCCGGTCGACCGCTGGCTCAACGGTCAGAAATCTGACCGTTGTTCGGTCGACCAGGCGGTCAATCGACAGGTCATCCTGGCTGCAACGGCTAGTTTTTGGCAGCCCTATAAAAGGGGGCTTTTGGGGGCTGTTTTAGCTAAGATTTGAGGAGAGTTTTAAACCTAGTGTTTCCCATCTATTTCAGAGTTTTCTCCACTTGTTTGAGAGCAAATATTTCCAATCAAAAGGAAAGTTTATCAAGAGTATTTTTCAAAAGTGTTTTCTTGAGTTTTCCTCCACCATTTCAATCCTAGTTTTCTCACACAACACTTGAGCTATCCATTGCTATATCTACCTATAGGGATCTTTGTTGTGAGAGGATTTTAGGTGATCAAAGTATTGTGATCACCAAAGTTCTACTTTGTACTTTGAGGAGACGGACTTGCGGGTTCGCGGTGTTTCGAGTTCGTGTGTGAACTCTTTGTTTGAGATGCAGCCTCGGCGAGCTAGAGGGCTTGCGATGTGTTCTTGTGGGAACGAGTGAAGGGACTAGAGAGTCCAAAGAGCTTGTAGGTGTTGCGGCACCAAGTGATCTGGTGGGATCGATTTTAGTGGAAATCCTTCATAGTGTTGAAGGCGGGGACGTAGAGCAAGTATGCTCGAACCTTGAAACAAACCTCCCATGTTTGCGATTGCTCTCTCTATCTCTTACTTGTCTTTATATCTTGCATGCTCATATTGTCTTTATCTTTATATGCTTGATATATTTTGTGCTTAATTGTTATATGCTTGGAGATTGTTTGCTAACACTTGTATTCAACCAAGAGAGCCATCGCGGCACCTCAACTCTTATTTAGAGGAATCTTGAGGAGTTAGTCCAGAGCCCTTCACGGGGAATCCGGTTACACTCTTGTGTTATATGTGGTATTTAGTTTAATAAGTTTTAATTTCGCATTAATTGACTATTAGATTAGCTCATCACCTATTCACCCCCCTCTAGGTGATTTACAATTGGTATCAGAGCCAAGTGCTCTTGATTTGGGTCTTACAACCTAGAGTTAAAGATCCTCATTTTTAGCTAATCACAATATTTGTACACACACCATGGATTTCATGTCACCTCCCACATTTGACATTCTTAACATCCAAACTTGGAAGGTTAAGATGTCTTTGTACCTCAAAGCCTTAGGGATTCATGTTTATTTTGCCACTATTAAAGATTCTTATTGTTTAAATGGCAAAAATATTGAGGCTAATAAAAAGCCCTATATGCTTTAAGATCTACCCTAAATGATGATTATTATCTAGGGTTGCTAATCTTAATTCGGCTTTTGTAGTATGAAACTCTTTGATCTCCCTGGCGAACAAGAACAATATTATGCAGGGAGCGACTCGGATGTTGGAAGCGACGCTTCCAACATGTGCTACATGGTCCAAGGGGATACCCCCTTGAGGTACTACCGAATCCGAGGTAGAAGAAGATGTTGATATGTCTTATGATGAGCTTGAATCATTTTGTCAATAACTTCTAGAAAAATATGAATTGCTTAAAAAGGACAACAAGAAAATGAAAAACAAATTTGATGCCATGTTAAATGAAAAAGATTCTTTACAAGAAAAATTGGAATGTTTTTCAAAAGAAAATGAAATTTGAAAAATGAAAATATTTCCTTGCTTTCTAAATTGAATGATCTTTGTGAAGGAAACACTACTTTGAAAAATAAAATTGTTTTGGTAGAAAAATAAAAGGAATTTGCTTTGCATGAAAACACTTCCATAAAAAGAAAAATTGTTGAAAAAGAAAAGAAAAATATTTCTAAAAAGAAAAAGACTATTGATCATGCTCTTCATGCCACAACCATTGATAAAAATGAAGTTAAATTTTTGAAAAGTAAAATTGATTATTTGAGCTCAACTTTGAGCAAATGTGCATTTAATCATAAGAGATTGGAATTCTTATTTCAAAAGAAATAAGTTCCCCATGTTCATGCACATCACCCTCATCATGCATATGCACATTTTGCACGCCACGATCACACTCATACACATATGCATCCTAGAGTGTACAAGTGTACACATTGTGGCCACAAAGGCCATTTAGCAAAATTTTGTTATGATAAGATAAATACTTTAAATTTTGCTAATAAGAAAGTTTGGGTTCCTTATAATGCTAACCCTCAAGGACCCAAAAGAAAATGGGTACCAAAATCTCACCTTTTGTATTTGATGGAGGTGCGGGCTCTCACATGACGTGAGAGAGTTGGTGCCTTGGTGGTGGATGCACATGGACTTAATGGACATACATTTGATGCACCGCTATCAAGGAGGTTTGGTGCGACGACCATCATATTTTGGAGAATTAGAGCATAGTTCTTTGGTTAGGTAACTATCTCTAAACTCCTAATTTATTTACATGCTTTTATAATTAATGATTTTTTAGCATGTTTGTGCTTCATGTGATAAATACTAGTTTAAATGTAGTTTTTATCTAAACTTGTGTATATACATGTACAAGTAGTGAGCAACAAATTGATTCATATATGTTTGCACTTCATTGTTAATTTGTATTCACTATATGCACATATATAGCCTAGTTTTGATGATTTCCTCATTTATACTTGTTTTGCCTATTTTCATGTTTTACTTCATGTATATGGTATTTTTAGTCAAAACTAATAAATATACATGTATGCCCCTTGAGTCTCTTGCCTTCATGCAAACTATATCATAGACTCTTTTCATGTTTGGGATATGTATGCATATTGTTAGTTTTGGATAAAAACATACATATACCTAGAAGTTTGTTTTTTAAATGAAAAATAAAATCTTTATGATTTTCATGATTTTTTTTGATAAAATGAGATTCATGTTTGTTTTGAGCTTTATTGATTATCTTCATGAAAAATGCTAATTACATGATTTTTGTGCACTCACACTTTATTTGTTTATTCATGACTTTGTTTCATGATTATTTTTGAGCTTTATAGATCTTGAGTGACAACTTTATGTATTTAGTATGTTTCATGATTTGGTTTCATATTTTGAAAGATCTTTAACTAGTTTTTCAAAAATTATTTTAACTAGTTATGTATTCTTCATTTGATAGTGTTTTCACTATACTAAAATATTTTCAAATACCTATTTTTGAAAACCCCTACCTACCCTTTTAAGGGAGGATGGATGGGCGAGTATGCCTTGTAAGCTTTATTGAAAAATCTTTTATCTTGTGCATAAAAAGGATGGTAATTATGAGTTATATACTTGATTTACATTGTTATTTTCAATTGGTATCTCAAATTGACATTTATTTTGTATATACTCATATTTTGTTTTCTATATATGTATGTTTCATTTCAAATAATATCAATTTCTATTGGTATTCTTTTTTCATACATATATATGATTTGTTTGTGCTTGATTCTCAAGATATTTACATGTTTAAAGCACAAAGTATGTTTATGCTAAGCTTAATTCAAATCTTAATTTTCAATTGATTTCTCAATTGGTATCTTTTATATAAGCTTATGCATTATCTTCAATTGGTATTTTTTTCAATTAGTATTTTTATTGATATTAAAAATGTACAATATGTTTCAATTGGTATCTATTGATCTATTTATTTCAATTGGTATTCATGAAAATTAATATTGGTATCAAAATATAAAATACTTTCTTTCATTAGTATCAAGATTACAATTTGTATCAAAATTTCATTGTTATTTCAATTGGTAAGATGTTTCAATTACAATTACTATTTCAATTGATAAATTGTGTCAATTACAATTAAAATTCAAAATTTGTAATGTTTATTTACAGTTGGTATCTTAAAATTTGATTTACTAAGATATCTCAAAATTTGTTTTATTAAGAAAATTCAAAATTTTGGTTTAATAAGAAATATTAAAAATGTTTTGCTGTGTATTGCCTATATGCAAGGGGAGCTTAATATCTCTTCTACATATAGATTCATGTTGAGTGTATCTTATATTGAGGAGCTTGACAACTCTTCTTTATGCGGTACACGTATGTAGGGAGAGCTTCACATCTCCTCTTATGCATTGCATATTATGTGTTATGTGAATTAGGGCTTGTCATCCCTTCCTCATGTAATGCATATATGTAGGAAAGTTAACTTAGCGTCTTCCTCTTCATGAATGTATATCGCATATATCCTTTATTGATTGATTTGAGCTTACCCCTTTGTTAATTTTTTGTTTCTAACAAAAGGGGAGAACATTGTTTTATGTTTACTTTAACCCCTTTGTTGATGATTGACAAAAAGGAGGAGAAGTATTTGAGTATATATGCATGTTTTCCTTATTTTATACATAAAGGGGGAGAAGAATTTTTGTTTATGCATATTGCTTTGTTTTGCAAAAAGGAGAAAAGAATTTGATGAGTTTTATACTTGATTGGCATGTTTATCTCCTTATATTTGTATTCATGTTTATTTAATTTATGTGCTTTATTGTCATATCTTATTGCTTATTTGTTATGTATGAGTTAAGGGGGAGCTTCTTTGAAGCTTTACTTTAATCCATGCATATATAACTCCATGAGTTTTGTCATCATCAAAAAGGGGGAGATTGTTGGCCCAAAGGCCCATCACTCTAGTTTTGATGATAATCAACTTATTTAGTTATAGTACTAATGATCTTGTATTTATTTAGTCTCAGATTTGTGATCAAGATCTTAGTTGGTGTGTAGCTTCAACAAAGAATTTAAAGTCAAGTTTTGGAGCTAGCACGGTTTGACTCAAGAGCCTATGCATCAAGACCACATCAAGTACTCAAGAGGAGTCTAGCTCTTTGGATCAAGTTTGGACCAAGTCAAGAAGATGTGAAAACTTCAAGTGAAGACCTTCAAGATCAAGACTTGAGTCTAGGTTTGTTTTGTTAAGATTTTGTTTTAGATAAAATGTAAAGGATGTTGGCCCAGAGGCCTTCCACTCTAGTTTTGATGATGATTAACTCATGTAGTTATGTTTACTAATAATCTTGTGATGTTTAGTTTCAGATCTTTTATTAAGATATTAGTTGGTGATTAGCTTCAACAAGATGGTTTGGAAGCTTTCACGTGGTGATTCCAAAGCCCGAGCTTCAAGATCATATATAGCACTCGTTGGAGTCTAGCTCGGTGGATCACATTTTGGATCGAGTCACCTTGAAGACGGAGTTCCTCAAGAAGACATCGGTACCATAGTTTTTAGTTTGTTTTAGACCCATGTGTAAAGATTAGATAGTGTGATATGCTCAAGTTCACAACACACACACGTTTCATGTTTTGGATTTAGTTTTTCAGTTTTTGGTTTAATCGATATTGGTTTTCATGAATAGATAGTATCAATTCAAATTTACATGGTTTCATGTATATTAGATGTATTCTATATACATGCATGCTTAACTTCCTAGACAAACTTATTTTGATATGCCTATTCATGAGGTTTGGTGTTTTATGTTTTAACAAAATATATTTTGGAATTAAAGTCAAAAACAATAATATGTATATGTTTCTTGTATATTGGACCTATGTCCATATGCAACATGCTTTATAATGTTTAAGTATCATGTTTTTGTATTTGGATATGTTTTAGACAAAGTTTATTTGAAAAATCAAAGTTTGAAAAAAATACAGGTTTTGGTTTTCGGTAATTTTTCCATAACACAAAAATGGTTCAAAATGTTTGATAATTGTGTTGAAATTTTTATCACATGTTTATATAACATATATTAAGTTAGAAACTATTTTTGTGGATTTTTAGAAGATTTATGGGAATTTTTAGAAAAATTTTTAACTCAGTTTTCTGACCCAGAACCCAGCCTGCCAGGCTCTGGCGGTCGACCGGACCAAGAGTCGGTCGACCGGGACGGTCGACTGACGTGCACACACCTGTGCACGTTGGCCAGGAACTTGGGCGGTCGACCGGCCAGAGAGCTTTGCTCTCTGGATTTTTTCGGTCGACCGGCCGGTCGACCACTGGCTTCCAACGATCATATTTTTGACCGTTGGCGGTCGACCGGGCGGTCGACCGCCAGCCGCCAAAGGCTGAAAATTCAGCCAACGGCTAGTTTTGGATTTGGGGCTATATATACCCCATTGTTTGAGTTTTTGGCCAAGTTTTTAAGAGCAAAATTTCCAGAGTTTCTCCAGTGTTTTAAACAAGTTTTCAAAAGTGTTTTAGTGCCAAAAAGATCCATCTTATTTGTTTTAAAGTGTTTTGTTTATTTCAAAGAAAATAGGTTTTTGGGAATTAGTTTCTTGATCTAAAAATCTATATCTATTTGGTATTTTCCCAAGAGATTTTCTTTGATCAAAACACTTGTTTTCCACTTGAGCTATATCATCTATCCTATTCTATAGGATCTTTATTTGTGGGAAAATTTAGTTTGTGTCTTTGTAACCACCAAGTTGTAAACCGCTTTATTTGTGAAAGCCCTCTTTGGTAGAGGTGGATTTGGGTTGTGATTTGCTCCCTCTTTGGTAGAGGTTGAGGTTGTGGTTTGCTCCCTCTTTGGTAGAGGTTGAGGTTGTGGTTTACTCCCGCTTGTGTGAGGTGGAGTTGGATTTGTATCCCTCAAGTGTTGAGGTGATTGGTTGTTTGGCTAAGGACCTACCCCTCTAGTGTAAGGTGGTGTTTGTATCGCCTCGGTGGAGGTTGTGTTGGTTGAGAGAGGAGTTCGGTACTCCTAGTGGATTGAAAATCCTTCTCGGTGCAGGCGGGGACGTAGAGCTCGGTGCTCGAACCTCGAAACACAACTTTTTGTTTGCGTTTGATCAATTGACTCTCGACTCTCTCTCTATTTATTTGTGCATTGATTCATATTGTCATATCTTTTACATGCTTGTGTGTTTGTGTGCCTCACTTATGCTTAACCACGAGAGCTTCATATAGCGCCTCAACTCTTATTCAGAGGAATCAAGAGGAGTTAGTCCAGAGCCCTTCACGGGGAATTCGGCTACACTCGTTGGTTGCATTAAGTGTAGTTGCAATTAGTTTTTAATTTCCGCATTTAGTTCATTAGATTAGCCCTATCACATATTCACCCCCCTCTAGGTGATTTCAATTGGTATCAGAGCCTACGCTCCTGATATTTGGTTTAACCACCTAGGAGTAAGATCTTATTTTGCTAATCTATCATTTGCATTTGCATGTATATTTGTTTGCACACACTCATGGATTGCTTGTCACCTCCCAAGTTTGATGTTCCTAACATTGACACATGGAAATTTAGGATGTCCATGTATTTGAAAACCCTAGGCTTGCATGTTTTTCTTGCCGCTACCAAAAAATGCTATCTTGGTAACCGCAATCATATAGGGGCCAATACACTTGCCCTTGAGGCCATTAGAAGCACGCTTAATAAAGATTATCTTATGCTTGTTTCTAACCTTGACTCCGCTTTTTCAGTGTGGAATAAGTTGACCACCTCCAAGCTTCAATTGCCAATCCAACCGGAGGATGAATCTAGTGGAGAATCCGAGTCACAATGTTTTATGGTCCAAGGGAATGACTCCCTTAAGATATATTCAGAATCTCAATTAGATAGTGATGATGCTAGTTCTTCATGTGATGACTATGTTGATCCTAATGCCTTGAATGAAGAACTTTCTATTGTTTGTAAAAAACTTTTAGAAAAATATAATCTTTTGAAAAAGAAGAGTTTTGAATTAAAAGATGAAAACAAAGTTTTATGTTCAAAGCTTGATTTGGTTTTGCAAGAGAAAGAGGAGATTTCTAATGAGAGGGATTCATTGAAATCTCAACTTGAACTTGCCCTAAAAGAAAATGAATTTTTAAAATCTAAAAATGATTGTAATGAAGTTTTGAAGAAAAATAAAGCTATAACTTCAAAACTTGATTTTGTTGTAAAAGAAAATGAATCCTTGAAAATAAAAATTGATTCTATTTCAAAAGATTTAGATGTTTGTTTAAAGAAAAATGAATCTTTAAAAATTGACATAGATTCACATGTTTACCATGCTAGTGTAGTTTCACCGCCTAACTCACCTATTGCATGCCACACTTTAATTGAAAATGATATATCCATGCTTAAGAAGAGTGTAGATTGTTTGGGCTCCACTTTGAGCCAATGTGTTTTGAGTCATACACGTTTGGAATCTTTGTTTCGAAAGAAACAAGTTCCTATTATGCATGCACACCCTCCACGGCATACACATGCTCCTCACGTACACAACCATAACACGATGTATGCTCATGTGTACACTTGTACACATTGTGGACGTAAGGGCCACCTTGCTAAATTTTGCTATGATTATATACATGATGAAAATTTAGGAACTAAATTTGTTTGGGTTAGGAAAGGAACTAACCCCCATGGACCCAAAAGAGTATGGGTACCAAAGACCACCCTATTGTATTTGATGTAGGTGTGGGCTCTCGCATGACGTGAGAGTTATGGTGCCTTGAGGTGGATGCGTTCCGAGCTTAAAGAGGATTATTTGGATGCATCACTTTCAAGGGAAGTTTGTGGGAGGATCACTTTGTTTTAGAGAACTAGAGAGGTGCCTTCATCGTTTTGGTATCGATCTCTAACTCCCGTTTATATTTGCATGTTTTTCATGTATTTGATTCATAGCATGTCATGTCTTATTGTTCATTATGCCTATGCCATGTTCATTAGATTAGTGATAGACATGTTTAGTTATTTGAGACACCAATGTTTAATATGGACCTATATCTATGTGTTCTCACTTTATTTTTAACTAATATGTATGTCCTAGATCTAATGCACATGCATATACATAATGATCATATGGATGTTTGTGATTTTTGTTTTGATGCTTCATGTTTGTAGATTATTATGTTAAATACCATGATTATTAGATCATTGACATACATATACAACATTGATCACCCATGTTTATATGAACCCATATATTGTGTTCTCACCATTGTTTAGCTATTATGTATATCATAGTTCTAATAGCATGTGGATTTACATAATGATCGTTTTTATGTTGATTTATGTCTCGTTTTATGCTTCATGTTTTGAATATATGTTTAAATGTTAGTTTTCATTAATACTAGGATATATACTTGTACATATAGTGGGACACAAATAGATCATTATATGTTTGTGCTTAAACACTCATTTGTATCCATTAGATGTGCTAGTATAGTTTAGTTTTGATGATTCATACATTTTAAACTTGTATTCTCCATTTTGGACATGTTTTATGATCATGTGGTTTCACTTCATGTATATGTTTATTTTGCCAAACTTTAAGATATACATGTATACCCCTTGAGTCATTTGCTTTTCATGCAAATCCTTATTATGAACTCAATTGTGTTTAGGAATATTTATGTATACTTCTTGTTTTGTCAAAACATACATATGCCTTGAAGTATATATTATTTTTTTAATGAAAATTTAGTTTTGACGATTTTCATGTTTTCCATGTTTAACTTCATGTATATGTCCATTTTGTCCAAACTATTGATTATGCATATACATCCTTTGAGCCACGTGCCTTCATGCATATACATTTGTGGACTCATTATGTTTTGGATATGCATGTATACTTTAGTCTGTACTTGACATACATATGCCTTGAAGAAATCGAGTTTTTGATGATTTTCGTGTTTTAAGGAATATCGAGCTTGATTGCATATTTTCATGGTTATGTTCTTCACATCTTATTAGAATACTCACCTTTCTTGTTTACTCATGTTTGTTTTCATGAGTCATATTCATGCTTCATCGACTTTGAGTATTGGATATCATGTGAATTTCATGTTTCATGAAAAATAATTTTATTTTATTCCTTGTATGAAGGATTTCGTACTAGTTTACAAGATTTTCCATTTAACTAGTTGCGGGATTCTTCGTCATGGTAGAGTTTTTCAAACATACACTATTTTTCAATCCTATTTTTGAAAACTCCTACCTTCCAAGGGCGGTTGGCTGGGAGACCATGCACATGTATGCTTTATAGTGAAAATCATTTTAAACTTGAGCATGAAATGGGTGGTAGGTAATATGAGATATACATTTGATATTATTGTTGTTTCAATTGGTATCATTGGATCTTTTCAATTGGTATCAATATTGACATTTTTGTATACTCATATATTGTTTTTGTGTATGTATGCTGTCATTTGGTATCATCTATTTTGATTAGTACTCATTTTTCATACACCTATACATTATTTTTTTTTGTGCTTACTATATCCCTATATCTTTAAGCACAAATTTTTGATTATGCAAAGCTTGAATGTTTAATGACTATCATGTTTCTATTGATGAGTTTCAATTGGTATCTTAAACAAGCTTATGCATCGTTTTATTTGGTATTTCATAAAGGGGGAGAAAATTCATATTTTGTCTTTCAATTGGTATTTTGTATACCGATGATTTCTACTCCCATACTTTATGATATAAAATGATTAAAAAAATGAATATTTATCTTATTTTGGTATCATATGTTCTAAATGACAAATTCTTACAATTGATATCAAGATGTTTATTTGAATATTTTTAATTGGTATCAAGATTTTATTTGTTTTCTCACAATTGGTATCAATGCCGTTATTTACTTTCAATTGGTATCAATTCTTAAATGTTTTTTATGTTTCCTTTCAATTGGTATCAAAATGTTCTACATTGACATATTTTAATTGGTATCATATTTGATTGCACCCCTTATTGACATCATTTTTTTTTAGACAAAAAGGGGGAGAACATTTTTTATTTGTTTGTGACCCCTTTGTTGATGATTGACAAAAAGGAGGAGAATTATTTGAGTTTATATGCATGTTTTTATATGCATGTTTTGTTTATTTAGAAACATAGTTTGTTTTTTTAATTTATTAGTTTGTCGTTTAATTGGTATCAAGAGCATTTTTCGTTTATTTGTTGATATCAAGCTTTATTTAAAGAACATGTTTTTATTTTGGTATCAAAAGCTTTAATAGAGTTTTACCGTTTAATTGGTATCAAGACCATGATTCATTATTTTATGCATGTCTATGCATTTTCATGTTTAATTTTCATTGCATATTTATATGTTTATTGTGATGCATGAGTTAAGGGGAAGCTTCTTGACCTTAACTTTAATCCATGCATATATAACTCCATGAGTTTTGTCATCATCAAAAAGGGGGAGATTGTTGGCCCAGAGGCCTTCCACTCTAGTTTTGATGATGATTAACTCATGTAGTTATATTTACTAATAATCTTGTGATGTTTAGTTTTAGATCTTTTATCAAGATATTAGTTGGTGATTAGCTTCAACAAGATGGTTTGGAAGCTTTCACGTGGTGATTCCAGAGCCCGAGCTTCAAGATCATATATAGCACTCGTTGGAGTCAAGCTCGGCGGATCACATTTTGGATCAAGTCGCCTTGAAGACAGAGTTCCTCAAGAAGACATCGGTACCATAGTTTTTAGTTTGTTTTAGATCCATGTGTAAAGATTAGATAGTGTGATATGCTCAAGTTCACAACACACACACGTTTCATGTTTTGGATTTAGTTTTTCGGTTTTTGGTTTAACCGATATTGGTTTTCATGAATAGATAGTATCAATTCAAGTTTACATGATTTCATGTATATTAGATGTATTCTATATACATGCATGCTTAACTTCCTAGACAAACTTATTTTGATATGCCTATTCATGAGGTTTGGTGTTTTGTGTTTTAACAAAACATATTTTTGGAATTAAAGTCAAAAACAATGATATGTATATGTTTCTTGTATATTGGACCTATGTCCATATGCAACATGCTTTATAATGTTTAAGTATCATGTTTTTGTATTTGGATATGTTTTAGACAAAGTTTATTTGAAAAATCAAAGTTTGAAAAAATACAGGTTTTGGTTTTCGATATTTTTTTCATAACAAAAAATGGTTCAAAATGTTTGATAATTGTGTTGAAATTTTTATCGCATGTTTATATAACATATATTAAGTTAGAAACTATTTTTGTGAATTTTTAGAATATTAATGGGAATTTTTAGAAAAATTTTTAACTCAGTTTTTTTACCCAGAACCCAGCCTGCCAGGATCTGGCGGTCGACCGGGACGGTCGACCGACGTGCACACACCTGTGCACGTTGGCCAGGAACTTGGGCGGTCGACCGGCCAGAGAGCTTTGCTCTCTGGATTTTTTCGGTCGACCGGCCGGTCGACCGCTGGCTTCCTACGGTCATATTTTTGACCATTAGCGGTCGACCGGGCGGTCGACCGCCAGCCGCCAAAGGCTGAAAATTCAGCCAACGGCTAGTTTTGGATTTGGGGCTATATATACCCCATTGTTTGAGTTTTTGGCTAAGTTTTTAAGAGCAAATTTTTAGAGTTTCTCCAGTGTTTTAAACAAGTTTTCAAAAGTGTTTTAGTGCCAAGAAGATCCATCTTATTTGTTTTAAAGTGTTTTGTTTATTTTAAAGAAAATAGGTTTTTGGGAATTAGTTTCTTGATCTAAAAATCTATATCTATTTAGTATTTTCCCAAGAGATTTTCTTTGATCAAAACACTTATTTTCCACTTGAGCTATATCATCTATCCTATTCTATATGATCTTTATTTGTGGGAAAAATGTGGTTTGTGGTCTTTGTAACCACCAAGTTGTAAACCCGTTTATTTGTGAAAGCCCTCTTTGGTAGAGGTGGATTTGGGTTGTGATTTGCTCCCTCTTTGGTAGAGGTTGAGGTTGTGGTTTGCTCCCTCTTTGGTAGAGGTTGAGGTTGTGGTTTACTCTCGCTTGTGTGAGGTGGAGTTGGATTTGTATCCCTCAAGTGTTGAGGTGATTGGTTGTTTGGCTAAGGGCCTACCCCTCTTGTGTGAGGTGGTGTTCGTATTGCCTCGGTGGAGGTTGTGTTGGTTGAGAGAGGAGTTCGGTACTCCTAGTGGATTGGAAATCCTTCTCGGTGAAGGCGGGGACGTAGAGCTCGGTGCTCGAACCTCGAAACACATCTTTTTGTTTGCGTTTGATCAATTGACTCTCAACTCTCTCTCTCTCTCTATTTATTTGTGCATTGATTCATATTGCCATATCTTTTACATGCTTGTGTGTTTGTGTGCCTCACTTGTGCTTAACCACGAGAGCTTCATATAGCGCCTTAACTCTTATTCAGAGGAATCAAGAGGAGTTAGTCCAGAGCCCTTCACAGGAATTCGGCTACACTCGTTGGTTGCATTAAGTGTAGTTGCAATTAGTTTTTAATTTCCGCATTTAGTTCATTAGATTAGCCCTATCACCTATTCACCCCCCTCTAGGTGATTTCAAAGGATAGAATAGTTGGTGGATTGCTCAAGTTACCATATACACACACACTCTTGATTTAGATGAGTTTTCATATAGAGTTTTTTATTTGAAAAATACAAAAGAGTTTTCATTTTGAAAAAATACCGGTTTGGTTTTTGGTATTCAAAGTTTACATGTCTTTAACCAAAATCATGTTTAGTGCTTATTGTCAAAAACATAGATATTTCATCATGTATGTGTAGTGGATCATATCCATACACTCTATGCTTTTAAAGTGTTTAAAATATCTTGTTTTTGTATTTGGAGAAGTTTTGGAAAAACCAATTTGGAAAAATACAGTTTTTGTTTTTAGCCTAAATTTTCAAGTTACAAAAATAGTTAAAATTGTTTGTAACATGTCTTGATTTTACTCAAACATGTTTGTTTATCAAAGTATAATATTGAACCTATTTTTGTAGATTTTTTGTGAATTTTTGGGATTTTATTTGAGTCAAAATTCCCAAGTTTTAAATCCTCTAAAAAGCCTGCCAGGCTCTGGCGGTCGACCGGCCAGGCTCTGGCGGTCGACCGACCGGTCGACCGGACCAGGAGCCGGTCGACTGGAACGGTCGACTGACGTGCACAGACGTGCACAGGATGGGCCGGTCGACCGCATGGTCGACCGCCAGAGAGTGTTTGCTCTCTGGAAACGGCCCCGGTCAACCGGGCGGTCGACCGGCAGATAGCACAGCTCTCTGTATCCTTGCCACGATCGACCGGCCGGTCGACCGACAGGTCATCCTGGCTGCAACGGCTAGTTTTTGGCAGCCCTATAAAAGGGGTCTTTTGGGGGCTGTTTTAACTAAGATATTAGGAGAGTTTTAAACCTAGTTTTTCCCATCTATTTCAGAGTTTTCTCCACTTATTTGAGAGCAAATATTTTCAATCAAAAGGGAAGTTTATCAAGAGTGTTTTTCAAAAGTGTTTTCTTGAGTTTTCCTCCACCATTTCAATCCTAGTTTTCTCACACAATACTTGAGCTATCCATTACTATATCTACCTATAGGGATCTTTATTGTGAGAGGATTTTAGGTGATCAAAGTATTATAATCACCAAAGTTCTACTTTGTACTTTGAGGAGATGGACTTGCGGGTTCGCGGTGTTTCGAGTTCGTGTGTGAACTCTTTGTTTGAGGTGCGGCCTCGGTGAACTAGTAGGCTTGCGGTGTGTTCTTGCGGGAACGAGTGAAGGGACTAGAGAGTCCAAAGAGCTTGTAGGTGTTGCGGCACCAAGTGATCCGGTGGGATCGATTTTAGTGGAAATCCTTCATAGCGTTGAAGGCGGGGACATAGAGCAAGTGTGCTCGAACCTCGAAACAAACCTCCCGTGTTTGCGATTGCTCTCTCTATCTCTTACTTGTCTTTATATCTTGCATGCTCATATTGTCTTTATCTTTATATGCTTGATATATTGTGTGCTTAATTGTTATATGCTTGGAGATTGTTTGCTAACACTTGTATTCAACCAGAGAGCCATCGCAGCACCTCAACTCTTATTTAGAGGAATCTTGAGGAGTTAGTTCAGAGCCCTTCACGGGGAATCCGGCTACACTCTTACGTTATACGTGGTGTTTAGTTTAATAAGTTTTAATTCCGCATTAATTGACCATTAAATTAGCTCATCACCTATTCACCCCCCTCTAGGTGATTTACACACCTATCAAGTCTCACATTACAGAATTTTTCTCTATTATCAATGATCTAGATAAAATAAAGATTAGGATAAAAAATGAAAATCAAGCACTTCTATTACTGTGTTCTTTACTTTCTTCATATAAGAGC
Organism: Agave tequilana; assembly: GCA_038442645.1. Classification (NCBI taxonomy): domain Eukaryota; kingdom Viridiplantae; phylum Streptophyta; class Magnoliopsida; order Asparagales; family Asparagaceae; genus Agave; species Agave tequilana. The sequence continues at coordinate 22,088 of JAVJIF010000810.1, forward strand.
TTTAGAGAAGTTATCATCTATGGAGGCAAGTCAACAATCAAGATCAATGAGTTTAAGAAGCATCTGCTCAACAAGGACAAAATTGACACCTAGTTGACGGGTGAGTCTCATCATGATGATCCGGGTAAGTTCATTACTCAAGGGAGAAGAGTAATAATAGAAGTTTCACGGGTAACTCAAAACATAGGAGTTTAACTTGAAACTATTGTCACAAGAAGGGACCCATTAGAGCTGATCATTGGCTTCGAAAGAAGAAACGATCAGATGTTAATATCACTGAACTAATTGGAGAAGATGAAGAATAGTGTGACGTTCTATTTGTTACAGGCTGATCAGTTGATAACAAAATAGATGGATTATTGACTCTGGATGTTCACAGCACTCAGTTCCACTAGGAATATATTCTCTTTATACACTTTGACTCAAGGAGGAGAAGTCTTCATGAGAAATTCAGCTACAAGTAAGGTGATTGGCGAAGAAATAATTCAGTTTTGGTCTCATGATGGATGCCTCACTAATCTTCAAGGCATTCGTCATGTTTCCAAATCAAGGTATAATCTCATCTCTCTTGGAGCCCGACATAGGGGGAAGGGTTCAGTTTCAGTTCTAAATGTGATCTTATGGAAGTCTTCAAAGAATTCCATATAAAGTTCCAAGCCGAACGTGTCGGAAGTGAAGGAAAAGTTGGTGAGCACCAAACACGTAAATTTTTGTTTACATGTATTAGTTAATATTCTCCGGTAATATTTTTCTGTTGTTTCTAGACAAAGATGAATGATTATGTCCGTGACCAGCTAGCCAAAGGATCTGAGATGGATGCACTGCCAGACAATCAGAGATTGAGGCAAAGGCTTTGGCTCTTGTCCTGCTCCAGGAAAGTAAATGATCGGGTGCGAGTAGTTATGAGTGCCATGAACCCTCAAACTATGAACCCCGATAACTTTTGTTTTGGAGAGGTTAACGACCCTTGAGCAACAGAGTGATCCTTTGATGGAACGAAATACTACACTCAAAGAGAACCAAAAGCTAATGCTGGCACAAAATCAAATGATAATGGTAAAACAAAAGATAATTCAAGAACCGCCGAAATCATTTCCCATTTAGGCATTCAGCCTCCTCTCATCCTTGCTGTCTGTCATATTATTTCTGGTGATCAGGTGATAAAAGAAATCAAACACCAAGTGAAAACTATTTGAATTAGTAGTTTAGTGATTGTGAGTACTCAGCTGGTTTTTTTACTTTTTGCAGGACGCCGGTGCTTCAAATGGACCTTCCACTGCATGATCTTGGTTTTTCTTGAATGTTGTTACGAGGAGAGATATAAAATCTTATTGATAGAGCTTTTTAACTCTGATAGAGTCTAGTCAAAAATTGATGCAATCAATGGCGTGGAATACGAAAGTGTATCAGTCATATCGATGATAGATTACACAAGAAGAACCTAACCTAGTCGACTAAGTATTGGGCCTAGTCGATTAATAATACATACAGAGAGTTGGCAAATCTGTTTCACTACAGACTAGTCGGCTAATACATATATTAGTCGACTAATAGAAGTAATTAGTGCGAATGCAGTGGCTGTTTCTGAATTCGTTTCTGATCCGATTTCAGTGTTTTTTTGTTTCCTTTTCTTCGTAGCTTCTTTGGCTATATGAAGAGGGTTATTATCCCAATATTTGTAACTTATAATTGAATGATTGAATAAGAACTCTCTCTCCCCTTATGCTCCGAAAACGTAGGCAAATTCCCGAACCTCGTTAAATCTTGTGTTCTCTCTGTCTTTCCTATATTTACTTGTTCGTGCGATTGGTAACTATTCTCCGTGTTACTGTTCTCTGTTGCTTAGATTTCAACAAGTGGTTTCAAAGCTTTCCGGGGTTTGACGGAGAGTTTTCGTTCAGGCAGAGCAAATCAACTTGGAGATTGTCTACAGTTTTTGTTCAGAGGTAAAAATCTAAACTTTCCTTTTTAAATTTATTTTCACTAATCATTTTCGCATTATGTTGAGGAATCTAATGAGAAGATGGTTGGAGAAATTCAATTTACGGTGAAATCTGTGAACCCTCATCTGATGAAAACCGATGTGGTAAAGATTAATGGCACAGACAATTTTGGGATATGGAGGTGTAAGGTGATCGATGCACTGATGGCATCAAATCTGAAAGATACTGTACGATTGAAAGAAAAGATGGAGGAGACTTCTGAAAAGAATTGGGACAAGATGAATAAGATGGCGTGTGGTCTTATAAGGTCTTGTTTGACACAAGACATCAAGTACCATGGCTGTTGGCCCAAAAGCCCATCGCTCTAGTTTTGATAATGATTATCATGTAATTATAGTTTACTAATAATCTTATATTTATATAGTTTCAATTATTGATCAAGATATTAGTAGGTGTCTAACTTCAACAAAGGAGTTTTAACGCTAACACGTGCTGATTCAAGAGCTCGAGCGTTAAGATCGCATCTAGCACTCGGTTGAAGTCAAGATCGTTGGATCGTGTTTGGATCGAGTCGACTTGGAGAAGGAGTTTTACAAGAAACTTCGGTTTGTATTTAGTTTAGTTTACATCTTGTGTAAATTAGATAGTTTTGATATGCTCAAGTTTACACACACAAAAGTTTTAATTTGTTTGGTTTTCGGTTTAATCAGTTTCGGTTTTCATATATATAGTTTTCATGAATAGATAGAATCAAAATAAATTTACATGGTTTAATGTATATTAGATTTGATCTATATAAATCGATACTTCATCTATTTAGAAAAACTTATTTCGATAATTCTATTCATGTGTTTGGAGTTTTGTATTTAAAAAAAAAACTTATTTTTAGATTTTTTGTCAAAAACATAGATATATTATTTACATGTGTATTGGCTTCTATCCATATACAATATGCTTCAAAAAGTGTTTAAATATCTTGTTTTTATATTTATACAAGTTCGAAAAAATCAGATTTTCATTTCAAAGTTTGATTTTTGAAAAATACCGTTTTTAGTTTAAAGCCTAATTTCTATATCATAAAAATGGTTCAAATAGTTTGTAATATGTATTGAATTTTAGTCACACATATTTGTTCTTCAAAGATCTTATAAGAACTTACTTTTGTGAAATTTATTTGATTTTATGGGATTTAATTGGAATTAAAATACCTAAGTTTTCAATCTCAAAAATCCCAGCCAGATCAGCTGGCGGTCTACCGGACCGGCCGACCGGACCACTGGTCGGTCGATTGGACTGGTCGACCGATATGCATGCAGACGTGCACATGGCTAGCCACAACGGCTGGTCGACCGCGCGGTCAACCGACTGAAAGCTCCCCACTCTCGGGTGCTCACCGGTTGACCGGGCAGTCGACCAATGGCTTGGCCCGGTCGACCGGGCGGTCCACCGGAGACTCAACGGTCAGAAAAATGACCGTTGTCCGATCGACCGGGCGATCGACCGGAAGGTCATTTTTGCTCTTTCCTGTTGCCAAGGGGCAGATTTTTTGAGAGGGTATAAATACCAATCTCTTAGGCTGTTTTCGATATGGTTTTTTAGGGCTAAAATTTCTATCTTTTTAGTGGTTTAGCAAGAAGTTTTCAAAGAGTTTTTAGGCTAAAAGATCTATCTTTTATTTGTTTCCAAGGATTGAAAAAATCAAAGAAAAAGAGTCTTTGGGAATTGATTTTTGATCTTCATTTCTATAGTTATCTAGAAGTTTTCTCAAGAGTTTTTCTTTGTGATTTGTTTCCAAAATTCTTGTTTTCTCACACTTGAGCTATCATATCTATCCTATCTATAGGATCTTGTTTTGTGAGAAAAATTGGTTTGTGGTCTATTGAGATCACCAAAGTTGTTTGTGATCTTTGTGATCACCAAGTTGTAATCTTTCTTTACTTATGTGGCTTAGTGTCATATCCCTCTTGTGTGAGGTGATTGTTGTGTGGCTTAGTGCCCTATCTCTCTCATCCCTCTTATGTGAGGTGATTGTTGTGTGTCTTAGAGTCTTATCCCTCATGTGTGAGGTGATTGTTGTTTTGGCTTGTGCCTTTGTCACGTCCCGCTTCCTAAAATATGTGAAAACGGGGTCACGACGAGAGTCGGCGACGTATATACGCGAAGAAAATACTCCGCATATATACGCTAAGCCTTAAGTAACCCGAAACAAGCTATAACCTGAAATTATAATGAATCATGTTTACTGCAATATTACATATAGGCATTCATGCATGATATCATATGAATCAGGAACTGGAATAATAACTGAAACTGATATATCGACACTAAAGAAATAACAGAAAGATAAGAGAGATGAGAATACCAGAATCAGAGAGAGAATCTAGCTTCTCGCGAAGCGCACGATCACACGAACACCTGAACAATAGAAGCAAAGCGTCCAATATCTGGACGTGCAAATCCAGGGTCGTCAGAAAGCGACCTGGTGAGTGTGTGTGTAAAGAGGAGAACTCGTGCATATAAACAGTGTGCATAAAATAATAACAAGAATAACTGCAGACATAAGATAACCAAATAACATGATAAACAAGCAACTGAATAACAATAACATGAATAAGAGTGCAGGTAAAAGACAAGTAAAACAACTGTAAACAAACAACTGACGTCATAATGTGTAACCTAGCAATATCACTAATTTGGTATATAAATCTGGTCATGGTTACTATCATATGTCTATCATAGTGATATATATGTACAATCAGGTGATTATGGTCAGTCACAATACATTAACAGTTCATTATCATTTATTATGTCAGCGAACACCAATTGCCACCTGTAATAGACGCATCCTATATTACGCCTATTACATGTGTCAATCAGGGTCCTAAGTTATTGAAATTAATAGAAGAGACATTGTCCATGCTCTAAGTGGGTCCCGTACATACCCGGGACCACGGCCTCAGTTTCCTGGCGCTGAACCAGGCCGTACCGCTAGGTACTCAGTAACAGTAACAGTAATCTCACTGTGAAAACAGTGGAACAGTAATAGTACAGATGGGATGTCAGTCATCCCCCAGGAATCCTGCAGTGGAACCCTCAGTCGGCTGCGCAACCTGTATCCTAGGTCCACCCAAAATACAGATGTTGTTTCCTCCATCAATTTTTCCAATCCCGGTGTAAGTTGTTCAATTACTTTATTATTGAATTCAGTAAAAATAATCAATACTCATGTTACTTATAACACTGGGACAATGCAGTGACAGTAACGGTACAGTAATAGTCAGTAATCGTATACACGGTGAACAATATCAGTAACAGTGAACAGTAACAGTAACCGTGTATACGATGAACAATAGGATTGTATAGGGTGTTACGGTCAAACAATCTTTTCCCAGTAACTTTCAGTAACATGAAATAATACAATAACAGTCTAGACGCCTCTAGTCAATATACAATCTCATATATATAACCGACCCAAAATCTCCTACTTGTACTGAATATAATACTAATTAATCTGCCAACTCATAATCTCAATAGTCATCATGAACATCAAATATCAATTCATATCGAGTATTCTGGTACAATAAACCACCCTCTCAATATATCAATAATCAGTGATCAGTTCTCTCACCCTATCAATTAACTCTGATCCTCACGTCATCAGTATATTCACATCTCACTAACTGAAATAACCAATGTTCTGACACACCTATTCAGATCTTCATACTCCAGTCTGATCAAGGTCACACACACTCTTACTTCTATCAAGGTTAATCATAAGATCTCAAAACTCGGTAACATATCAGATATATATCTAAGATCTATCAAGTCAGGTCAATTCAATCAATATCTATTCCTCAAAATCATATTCATCTAACTATAACCAATATCATAACTAAGGTGTAAAGTCCTCAATCCATAAGAATCTCAAACAGCAGTCAGAACAAGAGTTAGTCGACTAGGGGAGGAGCAAGTCGACTAGGGTAGGAGCAAGTCGACTAACAAAAGGGATAAGTCGACTATAATAAGTGTAAGTCGACTGATAGGATGGGTAAGTCGACTAGTATAAGTATTGGTCAGCAGCAGAGGCTACATAACTTTCTGAACAAGCACCTAGTCGACTAAGGATATGATAAGTCGACTAATATAGGATATTAGTCGACTATAGTAAATGGCAAGTCGACTAGTGCAGGTTACAGTCAACAAACAGAGAGTCGACAACATTCCTGAATGGTCACCAAGTCGACATAGAGCTATGGTAAGTCGACTAATAGGGGAATTAGTCGACTAATAAAAGGGCAAGTCGACTAATAACCCTGCCTGTGAGTATGAACAAGGCTCTAAATAAATTCCTACAAATACCCAAAATGGTGGATATTACACTCGTTATCATCAAGATATGTCACCAAGCAATATGACTGAAAATCACTTCACATAGTATAGTTCTCTAACCTCTTTCAATGATCCATCAACCTCAAAATCAACATGTATATTCATTCTATAACTTATCACAGCTATATTAGTAACAAGGTCAAGTCTGACCTACGGTATATCAATACTAGACCTAAGCCAACAATGGCGATCTACCAACACAGAAATGATCCTGATACAAGCTCCTATGAACTAGGTAATTAAAGTGAACAATCATGGGTGTCTCATGAAGTAGTACAAGTAGCTAAACTGATAACATATAATAGAAAACCGCATGAAATGATAAGTGTAATATGTAAATGCATACAGACAACGATAAATAAGGAAATGCACAAGAACGAACACTCACATGAAATGACGTGGTTTCGGAACCGAATCGCCATCTGGTCTTCATTGCACGAACCGGTACTGATCTACGGATCATCCCATAGGTCGGTTTTTGGAATCACCTATGTATCGGGTCCACAACGAGTATGAATCCGGATCGGGTCTGAGTCTCCTGAAGCTGGGTTCGGATCTCACCAAACGGGTCTGAAACACTGAAACACACGAAACCGAACACACAAATAAATATAAATATACACTAAACACACTCCCGAGCACCCCAACACATACGCGTACACCCACGTACATGTACATATACAAGTATACACACATACTTACATAATACATTATATATACATACATACATCTATACATACTCACACTTACATACATATTATATATTTATATAAATAAAACACATGCATGATTAATTAATTAAGACATATATAAATAACACATTAATTAAGACCCACTTATTAATTACTAAACTAACACACAAATAATTAAAATACACATTCATGCATATACATGCATTCATACATACATACATACAACAACCCACTCACGCACACACCAACACACCTTATTATAAACTTCTCAATTATTATAAGATTGCCCTTATACACATATATGACACTAACCTCGGGACAACTTGCGACGCACCGACGGAGGCTCTGGCAGAAGCGTCCGGGCCGCGGAGGATGTCGTTGGATAGAGAATATCGCCGTGAAGGGCGTGGGTGCGTTCGCGCTCGCTGACGGTGATCCACGGCGATCCACGGAGAGCCAAAAAATGGCTCGGAGTAGGATTTCTCCCGCACATGCAATGAAAATGCACACACCTATAACACATATAACTCTAATACTAAATTATATATACATACTTTAAATATAAAATAATAAGAGAAGGATTGAAACTCACCTTGCATGGTCTTGCATGCGCTGGTGCTTGCGTCTGCTGCCGGTGCGGCGGATCAGATGGGGGTGTGTGCTGTTGATGGACTCAGCCTGGTGACGATGTCGTGGGGTTGGATGTAATGGGTGATGCACAAGGAGTTGCCGTGGGCCATCATGGGGGAGAGCTCCGGAGGGTCTATGGCTGCCGGAGCAAGGAGGTGAGGGCTCGGCAACACTGTGGATAGGGGCAGCCATCAAGGAGGCGGCGCTTTGGTTCCTGTGCTGCTGTTTTGCGCAGCCTGGATGTGCTGCAGATCGATGTGGAGAAGTAGAGTGATGGCTTGGGTGTTGTGTGGCCATCAAGGGGAAAGGATGGAGAAGTGCTCACAGGCTCGGCTGTCGACGGAGCTCCAGCGACAAGGAGGGAAGAAGGCCATGGAAAAGCAAGCTACGGTCGTTGTGGCTCAGGTTGGGGGCGGCTGTCATCAAAGCGGGCGATGGGGATGTGGAGATGCGGGAAGATGGGAATGATGCTGATTGGTAGTAAAAAGTGCATTTTTATCATCATATTACCATCACATTTCATATTTATTCATATAATTCTGCACATTTATTAATATTTTGTGATTTATTGTGTGCAGGCCTTGAGTTCTTATTTTAATAATAAATAAAGCCTAAAAGAAGCCCAAAAGCCCATATTCAAGCCCAAGTGCAAAAGTGCAAATACACAAGGGCCAAAGTTGCAAATATTAAAGAAGAGGGAAGGATAGACTTCTATTCAACCCTAAACACTTGCGGGATGAGGATAAAAGCTAAAGAAGAGAAGAAAATTTATGGAAAAGATTTGGGATCTAGGTAACTTGCTTCCCAAGTTATATCCAATCCAAAGATGAAGAGCCGAGATTCAACTTCCAGAAGAAAACGCCCAGATGGACGGACCAGGGGAGGCCACGCGCCAAGCGCGTGGCCAGCCGCCACCATAAGGCCGCGGAACGCAGCAGCCCAAGCCGCGTTTCTGCGGCAATCCTGTCAAATCCAGATACCCTTTTCGTGGGAGAGTTGTGTTGGGACTCTACCTCCTTCTGCTCCTATAAATACCCCCTGCAGTGCAACCGAGAAGAGCGTCCAGAGCCAGAAGGCCAAATCTAGGGTTTTAGGTTTTCTTCTTTTTTCTAGTTTAGGTTTTCTTTTCTTTTTTAATTTTTATGTAAGTGAGGGAGAGGGCTATGTTGAGCGTGACACCGATGTATGCTTCTCTTCTCTGCCATTGTATCAAGTAATAAAGGTAATCTTTTTCTTTTGTTCATTGTTCTTATGTGCTTTGTTTTACTTTTCTTTTTGCTTACTTTTCTTTTTCTCTTTTATCTCTGTTGGTTGTTGATGACATGCAAGTGATTTCCAACGCATAAGTATAACTAATCTTGGTGGGTGCCAACGATATTTCTTGGAGATGTTCTCCTCCTCAAGACGTATCACTTCATGCTTGTGCGAGACTTGATGATATAATGCGAATAGGGGACTGAGATCGATCCTATGGTTTATGCGTTCAACGCCTCCTAAGCAAGGTAGAAAGTGTTAGGATTTCACGTTTTTCTTCAACCAAGGTTAGTGTTTATTTCTTTTCTTTTCTTTTATTTTATTTTTGTAGATTAAATCACTATTTCCCAACTCTTTCTTTCCGACTCATTCTAAATACTGCTCTCTTTCTAACCTAACCAATATTTTCTTATTAATAACTAAAAAAAGATAAATTTTTAGAGAATCTTACAAACGCTTCCATCGCTAGTCCCTCCCTGAGGATCACGACCCGCATAGCCACTGCTACCGCGGATTTGAATTGAGAACCTTACACATCCTATTCTTAAAACTAAAATTATATATCTTGTGTGCAGGTAAAAACTCAATCAAAAAATTGGCGCCGTTGCCGGGGAGGGACGGTAAGTTTTTCTCTAAAATAAAAAAATTTAACTAATTCTTTTATTCTTTCTGTTTGCAGGTTTGGAGAACAGGGAAACTGACAGCAGAAGTGGACATATAGCAACTCTGTGCCTCTGCCCTCGAAGGCAGAGCACAAGAGCCTACTTCAGAGCCGCGGAAACGCGGCAATTGCCGCGAAACCGCGGCCTGAGTAGTTCCCTACTGATCCATCTTTTTGCAGGTTGCTGCAAATTGTAATATCTGTCTACTGCTCTGTTAAACTTTGTTCTGTGATAACCCTACTTACTGCTAATTAATCAACAGTAAAATACTTATTGTTAAAGATAAAATTGATTAGACGTTTGCATATTAGGCACATGTCTTTTCAATTCCTTTATTTTACTGTTGAAGAGTGCTGGAGCAAGGTACGTTCGCATTGCATGTAGAATAGGACTCATCTCTTGGTTGATGCTTTGAGTGAATCTTATTTACATATTTTGTACACTTGCACTAATTTACTTTAAGGGCATAACCCATTAACAAGATAAGGTGGGGATTTCATCACCCTTCCTTAGCCCAAAAATCATATCCCAAGCACTCACTAACCCAAGCCTAACTTAAAATTAGTAGACATTGGCCCTAGGGACATCTCGGACTCAATTAGGAGATTATCCTAAGGGGGAACAGTGCTGGAAGTTGACTCCTCCAAATCAGTGTCTAGGAAGGGGATTGAGGGCCGAAAGCCCGAAGATTGGTGGTTATTTAATTAAGGAACGTCTTTGACGGAAAACCTCCCACCACTCTTGCCCTGACCTGGCTGATTAACTTGTGGTCAAAGTCTGCACCCTACCTACCGTGGACAGTCTAACCAGTTAGGAGTCGTCTAGGTCATAGGTCTACCCTAACTTAGGTTAGAAATTTTTCTTTTTTATTTGTTTATTTGTTTGTTTTCTTTTTCTTTTGTTTGTTTTGTGTGATATGGCCTATAACAATAATTTTTTCAATTTTAATGAGGATCCATATTACACACCTAACTATTTTTCAGATATTACCAACCCGGCATATCACAACTTTGACCAACCTAGTGTGCCGGAATGGTCTTATCCGAATGACTATAACCCATGCCCCCCATCTTATGACCATAATTTTCATACTTTCAACTCTTCACAGAGTTTATGGGGTTTCGTTTCCCCCGAGTCCAATTTTCAACCGACTGGTCCTCCGTCTCCACCTTGTCCACAATATTCCTAAGATTCATACTCAGATCTACCCATTCAGAATAGAAAATCATCTATCAGGAAATGATGAGTATGCATGAGTCCAAGCAACAACCACCATCAATCTTAGACATGATGATGCGTGAGTCTACCGACTCACAACTTCATCATGATTACACTTCCTTTTTCCAAGTCCAATCACAAAAGAGGCTTGAAGCCATGACTCAGGCTAGAGTAGCTCGTGAGCATGAACTAGATATGATGGTTCAATCTTTGCGTTTTCACCGTCCGGCCAATTCTGATATCGCTGACCACTCTCTTAGAGCCGACGAACCAAGTTGCTTTGGACAACAAGATTCTAATTCAGCACCATTATTTGAGCTTGCCGAAACTCCAGTTGATAGTTTGGCAAGTTTTTCCTTTCCTAAAATAGATCTTGAGCATGAATATGATCATGAACCCCAACTTGATGATTCAATTCTACTCCCTGATTCAATAATGACTCCGGTGTCTCCACCTGATTTTACTTTTTCCGAGTCAACATTGGATCCTGTTCCAATTCATTATGAAATTGAATCACCCATTTTTGATGATCATATTGAACTTGACCAATTTTGCAAATTTGAAAGTCTCATGGATAAATTGGTAAGTTCTCATTTTTATGAGGTTGAACTCAATGAGATATGTGACCTAGATTCTCAAATCTATGATTAAGTTCAAATTCCCGAATCATTATTGACTCCTGTTTTGTTACCCGACTTAGGTAATATTTTCGAGTCAGTTTTGATTCCCACTCATATCATTCCTGAACTTGAATCACCACCATTGAGTCACATTCCATTGTGGGAAGATTATTGTGGACTTGAGCTTCAACTTATTGATTTGGACCCACTTCCTGAACCTAGCCCGACTCCTGAACCCTTACTTGATTTAAGTTTCTTTCCTGAGTCGGTATTCGTTCCCGCACTTATGACGTCCAAGCCAATCATTCCATCTTTTTACTCTCCATTCTGGGACAAGGCGGTTGACACAATTGACTCTAAATATAATTATGAATTATGGAAATTTGATGGGTGGAATTATTAAAAAATGATTATACATACATTTTAGTGGGTTATATAAGCAAGATTTCTGGTGGGTTCCCCCAAATTCCACAAAAAGTAGATTGGGCCGCATTTCGTGGACCAATTAGACCACCACCAGAACCACCACCTTAAGGTAAGTTCTGCCTTCCCTTATTCTTTTTCATGCATATATGCATTCATTCATACATTGAGGACAATGCATGAGATAAGTGTGGGGGTAGGTTTTACTAACATACTAACATGGGTAGAAACTAACCAAAATTTGCTAACTAAAATATATATATATTTATATATATATATATATATATATATATATATATATATATATATATATATATATATATATATAAGAAGGACAATATTTTGACTTATCTTTTGAAAGAAATCTAAGTTAGTCTTAAGAATTAGGAAAATCATGATTAGGATTTCTAAAACTCGGTCAAAATAAATAAATTGTTGAATTTTTAGGTATAGGAGGAGAAATTGAATAAGTAGTTAGTCTTGATTTTTACCTTAATGAAATTTGCATACCTAATGCATAACTAGGATTCTAAGACGAAGACCTTTGTGCCTCATATAAAAAAAAAAAAAGAAATCACTAATTAAGCTGGATATATGTGCCTCAAGAAGCATAAGTATTCATGCCTAAAGGTGAGTAAATAAAATAAAGTCCTTAGTTTTGTGGCCTAGTTCACTCGAATTTGAGTCCGCGGGGTGTTTTCTCACCTGGTGCCCTAAAGCCGACCGGTTTGGGAGTCATCGACTTTAAGTTCGCTACATGGGTGGATTAGAAAGCCTAAACTAAGAAAAATTACTTTTATATGTACTAACACATCTAATAGCCAATTAGTTAGGTATGATGGCCTCAAGAAGCCTTGATGCTTATATGAAAGAAAATTAGATGCGTTATACATATTAAAAAAATTTTAAACAAATAAAGAGGCATGAAAGTCCAAGTTAAGGAATTCCTAGTAAAAATTCATAAGGATGCATATGATTTTTGGTAACGAAAAAGACTATACACAAAATTCAATTTTGATCCTTACTTAAAAATGAAAACAATTTACTTTATAAAGACTAAGTCTAAGAATGAATAAAAATGAGGATCCTAAAAACTTATAGATTACTTAGTCTTTTCAAAAGTATTTCAAATATTTCCTTTTTATGGATTTTGTGGTATAATCCGCTGAAAACCCTCACGAGACAACACTCGTCCTCTAGGGTAACCTAGGGGTTTAACGGCTTGTTGCGCATGCTAAGTGCAACCGTGATTCCTACGAAAGTGAGTTAGGTTAGATTAATTTTTCTTTTTCTCTTTGATTTTTACTCGAGGACGAGCAAAAAGATAAGTGTGGGGTGTGATTGGTAGTGAAAAGTGCATTTTTATCATCATATTTACCATCACATTTTCATATTTATTCATATAATTCTGCACATTTATTAATATTTTGTGATTTATTGTGTGCAGTCCTTGAGTTCTTATTTTAATAATAAATAAAGCCTAAAAGAAGCCCAAAAGCCCATATTCAAGCCCAAGTGCAAAAGTGCAAATACACAAGGGCCAAAGTTGCAAATATTAAAGAAGAGGGAATGATAGACTTCTATTCAACCCTAAACACTTGCGGGATGAGGATAAAAGCTAAAAGAAGAGAAGAAAATTCGTGAAAAAGATTTGGGATCTAGGTAACTTGCTTCCCAAGTTATATCCAAATCCAAAGATGAAGAGCCGAGATTCAACTTCCAGAAGAAAACGCCCAGATGGACGGACCAGGGGAGGCCACGCGCCAAAGCGCGTGGCCAGCCGCCACCATAAGGCCGCGGAAACGCGGCCCAAGCCGCGTTTCCGCGGCAATCCTGTCAAATCCAGATACCCGTTTTCGTGGGAGAGTTGTGTTGGGACTCTACCTCCTTCTGCTCCTATAAATACCCCCTGCAGTGCAACTGAGAAGAGCGTCCAGAGCCAGAGGGCCAAATCTAGGGTTTTAGGTTTTCTTCTTTTTTCTAGTTTAGGTTTTCTTTTCTTTTTTAATTTTTATGTAAGTGAGGGAGAGGGCTATGTTGAGCGTGACACCGATGTATGCTTCTCTTCTCTGCCATTGTATCAAGTAATAAAGGTAATCTTTTTCTTTTGTTCATTGTTCTTATGTGCTTTATTTTACTTTTCTTTTTGCTTTCTTTTCTTTTTCTCTTTTATCTCTGTTGGTTGTTGATGACATGCAAGTGATTTCCAACGCATAAGTATAACTAATCTTGGTGGGTGCCAACGATATTTCATGGAGATGTTCTCCTCCTCAAGACGTATCACTTCATGCTTGTGCGAGACTTGATGATATAATGCGAATAGGGGACTGAGATCGATCCTATGGTTTATGCGTTCTGATTGAACTTTTACCTGCACACAAAATATGAAATTAGATTAAGAATTAAAGGTGTGCAAGTTCTCAATTCGAATCCGCTGTAGCAAGGCTATGCGGGTCGTGATCCTCAGGGAGGGACTGCGATGGAAGCGTTAAGCAAGTTTCTCTAAAGTTTTTATTTTTATTAGTTAAATTAGAAAGGAAGTGGTATTTACAATGGGTCGGCAAATAAAGAATTGGGAGAAGTTGTGATTTAATCTACAAAAGAAAAGAAAAGAAAAAGAAAACTTACCTCTTCAGTCTGCTTACCGTTTGAACCGTTGCAATGATTTACCTTTTCTTGGAAGGCGTACAAGCATGGCGTATAGGATCGTCCGCCTTCTTAACTATGGAATAAAAAGCAACTATGAAGACCTGTTCATCGCCATAGGCCATCAAGGTTCCTTCTTCGGCTAGGTATTCTTGGAGCAGTTGGATCTCATGGTGGGCAAGACATTAGAGGAAGAAACAATGTCATAAAAAATAGAAGAACGATGATAGAACAAAGATAGAGACACAATAAAACAAGAATAGAATAAAAAGAACAAAAACAAGCTTTGATTTGACTATTAAACAATGGTGGAAAATTACAACTTACACTGGCTGTCACCATCAGTACAAGTGGATCCCTTCCTCCATGAATACATCATCTCCTCTCAGCTTTCACAAAAAGAAAATAAAAATTTACAATGGAAGAAATAAAATCTAAACTACAAGAAAACCTAAAAACCCTAACTTTTGGCCCTTTGCTGGACGGTGGACGACTCTGTACGTTGCACTGCAGGGGGTATTTATAGCTTCAGAAGGGAGAAGAGTTCTGGATAAAGTCGCCCACGAAATCTGGTAGTCTGCTTCATCCAAAATGCCGCAAAAACCTGGTCTTTGCCGCAATTTTGCAGCAATACTGGCTCTGCTGGCCACGCGCTTTGGCGCGTGGCCTCTCCTGATCCGTTCATCTGGTGTTTGCTTCTGGAAGTTCGATCCTGGCTCTTCATCTTGGGATTTCGAGATAACTTGGTAATCAAGTTACCTTGATCTCAATTATCCCAAATCTTTTATCACGACTTTCCTTCTTATCTTTGGCTCTTATGCTCATCCTGCAAGAGTTTAGGGTTGGGTAGAATTCTATCCTTCCCTCATCTTTAATAATTGCAACTTTAGCCCTTGCATAATTTGCACTTTGACAATTGATATTTGCACTTTTACACCTGGGCTTCAAATATGGGCTTTTGGGCTTCATTAAGCTTTATTTATTATTAAAATAATAATTCGAGGCCTGCACACGTTAAATAACAAAATATTAATAATTGTGCAGAATTAAATGAATAAATATGAAAATGTGATGGTAAATGTTATGATAAAAATGCACTTTTGACTACCAATCACACCCCCACACTTATCTTTTTGCTCGTCCTCGAGTAAAAACAAAGAAAAAGAAAAAGTTAATCTAACCTAACTCACTTTCGTAGGAATCACGATTGCACTTAGCACGTGCAACAAGCCGTTAAACCTCTAGGTTACCCTAGAGGACGAGTGTTGTCTCGTGAGGGTTTTCAGCGGATTGCACCCACAAAATCCATAAAAAGAAAATATTTGAATTATTATTGAAGAGACTAAGTAGTCTATAAGTTTTAGGATCCTCATTTTTATTCATTCTTAGACTTAGTCTTTATAAAGTAAATTGTTTTCATTTTAGTTAAGGGTCAAAATTGAACTTCTAATATAGTCTTTTTCGTTACCAAAAATCATATGCATCCTTATGTTTTTACTAGGAATTCTTTAACTTGGACTCTCATGCCTCTTTATTATTTATTTAAATATATATATATATTTTTTTTGATATGTATAACTCATCTAATTTTCTTTCGTGTAAGTATAAAGGCTTCTTGAGGCCCTAATACCTAACTAATTGATTATTAGAAGTGTTAATACATATAAGTAATTTTTCTTAGTTTAGGCTTTCTAATCCACCCATGTAGTGAACTTAAAGTCGATGACTCCCAAACCGATCGGCTTTAGGGCACCAGGTGAGAAAACACCCCGCGGACTCAAATTCGAGTGAACCAGGCCACGAAACTAAGGTTTTATTATTATTTTTTTATACTCACCTTTAGGCGTGAATACTTATGCTTCTTGAGGCACATGTATCTGTTTTCCATTAATTTGCAAAAGGGAAAAACTTACAAATAAAAGTTTGAGGAGCTAAATTACAAGTATTCTCAAAAGATTACAAGTAGATCTCCTCAGAGATTCTGGAGAAGTGTGCCGATAGGAGTCTAGTCAGCGCGCGACCACTTTGTCCCTTTGACGATGCGAGCGATGAGATTCCCTTCTCGCCTGGTTCCGGGAATCAGAGAATAGAGGGTTGGTAGAACCCTCTTGCTGCTTCTCAAAATCGCCTTCAATTAGGAATTCCTTCTCGCCTGGTTCCGGAGATTCCTTGAGAAGAAGAACGATGATAGGGCATCAACACCCTAGATAGAGAAAGTAATTCTCTAAAAGGTCTCTGAATTCGAAAACGCACGGTGCGTTATGAAGAAGCCTCGGTTGAAGAAGTTGATTGATCGATTCTCGTGATCAGAAGGCGATTGATGGCTCCTTCCTCTGCGATCCCCTCTTCCCCTCCTTGTACCCATGGCGGGTTATTTATAGGGAGAGCAAGGGTATAATCGTCCCCTTGAAGATATGGAAACAGATTGAACCGAATCTGTTTGAATCTGGAAAGTAGCCTTGCTGCGAGGCTAGGATAGCTTCCGCGGAGCTAGAAAATGGCAAGTCGGTTGATCTTTCCGATTTGTTATGATCCTTTCCATATCGTTGAAGGATTTTCCCTGATCCTCTTACTCATTTCAAGAGAGTCAAGAGATTGCGGCAATCACCTGCCATATTTGAATCCCGATTGGATTTGATTAGCTTAGATCTGATCTCATCAGGAGATTTGATTGGTCAAAGGCTGACCATAGCAGGCTGATGGCGGAGTTGCCCGCTTTGAAGCTCATAGCGGAGCTAGAGGCAATTCCTGGCGAAGTCCGAAAAGAGGCTTTTCGGCGAAGCTGTCAGTTAGCTTCCTGGCGATGCTCTGGATGATGTTAGCCTCTCACACGAGGCTATCTCCTTGGGCTAATGTAATGCTAAATGCTAGCATTTTAGACCTGCTGAGGTCTGTTTAGAAACAATCCGGGTTCACTGTTCTGCTTGCTGGATCAGTGGAGTCCAAACTGCTTCCTTGTCCCTTGGAGGTGGGTGAAAACTGGTCTTCAGCTTGTCTGTCCCTTGTCTTTTGTAAATGTCAACAAGTTTAGACATCGTTCGGACCAATGAGAATCTTGTCTTTTTTAAGTGTCAACAAGACCCCCTTCAAAGTTTTCGAGAGTCTGCAATAGCTCAGACTCCGAAACACTTTGAACTGCTGTGATGGTATGTGGAGTATGAACGTCGCCATGATGGTTGAGTTCAGCTTCGCCTTCAATCCTGCTTTGGGATGAGTTCGCCGAAGAATTGCACTGGTTCGCGAGTTGCTTCGCGTCGGGGTAGCTCCGCATCTGGGCTTTCAAGAAATAAGTTCGCTTTGGAACTCCTGTTGCCTTTTCAAGGCCAACTGCCATGGGGCGGTTACGAGGAGGATCATTCCTTCTTTTGCGCCAATCGAGAGAGATGTTCTCCGATTCGCCCGTTTCCAAGGGAGGATACTCCCTTTCTTCAAGGCGCCATAAATGCCTTTTTATGAGGGAGACGTTTTCTTCCCTTGTACGGTTCCAATAGGAACCGTCCCTGTTATCAAGGCGCAATCAATGCCTTAAGTGCGCTCGTGCTTCCATGCTTGAGGTGGTTGCGCTCAGGCCATGGGGCCTATAAATAGGACACTTGAGGTCCTCTGAAGAGAAGTGCCTTGCCTTTCTTCTTCCCTTCTCTTGGTTGAAAGAGATACTCAGATCTCTGAATTAGTGGGAAAACCCACTCTGGTTGTCTAACCGGCCAAGGACCAGTAAGTCTTGATCATTTAAAGACTTCACCGCTTTTAGGGAACTCTTCTCCCTTGATTTAGCTTTGACAGCTCGCTTCAGGGATTAGCTTCCCTTGATTCTCATCTTGCACTTGGCTGCTGCAGAGAAAGATCTCATCATAGCTTTCTGTGAAGCTATCATTTTGGCTCGATCGGTGAAAGATTGTTGCTTGTTAAGTCCGCTGCGCAGGCAGGACTTGGGACTTGGCTTCTTCAATAGTTGAGCCAGTCTTGCCATATAGGCGAATGTTGAGACTGTTTCTCACAAGATCAGTCTGACTTTGCCTTATAGGTGAGGCTAGGACTTGGTGTTTGCTGAGCCAGCCCATGGTTGCTGTGCAGGTGGAGCTTGTCCTCTGCTGAAGTCGGATTGCTTTAGCCGCTGAAGAATATGACTTAATGTTTTTGCAGCTCTTTCTGTGTTTAACTGCTAACTTGTTTCAATTTGTATTGCAGTGAGCTGTACTTACCAATCTGGTAACTTGATGGAAGAAACCATGAAATTGCCTTATGCTTCCCCGGTTGAAGCTTTACTTTTAAGCAGGAGGAACAATTCGGGGCAGCGAGTGCGCGTCCCAAGGGCTATTGGCAGAGATGATTCGATCTGAGGTGAGGCTGGCCGCCGCCTTTATCGGAGAGGATCCGCTTCAAGATAATGGGCGTCGCCTGTGGGATTGTCGGCACCATTGCCGACTTTCAACTTTGGTGGCCTTTGATGGCGATCCACTTCGGGAAAGTGGGCATCGCGCCTGTTAGATCACTGGTATCACTGCCGATTCCCATTATACGTGATCTATCGTGTTGGCGGCGATAGGTTTTTATTGCCAGGCTTCAACAAAAATGGCCTGGTAAGATCTGCCATTTTGTGGAGAAAAATGACCGTGTCCTTGTGGCAGAACTGGTTACAGCCTTGTGCAGGAGGAAGACCTTTCTTGTCCAGTTGATCTGGTCTGGAAGCAGATAAAACCGCTTGTATGCCTTTTATGCAAATGGCCTTGCTAGGCAACTTGGTGTGTTGTATGAAACACAACTTTGATGTAATATCAAATGTACTCTTGCTTTTAAATCAATGAAAGTTCTTTGTCTGATCATTTGATTTTTTGCTTGCTTCACTGAGAGTTCGGCCATTGCTGGGCTAAACTGCGCACGGGGCTAAGGACATAGCCCTTCCTTTAATGATCTTCGCGAGGCTGTCATGTCAGCGCCTCTTTAGAGGGCTAATTCAAACCTTTCGGTTAAGTCCTGGAAGGATTGCGCGAAGTCCGCACTTTGCTCTTGTGCGGAGTTAACCCTTTAGTGGGATTGAACCGTCGCTTTTGGGAAAGCGTCTCAGGCGCTTCGGGCACTGTTTCGAATTAATTCGAAACGGCGGCATGTGCCCTTTTTTGAGGCCTCGATTTAGGCGCTGATTGGCCTATAAAAGCCCAATCGGGCTGAGAGAAAATCATCATTTCTCTTTGAATTTTTCAGAGTACTTGACTCTTCTTCTTCCTTTTCTTCTTCTTCAAGAGTTCAAAAACTCCTGTAATTCTTCAATGGCGCCCAAGAGACGAGCGGGAAAGGAACCAGCGACTTCTGCAGCGGAGGGCCCTCCTCCTCCGTTCATTGAGCGACCGATCGCTGGTAAGAGACTCTCCAATCTGATTAGAGAGTGGTCTTCATCCTTTGGAGTCGATACTCGGCTATTAGGACGATCGAATATGATCTGTCCTTATCAGGGAACTCGTTTCCCTTAACTTCCCTATTTTGCTTGCACCAGGGAAGTAAGAACTGAACAGTTCTTCTCTTGGGCTTCCATAGGAAGCCATTGCTTGGGCAATCTTCATCCTGTTGAGGAACAGGATATGGGTCGCGTGCCTTCAGTCGTGGCCACGAAGGGTGACTGTTAACCATAACGTCCTTTTGATGACGTCAGCCCTTAGGGCTATGCCACTTCCTGCAAAGATGCAGTCTTATCTGTGAAGCGAAGCTTTTTATCAAAGCTATTATCCCGCTGTTCCTGCTTACTGGGCGAGACTATGCCTTAGCGAATTTTTATGTCTTCGCATCCATTTGATTGGTGAACTAATCATAGTTCATTTTTTTTTTGTTTTTGCAGTACATTACGCCTCCGGCCTCCAGAACAGTCTATTTGGCGTAACCAGTCGAGCAGGCGGGAGCATCAGCTTGCAGTTCATCGGGCAGGCTTCCTTGTTCAGTGAGCCGAGCTCCCTTGTACGGGATACGCTCATTCAGAGCGGTGGCCCGCAGGCCATGCGGAGCATTTTGACTACGGCTCCGTTTGAAGATATCGACCGTCAGGCTTACAAAAAGCCTGACTTCATGTTCGGGGATGCTGCACCTGATCCCGATCGCCAGCTGCAAGCCGGCGAAGGCCAGTGGATCTTCCAGTTGGATGGCGAGAGATTCTATCTCCCGTCTACTAAGCGGCATTTCGCTTTGTCTTCTTTCGCGAGCGTGACTCGGGCTCGGAAGATGGCGTGGGGCGTGAGCCTAAATGCCGAGTCTATAAGTGTCGGGAGGTTGACTTTCCAGACCGGCTATTCGAGGGCGGGCCCTCCTCGTAGCATAATGGGGCTATACCCTGGGAAGGTGTCGCGGGACCTTCCAGTAGGAGAGAATCCAGCTGCGGCGCCGACCTTCGGCACTCAGTTCTGCGAAGCTGACGGGAACTACCCCGCCACAGATTTCAGGGCTCCTGGTTGGGTCCACCCTCCTAGGTCATGGTGGGCGGAGTTGACCAATTATATCCTCAATCATTTTGAGGGGGAATTAGAGAGGTTGAACCTCTATGAGGCCGTCAGGGCGACCTGCTACGGCATTGAGATGAAGGTGGCGTGCTTCTACGCCATTCTTGAGTTGTACTGCCCAGCCTCGGGGACTTTCTTCACCCCGGTTGGTGAATTGGGCATGGCCCTGCATGAGATGCGAGAGATCTCTACTTTGCCCTTCGGGTCTCTTCCATATGAAGAGTATTTTCCGTGTGAGGCGGAGTTGGCTCTCTTGGAGAAGCAAGAGCCTGCTTTGCTTGAGACATATCGGGAATTGATGTGCCACCTGCACATTTGTTCCAGCATCCACACTGGTGGTAAGGGTAGCTCGAAGAGCTTGAAGAGCTGGGGGAACTACTTGTTCCCGGATATGACTAGTGCGCCCGAGGCAGCTCATTGCGGAGTTGTTGAAGAAGACATCTTGGCGAGGATGGAGGTGCGTGCTGAAAAGGACATCGTCGTGACAGAAGATGATGGTCCTTTCGAGAAGGGTGATGTTCTTCGGAGCTTTCACCATCAGGCCCGTTGGCCTATGTCTCGCAAGGCGTTGCTGGCCGGATTCTTAACCATCTGGTTAAAGAAGTGTGTCGTGCCTTCTTCTTCGGGTGACATTGTCCACCCGAATGTGCTGCTGCCTGCTGTCCGCTTGGTCCATGGCCACCGCCTGGGTCTCCTTCCGGCCATGGTATGTTGTATTCAGAGGGGCCTTCGTGTACTGACGGAGGCTTTCTGCAGGCCGATGGCGTCAAGGCGAGGGAAGGGTGCCGTCCTGCCTTGTGACGGACCCAATCCTAGGGTAGGTTTACCGTACACCTACTTGATGGCGTGGTTCGCCTTGCACTGTCCCAGTTTGATTGGAGCTGGGGAAGACCCACCGCAGGGCGTTCAAACGGCGCTTCTCCGTCGTTTTGAAGGCTGTCTGTGGCAGAAAACTTATGTGGCCGAGGCCCGTAAGTTAGTGCGTCGTTATGACGCTTATAGCCTGTTCCGTTGTTTTCCTCGCCTGTGGGGTGCAGGATACAACGAGGAATTCCATGATGAGGAGTCAGGTCGATCTCCCATGAGTCGGGGTGTTTTCGAGTGGCTGGTCTGTATCCGGCCCTCGCATTTGCTGTACAGGAGTGGGGATACCTGCTACATGGAGCCCTACATCCCGAGCCGGTTCGCCCGCCAATTTGGGTACGACCAGTTGTATGTGGGCAACCCCAATCCGGACCTGGCTTTCCTGGGGAGCCTTATTGATGGGGCTCGTGCTTGGCGGTTCTTTACCGCGGATGACACTGGAGCGTGGCTACGCACGCCGTTGAGGGATCCCGGCCTATGGACGACCCTGTGTTTCTGCCAATGGTATGCAGCTTCGAATTCCATGCCTCCTGGATTCAATGCCAATAGTTCAGGTGTGAAGTTGATTTCCCATCGGATGAGGCAGAAGGCTTTGGATAAGAAGGAGGGCAAACGAGTCCGTGTTCCTGGCATAGAGGAGTTCATCGCTGTAGATGACAGCAAGGCTTCTGATGCGGGGAGCCCTCGCTTCGAGGCAGAGACAAGGGCTGATGCCCACAAAGCTGGTGCTCATGAAGCCGGGTCTGGTGTAATGGGGACAGCTCCCCCACAGCATGTGGAAGAAGTGGAGGAAGAGGACTCTGAGGTCCACTTCAAAAGGAAGCGTGGGAGTGGATCCCGTAGGAAGTCGTCGGCGAAGAAGCCCCGTCGCCAAACTCCTACCATTGTGGTGGAGGGCGAACTCCCTACGGCGCCTCCTTCTGCTGCTCTATTAGTGGCTGAGCCGTCGGTTGCTGAACCGACTACTGGTAAGATTGGTCCCATCTAATATGCCTTCAGCGCGCTTTACATAACTCATCATTTGCTTTTTGTTGCAGGAGCTGAGGCAGTTGGAGAGCAAGAGGAGCACTACGATCCCCTGTTCACTTATGGAAGTGCAGCTGGTTCCTTTGCTCGCTCGGAGGAGTCTGGAGGTGATGCGGCCGATATTGGCCCTTCGGGCGCTGGGACTTCTAAAGGAAGTCCTATGGCATCCAGCTCTGCCGGGTGGTCTGCGGAGGAATCGGCGAGTGGGCCGGCTATCCGCGTTGAGTCTGGTAAGAACTTTCCGATGGGACCCTTGGATTCCGATGCGGCTGACGAGGTGACATCGGCCTTCGGTATGACTAAGATCTCCTGATCCTCGCCTATTTGTTGCGTCTCCTTTTTGACCTTGGTTTTGTTGCAGGCATTTGTCCCCAAGGTACGTCAGCTTCGAAAGAAGCGGAGGGTTTTCCTGAAGGGTCAAAGGGCGATATGAGCGCTTCGACCGGGGCAGACGCTGCTGTGTTAGACGCGCTGTATGGCGACCTGCCTTTTTATCAGCCCAAATCAGCGGAGGGCCCTGAGGTTGAAGAGGCGGCAATCCCGGAGGTACCCTCACTTCCAGTCACATCAACGAGTGAGGTGCAGACTGTTTTGCCGAATACGGCACTGAGGGTGATTGTGAGCCCTACCTCCCCGACGCTGGTAGTTGAGCCTGCTGCTCAGGAGGTGGTTGCCAGTCCTACCTCCGCGGTGGCTGGCGTGCTGGTGTCGCTGAGGACTCCGCCGAGGTCACCTTTGGCTTGCCCTGCTGCAGTCGATGTTCCCGCTTCTTCTTCCGCGGTGGTGTCGACTAGGTTGGTAGATTGCTCCGAGGTTGTCTCAAGGGTTGATGAAGCTGAGAATGACTTTATCGGTAATCTGGTCGACAGCTTCTATAATAGTTTGGAGCAGACTATCGGTCTAGTCTTGAAGGGCTCGCCTGTGCCATTTTCGAAGCTGAAGATGGTTCTCTCCCGTGGCATTGAGTGTATTCGGGACTTTGAGGGGTACCATCAAGCTACTGCTCTGGAGCTCCTGGTAGATGACCTTGAGAAGGACGTGGAGGAATGGCGCCATTTCCATCGTTCCGACGCAGCGTCTTTGGCTGATGAACGGCTCGCACGTCTTGTCGCCCAGAAGCGCGAGGCTCAGCTCGCTGCTCAAGAGGCTGTTGAGGCTATCTCCTCTGACTTGAGGTCCTTGGAGGCAGAGGAAGCAGAGGTTGGGAGTGCAATTGATGCTTCCAACAGTGCTCTTCTTGACGCTGAAGATAAGATTAAGAGGGCTGAAGAGATGATCCGAAAGGCAAATCTCCTCTTGTCGAAGGCTACACAGATGCGTCATGAAGAGTCTGCGCGGCTTAAGCAGCTCAGGGCTCGAAGTGAGGAACTGGCGGAGCGGAAGTCATCACAGAGGGCGACTTTGGCGGAGACCGAGGCTCGTCTGGCTCAGGCGGTGGACTTCGATGAGGCGAAGCTAAGATCACAGGCGCTGGCCCAGGCTGAAGATGACAGGAGGGCGCGGCTAGCTTCGCTCGGAGATCGGATCCGATCTTATCATGTACGCCTATAGGCTTCCTCCATGTATCCCATCCTTCTGGATTAATAGAAAAATTTTTCTTTTATCGTCTGTTGTTTAGATAATGAGACATGACTGTCTGTTGGTTCAGAGGTTGCAGTAACATAACCGAATGGGACGTTGCCAGTCTCGAGGTTAGCCCTTTGCGGGGCTTAAAAGGAAGGGAGATACTTGCCTTTTGTAAATGTCAGCAAGCATCGAGATTGAGACTTAGCTGTCAGCTGGTTCAGAGGTCGCAATGACATAACCAATTGAGACGCCACTAAGCTCAATGATAGATGAGGCTTGGCTATCTGCCAGTTCAGAGGTCGCAATGACGTAACTGGTTGAGAAGCCACCAAGCTTCAATCAATAGGTGATACTCGTCTTTTGTAAATGTCAACGAGTATCGAGACCTGTCTTTTGTAAATGTCAACAGGGCTCGGGATTGAGACTTAGCTGTCTGCTGGTTCAGAGGTCGCAATGACATAACCAATTGAGACGCCACTTAAGCTCAATGGTAGATGAAACTTGGCTATCTGCCAGTTCAGAGGTCGCAATGACGTAACTGGTTGAGAAGCCACCAAGCTTCAATCAATAGGTGATACTCGTCTTTTGTAAATGTCAACGAGTATCGAGACCTGTCTTTTGTAAATGTCAACAGGGCTCGGGATTGAGACTTAGCTGTCTGCTGGTTCAGAGGTCGCAATGACATAACCAATTGAGACGCCACTAATGCTCAATGGTGGATGAAACTTGGCTATCTGCCAGTTCAGAGGTCGCAATGACGTAACTGGTTGAGAAGCCACCAAGCTTCAATCAATAGGTGATACTCGTCTTTTGTAAATGTCAACGAGTATCGAGACCTGTCTTTTGTAAATGTCAACAGGGCTCGGGATTGAGACTTAGCTGTCTGCTGGTTCAGAGGTCGCAATGACATAACCAATTGAGACGCCACTAATGCTCAATGGTGGATGAAACTTGGCTATCTGCCAGTTCAGAGGTCGCAATGACGTAACTGGTTGAGAAGCCACCAAGCTTCAATCAATAGGTGATGGGATCTCGTTTTCACGAGGGAACCGTTGTCATAGGTTTAATGTTAACATAACAGCGGAATATATGTGGTCCTACCATTCTATGGATGAGAATTGGTAGGTGATTTTGGAGGTCTCATTTTCACGAGGAGAAATGAGGGGACTGCTGTCATAGGTTTAATGTTAACGTAACAGCGGAGTATATGTGGTCCTACCATTCTATGGATGAGAATTGGTAGGTGATTTTGGAGATCTCATTTTCACGAGGAGAAATGAGGGGACTGCTGTCATAGGTTTAATGTTAACATAACAGCGGAGTATATGTGGTCCTACCATTCTATGGGTGAGAATTGGTAGGTGATTTTGGAGAGGGAATCAAATGGGAGCAGGTCCCTTAGGATTTTTAGCAAACCCCCAGCTATCAACGGGTTTGATATGCCTTTACCAACTACCGTTTGGGTTGGGCTAGCCATGCTATTCCCCTCAGCATGATGAGTTGTTGAGGACTCATGTTGGGCTTAGAGGCCAACATTTTCCTCTATCCTTGATCGTTAAGGATGTCGGATTATCAGGTTGATGTCTGCACAACCTCGATTGTCTTCTAGGGTGACTGGTGCATGGCCAGGTCCCAGTTGATCCATGGCCGTATAGTCTTGCTTGGAGGAAGAGAAAGGCTCTCTTTGTGCGCATTTCGGACGCGCGGATCTCGATCAGAGGTGTAATGTTAACTTGATCGAGAGAAGGATTCTTGATTAAGGATAATACTTCTTTAAGAATTTGCCATTGATCGGCATCATGAGTAGGTCGCCACCTGCATTCATAAGGCGGTATGCTCCGTTTGAATAGACTGTCTCTATTACAAACGGTCCTTCCCATTTAGGCTGAAATTTGCCTTTGGTCTTGTGCGTCATAATCATCGGTCGTCTGACGGCTAAGACCAGGTCTCCTTTCTGGAAGATTCTCTACTTGACCTTTTTATTGAAGGCTTTTGACATCCGAGCCTGATATAGCTCGATGTGTTGCTGAGCTTGTAGCCGCTTTTCGTCTAGGGCTTCAAGCTCTTGAAGACGCAGGCGATCATTGTCTTCTGATGTCATCTTAGTAGTCAAGGCTACCCGTAATGATGGCACCTGGATTTCCAATGGGATAACTGCTTCGCACCCATATACCAGGGAAAAAGGCGTATTGCCTGTCGGTGTCCGCACCGTAGTCCGGTAGGCCCAAAGGCATTCACCGAGCTTTTCGTCCCAATCTCGCTTATTTGAGGAGACGAACTTCTTGAGCAGCTTGATGATTGTCTTGTTGAATGCTTCTGCTAAACATTGGCGGCAGGATTGTAAGTTGTTGAAGCCACATTCTGAATTCGGTATTTATCGCAGAACCGATAGAATCCTTGGCTTATGAATTGAGGACCATTGTCATGGATGATCCGCCTGGAGACACCAAATCGATGGATGACATGGTATTTGATGAAGCTAACCAGATGGGAGGTTTTGACTTCGGCCAATGGTATGGCCTCTACCCATTTTGAGAAGTAATCGGTTATTGCCAGGATAAACCGGTAACCTCTTGCCGAAGAGGGACTGATTGGCCCTACGACATCAGTTCCCCACGCTTCAAATGGCCATGAAGCAACAGTAGGGTGGAGCAACTCCGAAGGTTGGTGTATGAAGTCTGCATGGACCTGGCACGCCTTACACCTTCGTGCATACTGGGTGGCATCGGCCATCATGGTCGGCCAGTAGTACCCGAGTCTGTGCAGCCTGTCTTTAAGCTTTGGACCCGGCTGGTGAGCTCCGCAAATGCCATCATGTGCTTCTTTAAGCACTTCTTGTGCCTCTAAATGAGAAAGGCAACGGAGAAGGACACCATCATATGAACGACGGTAAAGTGTCTTCAAAGCGGGATCATAGTAGAAGCGGGGCGACCTTCGTCTGATGGACGCCGCTTCTTTGGGATCATCCGGGAGCAGATCATGCAGAGCATAGTCAATGAGAGGGAAGCGCCAATCCCTCGGCTCAAGATCCACGGAGGTATTATAGACTTCTTGGATCTTTAGCATATACTTGGAGCATACGAGATGCCGGGTTGCGACTGTGAGGTGATACTCTGTGTCGGCCGGTAAGGCTAGCGTCGTCGCTAGTGCAGCGAGAGCATCCGCCTTGGTATTCTGAGATCGAGACACATGCCCGATGTAGAAGCCTTCAAATAAGCTAGCCAATTCGATGGCTGTATGATAGTAAGGCACCAAGTCCTCATGGCGGACTTCATATTCGCCTTTTACCTGGCTAATGATCAGCTTTGAATCGCCATAAGCTTCAAGATAGCGTACCCCCATTCCGTGGGCGAGCTGGAGGCCAATGAGCAGAGCATTGTATTCCGCTACATTATTAGAGCATGACTCTGTCAAGGAGAACGCCCTGGGAAGGATATGATCCTGTGGGGAGATGAACACAACCCCCACTCCGGCAATAATCTTTCCTTTGGGGCCCATCCGCGATGCTCCGTCAAAGAACATCTGCCATACTTCCTCTACTGAGGTTGCATTAGATTCGAAGACCTCATCAGGGATGTCTTCGTGAAGCTTTGAATGTTCCGGGACTGGATGCGCAGCCAAGAACTCTGCAAGGGCTTGACCTTTAACCGCCTTTTGAGGGGTAAAGGTTATGTCATATTGGGACAATAGCAGTGCCCATTTAGCCAACCTTGAGTTCAACGACCCTGGCTTCGTCATGAGAAGACGTAAAGGGTTTACCCTGGAGATGACATGTATGGTTTGGCCAACCAAATAATGTCGTGTCTTCTGGACAGCGAAGACGAGAGCTAAACACTCTTTTTCAATAGGATTGTAGCGAGATTCCGCTCCTATGAGAGTTCTACTCAGATAGTAAATGGCCTGCTCATGGCCATTGTCGTCCTTCTGAGCGAGGAGGGCGCCGAGGGAATAATCCAGGGCTTTCACATAAAGCAAGAATGGTTTCCCTGATGTAGGGGCCACCAAGACTGGAGGTTTTGTGAGATACCTTTTAATGTCTTCATAAGCTTCTTGACAAGCTTGATCCCATATGAAGGCAGTACCCTTCTTCATTAGTCGGGTAAATGGTTGGCAACGGCCCGATAGATTTGCTATGAATCTCCTGATATAGGCTAACCTGCCTTGTAAGCCTCTGAGCTCTTTGAGGTTCCTTGGTGGATGCATGTCCTGGATGGCTTTGACTTTGTCTGGGTCTAGATGGATTCCTTTTGATGTGATTATGAACCCAAGGAATTTGCCGCTGGATACTCCTAAAAAGGATTTTGTCGGGTTCATTTTCAACTGATGAGCCCGCATTATATTGAACATCGTCCTCAGATCGCGAAGATGTTCATCTTTGCGGCGACTTTTGACAGCAATGTCGTCAACATAGCACTCCACCGTCTTCCGGAGATGATCGCGGAAGATCATGCTCATTGCCCGCTGGTAGGTTGCCCCGGCGTTCTTCAATCCGAAAGGCATTACAGTGTAGCAGTATACCCCCAAGGCGTTCGGAAAGAAGTATGCTTCTCGTCGTCGGGATACATCTTGATCTGGTTGTACCCTGAGAAGCCGTCCATAAAAGACATCCTCTCGAACCCGCATGTGTTGTCAATCATGACATCAGTGATGGGCAGTGGGAATTCATCTTTGGGACAGGCCGTATTGAGGTCACGATAGTCGATGCAGATCCGTATTTTCCCATTCTTCTTGAGGACGGGGACTATGTTAGCCACCCAATCTGGATGTTGTTCCTCCCGGATGAAGCCACAAGCAATGAGCTTATGAACTTCGGCTTCAATAGCCTCCATGATGTTTGGGCAGAACCGACGTTGTTGTTGCTTGACTGGCTTAACGTCGGGCTTGATGTTTAGACGGTGCATAGCGACCTGTGGATCGAGTCCAGGCATGTCTTCATAGCTCCAGGCGAAGACATCTATATACTCTTTTATGAGCATTATCAATTCTTCCTTTTCGATAAGTGATAAGCTTTCACTTATGAAAATAGGCTTGGGGTGATCTTGACTGCCCAAGTTGACTTGGATCACCTTGTCTTCGGTAGGTGGCTCGCGCAGCTCGAACCGCTTTTCCCATTGGCGACTTAATTGCTGGGCCCAAGGTTCCTCATCAGCAGCTTCCGCAGGTTCCAATTGACTGCCCGAGGTCATATTCACAGTGAGGCCGTTGAACATTCCTCCTATGCTGATGTCAGAGTCCCATTCGGCAGATGAGTCTGACTGTGATGGAATTGGCTCGTCGTCTTTGACTTGAACCGTTACTGATGATGTGGGTGTAACATAACCCAACCCTCTGCGTGTACTATCATAGTAATTTGCAGGTTTCCCTTTCGGGACAGCATTACGCATCAGACCGCGTCTTCCCTTTCCGAAGTTCAGGCCGCCTGCCTGCTTTAAGTCATATCCCATCTTCTCCATAATATGGCGTGCCGGTTGCGCATAATGGAAGAACTGTGGGGCTTCTGAGTCCGAGCTTGAATCTGTAGTGCAGGTCTCCGTGGCTGGGTTCTACCGAAGATTATCGGCAACTGACCTTGTTTGGATGGAGGGATCACCAGCGTGGCCCCTTCTATAACCTCCACAGATGTAGTAGCCGAACTTGGCTCATGTACGGGCATGTGAAGAGAGCCATCCATGATGGATTTAATTGACTCGATGCTCACAGGATAATCAAAAGAAATATTATCATTAATTATCCATTCGCCTTCCTCATCAGAAGGGATCTTACATCGGGGATCATTAAAGCATGCTACTATTGGCTCGCCAATCAAAATGGCTGGCGTGCCCATTTCGGATTCCGAATCCGCCTCATTGCCACTTCCATCACTGTCTGGCAATGGTTCTCCCGGCGTTCCACTAGCCTCTTGATATAGGAGAGCATCTGTGAAATAGTTTTCCACCCCCTTGAAGGGCTGCTTCTCAGTGAAGACAGTTCGTACTGTCGCATCATCCTCAACATACTTGAAGCACTGATGGAGAGTGGAAGGAACGATCCAGTTGGCATGGATCCATGGTCGTCCCAGTAGCAGGTTGTATGATGTGTCCGCGTCAATGACATAGCATGTCACTTCTGACTTCAGGCTTCCGATTCTGCAGCGAAGCCGAATCTTTCCAAGCGGATGGCTGCTCCCGGCGTTAAAACCGTATATTGTAGTGGTGGTCGCAGACAACCTGTACAGTGGTATGCCGAGGAAGTAGAGGAGCCTTTTGGGGATGATGCTGAGCGCAGACCCCGGATCGACTTGTATCCTTTCAATGCAGGTTGAACCGATATATCCGGTATAGTACAGAGGTCGATCATGCTTGTTGTCTTTGAGAAGCATATCTTCCGCCGTGAAGGTAATGGCAGGTACCTTTGACTGTGCGTGATGGCACTCTGAGCAGGAAGGGCGCATCTCATCATCAGGAACCTCGGGCATGCATGTCAGAAAGGACTCCGAGTTGGCTAGCGCATCTCTGAGTGCCTCTCTTGTCTCTTTAGAGAGACGAAGGAGCTCGTGTATTGTGATACGAGCCGGGATATTGACTAAGTGGGCCAATATATCAAAGCGAAAGGGCGTGGCTAGCCCTTGGCTTGGTGGTTTCTTCAACACCTGGTCGAATCGCACCTCCTTAGGTTTTTCCCTCCCTTTGGTCAGGACTGGAGTGGATGTCGGCATTGGTACTGACGTTGTTTGCTGTGGTACCTCGTCAGTAGGTTTGTCATACTGCCTTAGGTATGACTTTCCAGACCGGGTGCCCGTCTGTTGAGGCGCATCTGCCTGCGCTGTACAGGCATGCTTTTCTTCTTCAGAATCGCTGAGGGAAGCCGAAGTAAGATTACCATCGTCTGGCAGAACAGAGACGACATTGCAAGACTTGCCCTTTTTGCTGGAGTCCTTCGACGTCTGCTGTATGTCTTGGACGAGGTCGGGGTGTATCCATATAACTTCCCCTGTCTCCAATGTCAAAGGGGCGAGGCCCTTGTTGTTTTGAGTCATGGCTGGAGGATGCTTGACTTCCAACCGCGGCATCGGGGCTGGATAGGTCCCGTCAGGAACTGTGACCTTCTGGGCAGTGCCGAACTCAAGAGTCACCATATTGGCAGTGACTTTCTTCTGTTCCGTCTTTAGTGTGAGGACGCCGGCATCAATCAGGGCTTGTATCCTGTCCTTGAGGACATAGCACTTGTCAGTAGGATGATGGACCATCCTATGATAAAGACAGTATTTGGGGTCATTTGTGCGCCCTATCTCATTAGGACGCCGAGCATCTGGCAGCTTCATCTTATTCCCTTTATGGAGCAGATGGAATATCGTGACCACCTGATCATCTCTGAAGGAGTACTGTTTAGGAGGGAACTTGGGCTCCTGATTGTTGAAGCTGCTCTTCTTGGCCTTTGACTGCATGTCCCCGGTCAGCTCGACGGACATAATTTCCTTCCCCTTAGCTTGGGAAGACTGTGGGAGATCGCTACGCCCTTTGTTGTTCGCACCCCATTTGCTTCTAGGGACGGACGGCTCGAACTTCTTAGCCGACTTCTCGGCTATCTCAGCTTGTTCGACCAATTCTTTCCAAGTATGGGCTTTGACAGCCCCCATGCGAACTTCTACTTGATCCAAGAAGTTGTGTCTGCATGTCTGTAAGAGCATGGGTAATGGCATCCCTGCTGGGCACATCAGAGATAGATTTCTGAACCGCTCAATGTATTCACGGACAGATTCGCCTTTCTTCTGCACGGTAGAAAGGAGCTTGTCCATGGTCACTTCGGTGTCATCCTCATAGAAGCGAGAGAGGAACCGAGTTTCCAGGTCGATCCAGGAATTGATAGAGCCTGGGGGGAGACTGTGAAACCAGTCAAATGCCACCCCTTTCAAGGTGCCGATGAACAACCTAGCCATGATGGCGTCGTTGCTTAGAACATTACCGGTCTGGGACCGGAAATAGTAGATGTGCTGATTGGGCGAGCTCTTACCATCATATGCATGCAACGTTGGTGGTTTGAACTTTGGCGGATATGACACCGAATCCCATTCCAGTGGGTAAGGACGGACTACCCCCACTTTCTTCAATTCATCCTTCTGAGCCAGGGATGAAATTTGAGCTTGAAGGCCTTTAAGGACTTCGGCATCCAGGGAAGAGCCTCCCTTAGATCTCTCCGTTTTGGCGGATCATTGCTGAGGTGTCCCTCCTCGTCATGATTGCTCCCGGTATCGTCATCCCGGTTGTTGAGGAGCTGAGCTAGCATCTGTTGGATATTGTCCAGGGCCTCTTGCTGAGTTCTAGAGGTCTGCTCCTGAGCTTCCAAACGCCGACGAAGGTCGTCGTTGGCGTTCTCGGCCATATTGACCGATGCTTTGTCCGTCCGTATAGAACTGACTGTTGCTGAAGAGGCATACCCGCTGTCTCCATCTTCTCCATCAGATGATTGGGGTGATCGTCTGGGCTGTGGCGAGATCAGGGTCTTTGAGGAAGAAGGCTGCTCATAGTTATAGGGTATTGCCACCCTAGACCTGGTGTTTTGGAAAACACCTTCTTCACGCACCAAGACTTCACCTAAGCCTGGGCAGTAGTCTGGATCTGGGGAGCCGAAAGGGGTGTCGTCAGAGGCTTGACTTCTTCCGCGCGGCTCTCGCCCCCTTCCGGTCATGTTGACGGATGCAGAGGCTGGATCCAGTGGCCCGCTCCTTTTGGGATGCCTCATCGGGACGCGCGCAGACAGTCAATCAAAGACTGATCGCCGGTATGGAGAAGTGGCGAGGGTCGGTCGTAACTGACACTGCATAGAATGGACCATCACCAACTGGCATTCACATCGTCGAAGACAGGAGGAAGTAGTCTGGAAATGCTTCAATCTCCGCTTGTCCGCCAAGAATTCTCGCAGGTCGGCCCTGTAGGGGCCTGAACAATCTGGTATATGGGACAACACATCGTTCCCCTTATTCCTGCGGAAAGGATCAGCACCGCATAGTGCTCTGGTTCTAGCCTCGCGGCTGTAAACCCGATGAGTACGCCGAGGTACAATAGCCTTGCTTGTGAGGACAGGGCTAGCAGTAGGCATTGCTGCTCTAGGCGACGGTATGATCGCCGTCTTGACTTTATGGTTGGCAGCATTGTTGGCGCAGGCGGGCATCTTGCCTTTTTCTTTATAAGAGAGGCGCGGATTTGGCGTGGCTACGCCTGAAGCTTCAGCAGAGGACCTCTGTTTAGGCCTCCATATCCGTTTTGGCAGAGGATGCATAGGTTCGCAAGGAATCTGAATAGCCACAAGCGGGGCTGTGGGGTGTTGGCAAAATTCTGCCTCTGGTTTCTGATTTGAAACCTTGGTCATGAAGACCTTCCCGTGCTTCCGTGCTCGAAGCGTTAGGCCACCCCCAGAGAGGACTTCTTCAAATCTTCTTTGATCGATCTGGATAACCAGGTTCTCAAAAGTGCAGGATCTGGCTGCGGACATGTTTCCTTGTTGCGCCAGAGAACTGCGGCAGGTTTGCAGAGAACCTTTTCCGTCTCCGCAGAGACTTTGCTTGAAGATTTAGCCAGAGAAGATCTGGCTGCACCGGCTTTTCTGAATTCAGAGATAGACCCGAAGGTCTGTTCGTCGCATTGCGACACTTGATTCTCAGCAGAGGAGAATACATTCCCCAGCGGAGTCGCCACCTTGTTTTCCATTAATTTGCAAAAGGGGAAAACTTACAAATAAAAGTTTGAGGAGCTAAATTACAAGTATTCTCAAAAGATTACAAGTAGATCTCCTCAGAGATTCTGGAGAAGTGTGCCGATAGGAGTCTGGTCAGCGCGCGACCACTTTGTCCCTTTGACGATGCGAGCGATGAGATTCCCTTCTCGCCTGGTTCCGGGAATCAGAGAATAGAGGGTTGGTAGAACCCTCTTGCTGCTTCTCAAAATCGCCTTCAATTAGGAATTCCTTCTCGCCTGGTTCCGGAGATTCCTTGAGAAGAAGAACGATGATAGGGCATCAACACCCTAGATAGAGAAAGCAATTCTCTAAAAGGTCTCTGAATTCGAAAACGCACGGTGCGTTATGAAGAAGCCTCGGTTGAAGAAGTTGATTGATCGATTCTCGTGATCAGAAGGCGATTGATGGCTCCTTCCTCTGCGATCCCCTCTTTCCCCTCCTTGTACCCATGGCGGGTTATTTATAGGGAGAGCAAGGGTATAATCGTCCCCTTGAAGATATGGAAACAGATTGAACCGAATCTGTTTGAATCTGGAAAGTAGCCTTGCTGCGAGGCTAGGATAGCTTCCGCGGAGCTAGAAAATGGCAAGTCGGTTGATCTTTCCGATTTGTTATGATCCTTTCCATATCGTTGAAGGATTTTCCCTGATCCTCTTACTCATTTCAAGAGAGTCAAGAGATTGCGGCAATCACCTGCCATATTTGAATCCCGATTGGATTTGATTAGCTTAGATCTGATCTCATCAGGAGATTTGATTGGTCAAAGGCTGACCATAGCAGGCTGATGGCGGAGTTGCCCGCTTTGAAGCTCATAGCGGAGCTAGAGGCAATTCCTGGCGAAGTCCGAAAAGAGGCTTTTCGGCGAAGCTGTCAGTTAGCTTCCTGGCGATGCTCTGGATGATGTTAGCCTCTCACACGAGGCTATCTCCTTGGGCTAATGTAATGCTAAATGCTAGCATTTTAGACCTGCTGAGGTCTGTTTAGAAACAATCCGGGTTCACTGTTCTGCTTGCTGGATCAGTGGAGTCCAAACTGCTTCCTTGTCCCTTGGAGGTGGGTGAAAACTGGTCTTCAGCTTGTCTGTCCCTTGTCTTTTGTAAATGTCAACAAGTTTAGACATCGTTCGGACCAATGAGAATCTTGTCTTTTTTAAGTGTCAACAGTATCCAGCTTAATTGGTGATTTTTTTTTCTTTTTTTTATGAGGCACAAGGGTCTTTGTCTTAGAATCCTAGATATGCATTAGGTATGCATATTTCATTAAGGTAAAAATTAAGACTAACTACTTATTCAATTTCTCGTCCTATACTTAAAAATTCAACAATTTATTTATTTTGACCAAGTTTTTAGAATCCTAATCATGATTTTCCTAATCCTTAAAACTAACTTAGGTTTCTTTAAAAAAATAAGTCAAAATACTGTCCTTTTTATAACATTTTTTTTTTAAAAAAAAATTTTTTATTAGCAAATTTTGTTAGTGTCTACTTATGTTAGTATGTTAGTAAAGCCCACCCCCACACTTATCTCATGCATTGTCCTCAATGTATGAATGAATGCATATATGCATGAAAAAGAACAAGGGAAGGCAGAAGTTACCTCAAGGTGGTGGTTCCGGAGGTGGTCTAATTGGTCCACGAAATGCGTCCAATCAAGATGACAGATAATTTGGTGGAACCCACCAGAAACTTTCCTTACATAACCCACTAAAATATATGTATAATCAATTTTTAGTATTTCCACCCCATCAAATTTCCAAATTTCATAATAAATTTCAGAGTTAATTGTCTCAACCTCCTTGTCCCAAAATGGAGTATGAAAGATGGAATTATTGACTTGGACATTATAGGTGCGGGAACGAATACCGACTCAAGGAAGATGCTCAAATCAAGTAAGGGCTCAGGAGTCGGGCTAGGTTCAAGATTGAGTCCAAGTCAAGAAATTGAAATTCAAGTCCACAATCTTCTTCCCACAATGGAATGTGACCTAATATGGGTGATATCTCTTTACTTCCAATATTAAGGAATTCTAGCTCATCGCCATACAATTCTTCAAAACTAAGGTCAACATCTTCCGTCAGAATTGTACAATCAGTTTCAGAAGTAAAGAGATTGTGAGAATCTAGGTCGCATATCTCATGGGTTCAATGTAATAAAAAGAACTTGCCAATTTATCCATAGGATTTTCAAAATTGCACAATTGGTCAAGTTCAATATGATCATCTAAAATGGGTGATTCAATTTCATTATGAATTGGAATAGGATCCAATGTTGACTCGGGAAAAGTGAAATCAGGTGGAGACACTGGAGTCATTATTGGATCAGGAAATAAAATTGAATCATCAAGTTGAAGATCATGATCATATTCATGTTCAAGTTCTAATTCATGAAAGGAAAAACTTGCCAAGTTATCAGATTTTGAAGTTTCGCAAGTTCAAATGATGGTACTGAATTAGAATCTTGTTGTCCAAAGCAACTTGGTTCGTCGGCTCTAAGAGAGTGGTCAGCGATATCAGAATTGGCCGGATGGTGAGAACGCAAAGATTGAACCATCATATCTAGTTCATGCTCACGAGCTAATCTAGCCTGAGTCATGGCTTCAAGCCTCTTTTGTGATTGGACTTGGAAAAAGGAAGTGTAATCGTGATGAAGTTGTGAGTCGGTGGACTCACGCATCATCATGTCTAAGATTGATGGTGGTTGTTGCTTGGACTCATGCATACTCATCATTTCCAGGATAGATGGTAGTCTATTCTGACTGGGTGGATCTGAGTATGAATCATTGAAAGAATGTGGACTAGATGGATATGGAGGACAATTTGGTTGAGAATTAGACTCGGGGGAATCGAAACCCCATGAACTCTGTGAAGAGTTGAAATTATTATGCAAATTATAGTTATAAGATGGGGGGTGGGTTATAGTTATTCGGATAAGACCATTCCGGCACACTAGGTTGGTCAAAGTTGTGATATGCCGGGTTGGTAATATCCGAAAAAGAATTAGGTGTGTAATATGGATTAAAATTGGAAAAATTATATATGCCATATCACACAAACACAAACAAAGAAAACAAACAAATAAGCAAACAAAAAAAAAAAAAAAATTCTAACCTAAGTTAGGGTAGACCTATGACCTAGACGACTCCTAACTGGTTAGACTGTCCATAGGAGGTAGGGTGCAGACTTTGACCACAAGTTAATCAGCCAGGTCAGGGCAAGAGTGGTGGGAGGTTTTCCGTCAAAGACGTTCCTTAATTAAATAACCACCAATCTTCGGGCTTTCGGCCCAATCAATCCCCTTCCTAAACACTGATTTGGCAAGAGTCAACTTCCAACACTGTTCCCCCTTAGGATAATCTCCTATTGAGTCCGAGATGTCCCTAGGGCCAACGTCTACTAATTTTTAAGTTAGGCTTGGTTAGTGAGTGCTTGGGATATGATTTTTGGGCTAAGGAAGGTGATGAAATCCCCACCTTATCTTATTAATGGGTTATGCCCTTAAGATGAATTAGTGCAAGTGTACAAGATAAATAGATAAGAATCACTCAAAGCAGAAATCAACCAAGAGATGAGTCCTATTCTACATGTAATGCGTACGTACCTTGCCTCCCTAGCACTCTTCAACAGTAAAAATAAATAAATTGAAAGACACGTGCTTAATATGCAAACGTCTTATCAATTTTTATTTTTAAAAACAAATAATTTACTGTTGAATTATTAGCAATTTACAGGTATATCACAGAACAAACAGAATAGAGCAGTAAACAGAATTTACAATTTGCAGCAACCTGCAAAAAGTTGAATCAGTAGTTCTCTACTGTTGCCGCGTTTCCGCGGCTCTGGCCGCGGATCCGCGGCAATACAGTAGGTTCTCGTGCTCTGCCTTCGAGGGCAGAGGCACAGAATAGCTGTATGTCCACTGCTGCTGCTATGTTTCTGTTTCCTGTCCTGCAAACAGAAAAGAATAAAAGAATAGTTAATATTTTTTTTTTTAGAGATAAAAACTTACCGTCCCTCCCCGGCAACGGCGCCAAATTTTGATTGAACTTTTACCTTCACACAAAATATGAAATATTAGATTAAGAATTAAAGGTGTGCAAGTTCTCAATTCGAATCCGCTGTAGCAAGGCTATGCGGGTCGTGATCCTCAGGGAGGGACTGCGATGGAAGCGTTAAGCAAGTTTCTCTAAAATTTTTATTTTTATTAGTTAAATTAGAAAGGAAGTGGTATTTACAATAGGTCGACAAATAAAGAATTGGGAGAAGTTGTGATTTAATCTACAAAAAGAAAAGAAAAGAAAAGAAAACTTACCTCTTCAATCTGCTTACCGTTTGAACCGTTGCGATGATTTACCTTTTCTTGGAAGGCGTACAAGCATGGCATATAGGATCGTCCGCCTTCTTAACTATGGAATAAAAAGCAACTATGAAGACCTGTTCATCGCCATAGGCCATCAAAGTTCCTTCTTCGGCTAGGTATTCTCAGAGCAGTTGGATCTCATGGTGGGCAAGACATTAGAGGAAGAAACAATGTCATAAAAAATAGAAGAACGATGATAGAACAAAGATAGAGACACAATAAAACAAGAATAGAATAAAAAGAACAAAAACAAGCTTTGATTTGACTATTAAACAATGGTGGAAAATACAACTTACACTGGCTGTCACCATCAGTACAAGTGGATCCCTTCCTCCATGAATACATCATCTCCTCTCAGCTTTCACAAAAAGAAAATAAAAATTTACAATGGAAGAAATAAAATCTAAACTACAAGAAAACCTAAAAACCCTAACTTTTGCCCTTTGCTGGACGCTGAACGACTTTGTACGTTGCACTGTAGGGGGTATTTATAGCTTCAGAAGGGAGAAGAGTCCTGGATAAAGTCGCCCACGAAATCTGGTAGTCTGCTTCATCCAAAATGCCGCAAAACCTGGTCTTTGCCGCAATTTTGTGGCAATACTGGCTCTGCTGGCCACGCGCTTTGGCGCGTGGCCTCTCCTGATCCGTTCATCTGGGTGTTTGCTTCTGGAAGTTCGATCCTGGCTCTTCATCTTGGGATTTCGAGA
The DNA here is from genome assembly GCA_038442645.1 of Agave tequilana. Taxonomy (NCBI): domain Eukaryota; kingdom Viridiplantae; phylum Streptophyta; class Magnoliopsida; order Asparagales; family Asparagaceae; genus Agave; species Agave tequilana. The sequence goes on from JAVJIF010000810.1 coordinate 61,275, forward strand.
TAACTTGGTAATCAAGTTACCTTGATCTCAATTATCCCAAATCTTTTATCACGACCTTTCCTTCTTATCTTTGGCTCTTATGCTCATCCTGCAAGAGTTTAGGGTTGGGTAGAATTCTATCCTTCCCTCATCTTTAATAATTGCAACTTTAGCCCTTGCATAATTTGCACTTTGACAATTGATATTTGCACTTTTACACCTGGGCTTCAAATATGGGCTTTTGGGCTTCATTAAGCTTTATTTATTATTAAAATAATAATTCGAGGCCTGCACACATTAAATAACAAAATATTAATAATTGTGCAGAATTAAATGAATAAATATGAAAATGTGATGGTAAATGTTATGATAAAAATGCACTTTTGACTACCAATCACGTTCAACGCCTCCTAAGCAAGGTAGAAAGTGTTAGGATTTCACGTTTTTCTTCAACCAAGGTTAGTGTTTATTTCTTTTCTTTTCTTTTATTTTATTTTTGTAGATTAAATCACTATTTCCCAACTCTTTCTTTCCGACTCATTGTAAATACCGCTCTCTTTCTAACCTAACCAATATTTTCTTATTAATAACTAAAAAAAGATAAATTTTTAGAGAATCTTACAACGCTTCCATCGCTAGTCCCTCCCTGAGGATCACGACCCGCATAGCCACTGCTACCGCGGATTCGAATTGAGAACCTTGCACATCCTATTCTTAAAACTAAAATTCTATATCTTGTGTGCAGGTAAAAACTCAATCAGATGCTATTGGAGAAGAAGAAAAGAGGATGAAGGGATTAGTTAAGATTTGAATTTGGTAGGTAGGATTAGGATTAAGTTTAGATGTGATTAAGATAAGATAAGATTAGATGGTTGGGTCACATGAGGAGTGGGTTGGGTTAACGGGTTATGGGTTAAAAGATTATGGGTAGGAACGAGGATTAGAAAAATAAGCATAATAATTTTAATAATAATAATGGAAATTAATTAATAACAACAACAATATTAATACACGACATAATAAATAAATAATAAAATAACCAGTAAAATAAAATAAATACTTTAAAAAAATAAAAATACAGTATTATTAGGTAGGGGATATTACAGCCTTGCCTCTTGTGTGGAAGTGGTTGTGTTGGAGAGAGGAGTTGTATACTCCTAAGTTTGATTTACCAAATCCTCAGTGGAGGCTCCCTGTGTGGGAAGTCCTGTGTGGACGTATAGTGAAAATCCTTCTGTGTGAAGGCGGGGACGTAGAGCAGTGGATCGAACCTTGAAACATATTTTGGTGTTTGCGATTGATCCACTATCGCTAACTCTCTCTTATATCTTGCATTATTTCATATTGTTCATATCATACATATTTGATTGGTATTATTTGTGTGTGCCCATACTTGTGTTGAACCAAGAGAGCTTCATATAGCTCCTCAACTCTTATTTAGAGGAATTTAGAGGAGATAGTTCAGAACCCGTAACTGGAATTCGGCTACACTCTTTGGTTACATATAGTGTATTGCAATTAGTTTTTAATTCCGCATCATTTGTCATTATATTAACCATACACCTATTCACCCTTCCCTCTAGGTGTATTTTCAATTGGTAACAGAGCCTACGCTCCTGATATTGGGTTTAACCACCTAAGAGTGAGATCTTGGTTAGCTAATCTAGATTTGCATTTGCACACATATTTGCTTATATACACTCATGGATTACCTTGCCCTCCTATGTTTGATGTTTCCAACATCGAAGTATGAAAGATTAGGATGAGTGTTTATTTAAAAACCCTAGGAATGCATGTTTACCTTGCTACTACCAAGAAATCTTATCTTGATAATAATCAGCATATAGAGGCCAATGCACAAGCACTAAAGGCACTTAGACGCACTCTTAGCAAAAATTATCTTTCCATGATTTCTCATTGTGATTCCGCTTTTACAGTGTGGAACACTTTGACCTCTCTCAATCTTCAAACGATAAAATATGTGGAGGTGGAATCTAATGGAGATGAGTCTGACCAAGCTTGCTACATAATCCAAGGGAATGACTCCCTTAAGGTACACTCAGAAACTCATCTAAATATTGTGCTAGTTCTTCAGGTAAAGATTATATGGATGCTGATGTTTTAAATGAAGAACTATCTATTGTTTGTGAAAATTTGCTTGAGAAGTACCAAGTTTTGAAAAAGAAAAACTTTAAATTAAATAAAGAAAATAAGGATTTGTGTTCAAAACTTGATTTGATTTTACAACAGAGGGATGAGATTTCAAGTGAAAGGGACTGTTTGAAATCCCAACTTGATCTTGCCTTAAAGGAAAAAGAATTTTTAAAGAATAAAAATAATTGTAATGATATTTTGAAAAAAAATAAGATTTTGTCTTCAAAACTTGATATTGTTTTAAAAGAAAATGTTTCTTTGAAAAATAAATTACTTCTACTTTAAAAGAACTAGATTTGATTTCAAAGAAAAATATCTCTTTGAATAATGATTTTGATTCACATGTTTGTCATGCTATTATAGATTCATCTTCCATTAACAAACATGTTACATGCTCTACGTCTTCTATTATCGAAAAGGATATTTGTGCTTTGAAGAAGAGTATTGATTGTTTGGGCTCCACTTTGAGCCAATGTGCTATGGATCACAAGAAATTAGAATTCATGTTTCACAAGAAGCATGCACCTCATATTCATGCACACCATTCACGTATATACATGCTTCTCATATTCACCAACATGACACTAGGTATGCTCATGTGTACACTTGTACACATTGTGGACGTAAGAGCCACCTTACAAAGTTTTGTTATATTAGGATACATAATTCAAATTTTGCAAATAAATTTGTTTGGGTTAGGAAAGGTACTAACCCCATGGACCCAATAGAGTATGAGTACCAAAAGTCACTCCTATTCTATTTGATGTAAGTGTGGGCTCTCACTTGACGTGAGGGTATTGGTGCCTTGATGGTGGATGCGTTCCGAGCTAAATGGTATCACTTTTGATGCATCACTTTCAAGAAAAATTTTGTGGGAGGACCACCATGGTTTGGAGATTTAGAGATTAGCCTTAATGATTTTGGTAACTATCTCTAACTCTCATTTACTTTACATGCTTTCATATTATTGATTTTTAGCATGTTTTAATTTTTCATAATTATTATGTTATATACTATGTTAATTAGACTTGTGATATACATATGTAGTATTTGAGATACATTCATGTTTATATGGACTTATATTTTTATGTTCTCACTTTAGTTTAACTATTTTGTATATCCTAGTTTTAAAATATGAGCATTTAATCTAATGATCATGGTTGTTTATGTTTTTGCACTCCATATTTTGATTACTTGTTTAGATGTAGTTTTCATTAAAACTTGTGTTTATACTTGTACAACTAGTGAGCCACATTTAATTATTATGTGTTTGTGCTACGTTGCTCAGTTGTACCCATTAGATGTACTTGTATAACCTAGTTTTGATGATTCTTACATTTTAACTTGTATTCTCTATTTTTATACATGTTTTCATGATAATGTGTTTAGCTTCATGTATATGTTAAAATTTTAGATATACATGTATACCCTTGAGTCACTTGTTTGTTATGCAATATTTTTTATGGAATCATTTGTGTTTGGGATATGTATGTACACTTTTAGCTTTAACAAAACATACATATATCTTGAAGTATATTTGGTTTTGATGATTTCATGTTTATAAAGAAATTTCATTGAGCTTAAATGCCTTATTCCATGATTTTGTTGATTACATGACATTTTACACTCTATGTTTGATGTTTACTCATGATTTTTTGTTTCATGAGGTTATATGGGCTTTATTGCTATTTGAGTGTCGATGATCGTGTGATTTTCATGTTTTTATGTATTCATTCATGTTTTATTCCTTACTTGAAGGACTTCGTACTAGTTTATAAAATTATCATAAAACTAGTTGTGTTATTCTTCATTTTGGTAGAGTTTTTCAAATTATTTCAAATTCTACTTTTGAAACTTCTACCCTAAAGGGCGATTGGATGGGCGATCATGCCTTTTATGCTCAAATTGAAAATATTTTAAACATGTGCATGAAAGAGTAGTAATTATGAGTAATACACATGAACTTCATGTAATTCTATTCTTGTGTACTCATATGTATTTTTCTATATATGTATGCTTCAAACTTCAATTAGTATCAATTTCAATTGGTATATTCATTTTCATACATATATATGATTTGATTGTGCTTACAATATCTTTACTTCTTAAAAGCACAAATTATTTTTTGCTAAGCTTGATTTAGTTCTTAATGTCAATTATTTTCAGTTGGTATCTTATACAAGCTTATGCAATATTTTTATTAGTATTTCATAAAGGCGGAGAAAAATTCGTGTTTTATCTTTCAATCGGTTTTATTTTCATTGTATCTTACTCCCATTCTTTATGATGAATAACACTTCATTTTAATATATGCTAACATTATCAATATTGGTATCAATAATCTTAAATTGGTATTATTCTCAACTTGGTATCCTTATTGCAAAATGAGTTGTGTTTACCCAAAATTTGATTTTTACTTTCAATTGGTATCAAAATTTAAAATATATTTCAATTGGTATCAAAAACGTATAATGTTTCATTTTCTATTGGTATCAAAAATATACAAGATATATTCAATTGGTATCAAAAACATAAAATGTTTCACTTTCATTAATATCAAAATTTATTTTGTTGACATTCAAAAACTTGTTTTAAAGCGTTTCATAATTTTTTGATGTTTATTGCTTATATGCAAGGGAAGCTTAATATCTTCTATATATAGAGATTCATGTTGAGTGTATCTCATATTGAGGAGCTTGACCTCTCTTCTCTATGTAATACACGTGTGTAGGAGGAGCTTCTCATCTCCACTTATACATTGTATATTATACTTTATATGGTTAGGGTCTAGTCATCTCTTTTCATATTATACATGTATGCAAGAGGAGTTAACTTACGTCTCTCCTCTTCATGAATGTATATCGCATATTGATAAGTAGTCAAAAGTGCATATTTATCGTCATATTTATCATCATATTTCCCTACTTATTCTTTTATTATGCACTACTACTAATGTTTTATTATTTAATGTGTGCAGCCTTGAGTAATTAAAAATAAAAAATAAAGTATAAGTAAAGCCCAAAGCCCACAAGCCCACATGCATAATTGTAGTAATTTAGAAACTTCTATTTTATCTAACCTAATCTAAACTTGAATTTAAAATAATAATTTAAAATCTAGGGGAGGAAGAGGAAGGATAAAATTAGAACTCCTAATTGCTAAGAGAAAGACTTAAACTAGTTGCTCGCAATACAAGGATAAAGATAAAAGGGGAGAGAACTTAAAGATAAAGAACAAATCTTTTATAAATTCAGATTTGTGATAACTTGCTTCCCAAGTTATCCCGAGTTCTCAAGATAGATGATTTAAATGCAGAATCCAGAAGGAGGCGCCAGATGAACGGACCAGAGAATGCCACGCAAGAAAGCGCGTGACCATTGGCCACGCTATTGCCGCGGAAATGCGGCCATAACCGCGTTTCCGCGCCATTTGGATGAAGTTGGTTACGGGTTTTCGTGGAAGAGTTGTACTGGGACTCTACTTCCTATATCTCCTGTAAATACCCCGCAGAGCAACAAGAGGGGCATCCAGCGACTGAAGCTTAGGGTTTTTCTTTAGATTTTTTCTCTTTCTGAAATTTCTTGTATTTTCGTTTTGTTATTTGAAGAAGAATATTTTGAAGAAGAAGAGGAGCTTGTAATTGGTCAGTGACATCCAATAAAGAGGTTATCCTTTCTTCTTTGCAATTCAATTCAATTTTTCTGCTTAGATAAAATTATTTTTTCTTCTTTTCGTTTCATACAATTTTTCTTATTCTCAACATCAAAATTGAAAATAAAAAAATAAATAAAATGAATAACTAATTAAAACTATAGTTTGCTAATCTCTCGATCAACCCTAGTTTAGTTAAAGATGAATTGATTGATATATGTTATTGATAGAAACCCTAGGATTGAAATTGGTTTTCTTGAAGATAAATCGATGATTAGGTTTACTTAATTCAGGTTGTACTTTTCAAATGATTCTTCATAATTCATACTTAAAAATTTTGATTAGCATAATTTTAAGTAAAAAAACTTCTCTTATGCTATGCTTTGAAATTAGGATGAACGAATGTTTAATCTTTATTAGTGCACACTAGTTAGGGTTCCAACATCATTCATCTTAGATTTTCTTCCTTCAATATGATATTCACTCTTAGCAACTAATACTTTGGGTTATGGTAGATGATTAGTAAACTATATTTCTTAAACTTGATCAAATCTAATCAATCTCTCTTTTTTCATTTCCAAGCGAATTACAGAGAAGATCGTTCCGAAATGCTTCCATCGCATCCTTCCCTGTGGATCGACAAGTCTAGCCCTTACTACGCGGTTACCTTGAAACGAGACTAAGATTTTCTAAACTATCTACAATACAATTTTCCGTTTCAATTACATATATATCTTTATTGCTTGTTTTTTCTTCTCCCCTTTGTTGATGAATTGACAAAAGAGGGAGAAGAATTTGATGAATTTATATATGCATGTTTATTTTATTTCCTTGTTTATGCAAAAGGGGGAAAAGAATTGCTATGCGTGTTTATTTTCTTGTTTGTGCATATATGTTTGTGTTTGCTTTATGCATTTCATTGAATATCCATTTGTTTATTACTATGCATGAGTTAAGGGAGAGATCCTATAGAGCTTAACTTTAATCCATGCATATATAACTCCATGAATTTTGTCAACATTAAAAGGGGGAGATTATTGGCCTAAAGGCCCATCACTCTAGTTTTGATGATGATTAACTCATGTAGTTATAGTTTACTAATAATCTTGTATTTACATAGTTTCAGTTATTAACCAAGATATTAGTAGGTGTCTAACTCCAACAAAGGAGTTTTGGAGGTAACACGTATTGATTCAAGAGCTCGAGCGTCAAAATCACATCTTCTACAAGAAAACTTTGGTTTGTGTTTAGTTTAATTTAGATCTTGTGTAAGGTAGATAGTATTGATATACGCAAGTTCACACACACAAGTTTTAATTTGTTTGGTTTTCGGTTTAACCAATTTCGGTTTTCATATATATGGTTTTCATGAATAGATAGAATCAAAATAAGTTTACATGGCTTGATGTATATTAGATTTGATCTATATACATCTATATTTTATCTATTTAGAAAAACTTATTTTGATAATCATATTCATGTGTTTGAAGTTTTGTATTTAAATAAAATTTATTTTGGATTTCATGTTAAAAACATAGATATATTATTTACATGTATATTAGTTTCTATCCATATACAATATGCTTCAAAAAGAGTTTAAATATCTTGTTTTTATATTTATACAAGTTTTGAAAAAGTCGGATTTCCATTTCAAAGTTTGATTTTTGGAAAATACCATTTTTTGTTTAAAGCCTAATTTTTATATCATAAAAATGGTTCAAATAGTTTGTAATATGAGTTGAATTTTAGTCACACATATTTGTTCTTCAAAGATCTTACAAGAACTTATTTTTGTGAAATTTATGTGATTTTATGGGATTTAATTGGAATTAAAATACTTAAGTTTTCAATCTCAAAAATCCCAGCCAGATTAGCTGGCGGTCGACCGACCGGTCGACCGATGTGCACGCAGACGTGCATATGGCCAGCCACAACGGCCGGTCGATCGCGCGGTCGACCGACTAAAAGTACCCCACTCTCGAGTGCCGGCCGGTCGACCGGGCGGTCGACCAGAGGCTCAACGGTCAGAAAAATGACCGTTGGCCGGTCGACCGGGCGGTCGACCAAAAGGTCATTTTTGCCCTTTCCTGCTGCCAACGGGCAGATTTTTTGAGAGGGTATAAATACCCATCTCTTAGGCTGTTTTCGATATGTTTTTGAGAGCTAAAATTTCTATCTTTCTTAGTGGTTTAGCAAGAAGTTTTTAAAGAGCTTTTGGGCTAAAAGATTTATCTTTTATTTATTTCAAGGGTTGAAAAAATCAAAGAAAAAGAGAGTCTTTAGAATTGGTTTTTGATCTTCATTTCTATACTTATCTAGAAGTTTTCCCAAGAGAGTTTTTCTTTGTGATTATTTTCCAAACTCCTTATTTTCTCACACTTGAGCTATCATATCTATCCTATCTATAAGATCTTGTTTTTGTGAGAAAAATTAGTTTGTGGTCTATTGAGATCACCAAAGTTGTTTGTGATCTTTGTGATTACCAAGTTGTAATCTTTCTTTGCTTGTATGGCTTAGTGCCCTATCCCTCTTGTGTGAGGTGATTGTTGTGTGGCTCAGTGCCCTATCCCTCTTGTGTGGGTGATTGTTATGTGGCTTAGTGCCCTATCCCGCTTGTGTGAGGTGATTGTTGTTTTAGCTTTGTGCCTTGCCTTTTGTTTAGAGGTGGTTGTGTTGGAGAGAGAGTTATGTACTCCTAAGTTTGTATTTGCCAAATCCTCAGTGGAGCTTCCCTGTGTGGAAAGTCTTGTGTGGATGTATAGTGAAAATCCTTCTGTGTGAAGGCGGGGATGTAGAGCAGTGGCTCGAACCTCGAAACATATCTTGGTGTTTGGGATTAATCCACTATCTCTAAACTCTCTCTCTCTTATATCTTACATTGTTTCATATTATTCATATCATACATATATGCTTGGTATTATTTGTGTGTGCCCCTACTTGTGTTGAACCAAGAGAGCTTCATATAGCACTTCAACTCTTATTTAGAGAATTTAGAGGAGATAGTCCAGAGCCCTTCACCGAAAATTCGGCTACACTCTTTGGTTACACATAGTGTGTTGCAATTAGTTTTTAATTTTGCATCATTTGTCATTAGATTAGCCATACACCTATGCACCCCCCTCTAGGTGTATTTTCAATGGCCGTATGAGATGTCTGTAATGAAGATGTAGAAGATTCTCTAGATGAAATATCTGACAATATTGAGTCTCGACTGCATCTAAAGAGGAGGCTTTATCGCTTCTAGTTGAAGAAGGGACTCTCTATTGCTGAGCACATGGCGACTACACAAAACTTCTTACAAATTTGGCTAATGTGGATATGGATATCGAAGAAGAGGATAAATCATTAATTCTTTTGAATTCTCTTCCTAGTGAAGAGTATGAGATTTTCATCCTCACCTTGATTAATGGGAAACAATCACTTCATTATAATGATGTGTCGGCTGCTCTTGTAAATTATAAAGTAAGAAGGAAGGACAAGTAGTCTTCTTCTAATGGTACATCAGTAGAGGCGTTGATAGTAAGAGGCAGAGCTTATAATCGGAAGGGTAAAGGCGAGGGTGAGAGATTCAAGTCCATACCAGGTTTTAGAGATCTGAAGAAGAACCAGTGTGCCTTTTGCAAAGATGTAAGGCATTGAAAGGTTGATTGTCTAAGGATCAAAACTAAAAAAGGGTCGAAGACCGAGGCAAATCTCGCACAGGTGATTAGTGCGCAAGCTGGTACTTCACAGGCAGGTGAATCAGACTCAGACTCATCAGTAATCTCGTTCTCCATTATTACTTCTATTATTGGTTACTCAGGTGATTCTGAGTGGGTATTAGATACATGAACTATCTATCATGTGTGCCCGTACATGGATTGATTTTTTAGTTTTGAAAAACTAGATGGATGTTTCGCTGTCATGGGTGATGATCATCCGCGTAAAGTGAAAGGGATAGGTACAATTCGTATCAAGATGTGGGATGGTACGTGAACTGAAGGAAGTAAAGTATGTACCTCGAGTAAAAATGAATCTTATCTCTGTTAGTACCTTGGAAGCATTGGGTCATGGAGTATCTATAAGAGATGGTATTCTCAAGATGACTAGAGGCTCGACGGTGGTGTTGAGGGGCTTAGTATTGTTACAGGGCGAGTGGTGACTTCTATTTCTTCAGGTGATGTTTGTACACAGGTTTAGCATATAAGGCTCGGACATACAAGAGAAAAGTCTTTGCAAGCTCTAAAAAGAAGGGATCATTGAAAGTTGCATCTACCTGCAACATGAAATTGGGTGGACATGATGTTATAGACAAGAAAATAAAGGTGAAATTTGGTATCACTACTCACTGCTCGGAAGGTCTTCTTGATTGTGTTCATATTAATATTTGGTGATCTGTCAAGACTGTATCGCTTGGAGGTCACCGGTATTTTGTCTCTTTTATTGATAATTTATCTAGGCATTATTAGATATATCTCATGAGACAAAGATTTGAAGCCCTCCGTATGCTGTGAAGTGGAAGGATATGATGGAGAAACAGACTTGTAAGATGATTAAAGAGCTCCATATTGGTAATGTTAAAAAAATACAAGAACCAATGCCTACAATTTGGTCAGAACACTGATATTGGTACTCACTTCACAAATAGAATACATGGGTTGGTTAAGAAAATCAACCGCTCTTTACTGGAGAAAGTTCGGTGTTTGTTATCTAATGTACGATTAGACAAATCATTTTGAGCTGAGGCGATTGATACGCTAGCCATCTCATAAATGGACTGTCATCCACTACGATAGGAGGCAAAATTTCGTTGGATATTTGATCAGGTGAAGCTGCTTAGGATTATGATTTGTTCGGGTATTTGAAAGTCCATGGCAAGGTGAATCCGTGAGCAAAAAAGTTTGAGTTTTTAGGTGTCAAGAGAATATGAAAGGTTATAAGTTATGAGACTCCGAAAACAAGAAAATTGTCTTGAGTAAGCATGTCACGTTTGATGAGACTTCATTGTTGAAGTCTACCATCTGTCAGTAGATGGAGAGATTGAAGATCAAGGATGTATCGCAGCGGGTGGAGATTGATGGTACTCCACCACCTCTACTTGGTTCGGTATCAGTAAAGATTTCACCTGATGTGACACCAGGTGGAGATCATGTAGCCGTTTTGGATGCTAAACAGATTGAAGAAATTGATGAGGATGTCGAATTGTTTGCAGCTATTAGAACCAAGATAAATCCATGAAAGTAAGTGATGAAGCATGAATCTCAAGTTTATGAGTGTGACAAGCCCAAATTTGAAGTCGTTGTTCTCCATGACGATATGGATAAGGAGGTTCATATGACTTAGCCAGTTCGGTTCGCTGCTGAAGATTTACTCACAATTGTTTCAGCTCATTTCGATGAACTACGTGTGGCTTGATCCTGTTGGGCATGGGTACATAGGCAATCACAATGGTGCAGCCAATTAGAGTCGACATAGTGCTATCTCATGCTCGACTCGGTTTTGAGAAATCTTTACCGAGGTGGAGAATTGTGAGAGGAGAGGGTAAAATCTTGTTGATAGAGTTTTTAACTCTGTTGGAGTTTAGATAAAGGTCGATGCAATCAATGGTGTCGAATACAAAAGCGTATCAGACGTATCAATGGTTGATTGCACAGGAGGATCATAGCCTAGTCGACTAAATATTGAGCCTAGTTGACTAATGATACATACAGAGAGTTGGCAAATCTATTTCACTACAGACTAGTCGACTAATACATGAATTAGTCGACTAATATAAGTAATTTGTCGACTTATAGTCGACAAATGCGGATGCGGCGGTTGTTTACGAATCTGATTCTGAATTCGTTTCTGATCCGATTTCATTGTTTTTTGTTTTCGTTTTTTCGTAGATTCTTTGGCTATATAAAGAGGGGTATTGTCCCAATATTTATAATCTGTAATTGATTGATTCAATAAGAACTTTGTCCCCTTATGCCCCGAGAACGTAGGCAAATTATCGAACCTCGTTAAATCTTGTGTCCTCTCTTTCTTTCTTTTATTTACTTGTTCGTGTGATTGGTGACTATTTTCTGATGTTGTTGTTCTCTGTTGCTTGGATTCTAACAGTTGTTATGCAGGTATGTGAAGTAGAGATATTCTTTCATGTATTTGGTTTTCTGGATACTGTTGTAAACTTGTTCAGAATGTTGTTTTGAACTAGATATGTTGAATATAACTGAGATTTGGACTTGTGACCGGGAGAATTAGGTATTTCCTTCTGAATAGAAAAGGAATGCAAGTTCTGTGTTGAATGGAAATTTGTTCAATGAAAATGTTAGGAGGTAATGTTTTATGTTAAACAAAATTGTGAGATATTGATGTGCCTAATATTATATTATTATTCAAGTATTGAATTAGGATACCACAAATTACGTATCAACAGATCTGTTAGTAGAATTGTGATTGCCCAGTTAGTAAAGAAAACGTGCCAACAAAATTTTTGGGTCTTAATTCGTTGGTAAATATCAAGCTAACAAAATATTGAACATTAATTTTCGTGAGGGAACCAAGCACTCCAAATGAATTAAAAAAAGTGGATAAATGAGAGAGTCTGATAAATTCTCTATGAAATCAATCTTACCGATGATTATCATCTGACCAAATCCGTTGAGAAAAACATTCCCCATCAAGTTTTCCCTACCAATTGCTCCGACCAAAATTTCGTCACGAGATTTGAATGTTTCCTAATGATTTTTTTCTCTTTGTTGAAGATGCAATTTGTTGTATTGTATTCTTGATGATGTCCTCTCAAGTAGTCGATGGTCGCTGAGTGCCCCTTTAACCTGTAAGTTCACGACCAATTTGTTTGTCGTTTTTTAATTTAAGCAAACGTGATCAAACGAATTATATTGCCTCAACATGCTAAAATTAAGTATTTGGTTTAACATACTAAGAAGTTGCACTAATAAGTTCACAAGCTTCGCGAGGAACACTTCTTTGTAGCTTCATGATGTTATTTAGAAATGCTTCATGAGAGTTTAACGTGATCCGAATTAAGATACTAAGTCACTTACGTATTCTAAACTTTACAGTCATTTAGGCACATTCAATATTGTGAATGTGAATGTGTATTTGAATATTTCAGATGAATTATGTTTTCAATAATTGGACGAACAAATAGTTTCACATCAACTAGACATAGGGATTATCTTGGGTACATAAGGATTTGGACAACTCCACCAAGAAAGCTAGTCTTTTGGGTTGGTATCCCAAATCCTTATAATTGGTATGAGTCATGTCCCAAACTGAGTCATGTGTATGGGTGATATTCGATACGTAAATGGGTGAAAAAAGGTGCATTAGTGGGCCCCTGTGAAGCTAATTTAGCTCTCGAGAAATTTAGTTATTGCTTCACGTAAGGCGGTGAAGAAGTTGTGATCTCAATGTAGCATATGATCTTTCAGTGTGAAGATAGCTGAGCTTGCATGGAAAGGCTCATACTTTTTGTTCAAGGGGGTTGTTGAGTAATTAGATGAACAAATAGTCTCGCATCGACTAGACATGGGAATAGTCTTGGGTATATAAAGATTTGGACAACTTCACTTAAAAGGCTAGTCTTTTGGGATTATACGCAAGTCCTTACGGGAGCGGATATTGCCACCCCAAACAATGATGCCACCCCAAAGATTAAGGCATCCAAAAAAGTGACGAAGACCACCTCACAAAATTTCAAAAAAAATCCAAAAAAATCTTCTTCTTCCCCTCCCGCAAACCCCCGTCCCAGCAAACCCCCTTCCTCGGGCGAACCCCCCTCCCCCTCTGTTGAACCCCCTTCCTCCGATGAACCCCTCTCCCTCCCCCTCTCAACCTCCGGCGAACCCCCTCCGCTTTGAACCTCCTCCCCCCTCGGGTAAAACTCCCACTCCGGCGAACTCCCACCCCCTCCCCCTCTCCTCCGGCCCCCTCCCTCCCGCCACCCGCCCCCTCTGTTCGAACAGAAAGGGGGCAGGGGATTGGGCGGGTGGCGGGTGGGGAGGGGGAGGGGGAGGGGAGATGGGGGGTGGCGTCTGGGGAGGAGGAAGAGGAGGAGGGGAGGGGGGGCTCGGGGGGAGGAGGGTAAGGGGCACAGGGGGAGGGGGAGGGGGAGGGGGAGCGGTGGGAGGCCGAGGGGGAGGGGAGGCACTAGGGAGTGAGGTCGTCGGAGAGGGAGATCAAAGAAAGGAGGAAGAAAAAAGGAGGAAGAAGAATGAGACATTTTGAACTTTTCACTAAGAGTGAAACCGTCAAAAAAATAATGGCACATTTGTAATAACTTATGGGGTGCTTTTATCGGTTATTTGGGTGTAAATATCTCCCCCAGTCCTTACATTGTGGTTGGTGTATTCCTCTTCTCTATTATCTGTTGGATTCTGCTTAACAGGAATCAATCTGACAACTATTCAAGATCACTGAAATATCAACAATCTAATTGACCAGGTCGGCAAATATCATGTGGGAGGTTTCCGTTCAATAGAACGTTCCTTAATTTAAGAACCACCTTTCAATTTCCTTCCTTGGTTAAACACCAATTAGACTGATTCTAAATCAGTCTCGATATACTGAATATCAGTATATCCCCTGTATAAAGAAATTAATTCACTTATACAGTACTTGGAGTGAGGTACGCTTAGAGCGAATCTCCTTAAGACAATTACGTCCCCCGCACTGGTGCTAACGGGTTATTGGACGCTGGTCTCCCAAGGTACAACACTCCTTCACGGTATTTGGATGGCACTACCAAATCACCGTACGGTCAAACCGTAATTAACCAGTACCTTCACAGGATAGTTGAAGCAGCGGGACAAAGACAAATTTCGGATGAATATTTGCCTTTACTTTAGAGGAGCACTCACTGTAGAAGACGAAGGAAGGTTGAAGAATATTCTTCTTCAGAAGTCCCAGATTCAGACAACAATTCTATTTCAAGAATCTGTTGAATTTTCTGAGCCCTCTTTCAGAACGAATTTTGTAGAATCTTCTTTGGAAGTCGCTTCAGAAACTGACTTTCCCACTTCTCGCTGGAAGTTGCTTCAGAACTCCACTTCTCAGTTCAGAACGCAGTAACTCACTTTGCAGTTCAGAACGTATAGAGAGAGAAGAGATTTTCTGATTTGGTGTGTTTCAATTGAGAATCCGGAGCGCTATTTATAGCGCTCCAGGAGGGGCCAATGGGTCCGAACCCAATGAAAGGTTGCAACCTTTCGACCCAATAGTCACAACTGTTGGCTATCCAACGACGCACCCAACAATCACAACTGTTGGCTGTCCAACTGACGCGGAGCGGGTCCATTGGCTCGGTTCGGATCCGGATAGTGGAGCGGGTCTGGTTTGGGTAGCGGAGCGGGTATGCTCGCAACCCATACCCGTGAGACCCGATTCAAAAAGAACCAGGCCGGGTAGGGAACCCGAACCTGAACCCGAACTCAGACCCAGACCCGGTCTCGAGCCCGGCACCGGCACTGGCACTGGCACCGGCGCCGGCCGGCCGCCGCCAGCGGCGGCGCGCGCGCATGTGCGGGCATAGTTCCCTCCCAATCGCGCGCGAAAACTCCAAGTACCCAAAGGGCACGCCCTTTGTTCTCAATTTTCTCTATTTAAACACCATGAACTTCCATCCCACGGCCAATGTGGGACTAAATGCTTTTAGCTACCTTTAGTCCTATTTTGGCTTTGAATTAGGCAATCTTTAGACTTGAATATCTCATTCATTCGAAGTCGGAATTGAACATGTGAATATATCACGTTCATCCCCAATGGAAGGAGAACACACTCCAACCATCATCCAATTGATTAGATCAACGGATCTCGCCGTAATTCAATTTAAAGATTCACTTTTATATTCTTCAATTCCAACAATCCCCCACAATGAATGGAGATTCAAGGAAATGACACACAAAGAGACTGATTCTATTGTGAAAGGTACATTAGAAAAGAAACTGCATCAGGATAGGTGAACTAGGTCTTGAACCTTCCATAGCGAAAGTTTTATCGGACTTACTAGCTAATCAGTGAACTAGGTCTTGAACTGTTAGCCGTTAGTGTAAGCCAAGTCAACAAGCTTCACACAGTGACTTTCCAAATTAACTTTGGTTCTCGGTTGTGTCCGTTTTGGCCCTGGACATTCTTGGTTTCAGAGAGTATCTTTAGGGAATAGCAGCCTCCATAGAAATTCTCAAAGAGCCGACCCAACTCTATACTCACATAGGTGATCGTCCTATTAAGAGTAGTCTACTCTACTCCACTTGTTTAGTAATAAGATATAGGCATTATTAAAAGCGTTAAGCTTATCCTTAATCCACTTGTAGAAAAGCACTTATGTGCACCTTAGGAATGGATTGGAGTCAAGCTCCCAAGTGTTTACTTACTGAGTCAATCATAACTAGTTTTTCCTCTTGAACTTAGTCCGTAGGATCTCCAATCGCTAAGTGAGGTTTCCATTAAGCTGACTCCGTAAGGTTAGGCTTTTAGACCCATTCCCCTCGATGCGCAGTTTATACGCTCTCTACTTAAACCTTTAGTAAGCGGATCCGCTAAATTATCCTTTAACGATACAAAGTCAATAGAGATAATTTCAATTGAGAGCAACTGCTTCACGGTATTATGTCTACGACGAATATGTCTAGACTTACCGTTGTATATAACATTTTGTGCCTTAGATATAGCTGCTTGATTATCACAGTGTATACATATAGCGGGCATTGGCTTTTGTCATAATGGTGTATCTTCTAAGAATTGTCGAAGCCATTCTGCTTCTTCTCCAGCCTTATCTAAGGCTATGAATTTCGATTCCATAGTGGAACGGGCAATACATGTTTGCTTAGAAGATTTCCAAGATACCGCTGCTCCTGCTAGAGTAAATACATATCCGCTAGTTGATTTTGATTCTTCAGAATCTGCAATCCAATTAGCATCACTGTATCCTTCAAGTACAGATAGATACTGTCCATATCTCAAGGCATATTCCTTGGTATGTGATACGTAACCCAACACTTGTAGTAGAGCGATCCAATGTTGATCACTAGGATTGCTAGTGTATCTGCTTAACTTGCTTACAGCGTAAGCAATATCGGGTCTAGTGCAATTCATCAAATACATTAGACTTCCGATAATCTGAAAATACTCCAACTGGCGTATTCCAGTTCCTGTATTCTTATGAAGGTGGACGTGTGGGAGAAAAGGATTTGTATTCTCCTTTATCCCATGATCCTTGAATCTTTCTATCATCTTATCCACGTAGTGAGATTGAGATAGACTGATTCCATCTGGTGTTCTAGTGATTTTAATTCCTAAAATTACATCAGCAACCCCCAGATCTTTCATGTCAAAACTGTTGGATAACATTCTTTTAGTGGACTTAATAATTTCAATATTAGTCCCAAGTATCAACATGTCGTCTACATAAAGACAAACAATGATACATGTATTTCCAACTGTTTTTGTGTAAACACACTTATCGCATTCATTGATAGTGAATCCATCTATGATCATGACACTATCAAATTTCTCATGCCATTGTTTTGGAGCCTGCTTTAGACCGTATAAGGATTTTACCAATTTACACACCTTGTGTTCTTGGCCCTTGACTATAAATCCTTCAGGTTGCTCCATATATATCTCTTCATTTAATTCACCATTTAAGAATGCAGTCTTGACATCCATTTGATGGATATCTAAGTTATGCAATACTGCAATTGCAATCAACATCCGAATGGATGTTATTCTTGTTACTGGTGAATAAGTATCGAAGTAGTCAAGTCCTTCTTTTTGTCGATAACCCTTGGCTACTAATCTAGCCTTGTACTTATCGATAGATCCATCGGGTTTTAATTTTCGTTTGAAAATCCACTTACACTCAATTGGTTTACTGCCAGGAGGCAAGTTTACCAATTCTCAAGTATGATTACTTAGTATGGATTCTATTTCGCTATTTATAGCTTCTTTTCACATTTGTGCTTCTGGGGTTGACATAGCCTCTTTAAATGTTTGAGGTTCGCTTTCAATAGCGTATGCTATGAAATCTGCACCAAAAGATTTTGAGATTCTAGATCTCTGACTTCTTCTTGGTTCAATTTTCGCATTAACAGTTGGTTTCTCGGGGCTTTCGTCCCTGAATGCCATCTCATGTGTTCTTTTCCCAGAAGTCTTATTTATTTCCCGTTTATATGGAAAAATATCTTTAAAGAACACAGCATCTCTAGATTCGATAATCATGTTTACATGAATATCTGGTATTTCTGATTTATGAACCAAAAATCTGTAGGCACTACTATTCAAGGCATAGCCTATAAATATGCAGTCCATAGTTTTTGCTCCCAACTTAGTCTTTGTAGGTAATGGTGCCAGCACCTTTGCAAGAAACCCCCACATTTTGAGGTAATGGTAGGAAGGTGTCCTTCCATGCCATAACTCGAATGGTATTAGACCAGTTTCTTGTGGGGTACTCTATTTAGAATATAATTTGCAGTTAATAGAGCATCCCCCCACAAGTTCTGCGGAGCTCTAGAACTTACGAGCATGGAATTTATCATCTCCTTCAAAGTTCTGTTCTTCCGTTCAGCAATTCCATTTGCTGAGGAGTATATGGTGTTGTTGTTTGATAGATTATACCAAAATTAGCACATAACTCACTAAAATCATTTGATTCATATTCTCCGCCTCTATCGGATTTTAGAATCTTAATTTTCTTATTGAGTTGATTCTCAACTTGGCTTTATATGTTATAAACATATTTATTCTCTCATCCTTACTGTTTAAAAGATACACATAACAGTATCTTGTACAGTCATCAATAAAAGTAATAAAATACTTTTTACCGCCTCTAGTTGGCATAAACTTCAAGTCACACAGATCACTATGAATTAACCCTAAAGGTTCTGTATTTTGATCTATTGAGTGAAATGAATTTTTCGCAAACTTGGCCTCAACACAAATCTCACACTTGCGAATTTCTTCCAATTTGAGTTTAGGAATATATCCCTGATTAGATAAGTTCTTTAATGACTTGTAATTTACATGCCCTAATCTAGCATGCCACAAATTAGGAGACTCAAGCAAATAAACAGAAGATTTTCCTTTATTTATAAGCTTCGGGTACAAATACACAGACTTTTTATCTATCACTGCAACATTGGCTTTAAAAAGTCCATCAACAAGAAAACCCTTTCCCACATACATCCCTCCCTTAGTAAGTACAAATTTATCTGATTCAAAAAACATTCTAAATCCTTTCTTACTAAGTATTGATCCAGAGATCAGATTCTTGCGGATATCTGGAACATGTAGCACATCGTTTAGAGTAAGCTCTTTCCCCGATGTCTACTTCAGGATGACCTTGCCTTTTCCTTCAACCTTTGAGACGGCTGAATTTCCCATGAATAGTTGCTCGTCTTGCTCTAATATTTGATATTCAGAGAATAATAATTTCTCAGAGCAGATGTGCCGAGTAGCCTCAGTGTCTACCCACCAAACGAAATAAAAAAAGTGGATAAACGAGAGAGTCTGTTAATTTCTCTATGAAATCAATCTTACCGACGAATTCATGTGAGCAAATCCGAAGCTTTTCCCTACCAATTGCTCCGACCAAAATTTCCTTGGTGAGTTGGATTCCCCACGAAATTTGAATGTTTCCTAGCGAATTTTTCCTTTGTTGAAGATGCAATTTGTTGTAGTGAATTCTTTATGATGTGCTGGCAAATTGTTGATGGTCTGTGAGGGACTCTTTAAAGTTCACGTCCAATTTGTTTGTCGTTTTTTAATTTAAGCAAACATGGTCAAACGAATTATATTGCCTCAACAGCTTGTTTAGTTATTTGAGGAATCATTGCATGATTTGCATTTAACATGCTAAAATTAAGCATTTGGTTTAATATACTAAGAAGTTGCACTCGTAAGTTCACAAGCTTGGCGAGGAACACTTCTTTGGAGTTTCATGATATTGTTTAATTAGAAATGCTTCATGAGAGGGCAGTGACGTAGCCAGGATTTTAAAGTTGAGAGGGCACAAAATAACATACAATAATATCAAAATTGTAAGGACATTTAATACTAAATAATAATGATTTTCTTTCTAAAATACTAGGAGAAAGGAAGGGATCTCAAACTTGAAATCTCTCAACCAATATTCCATTGCATAAAAGTGATTGTTACAGTAAGAAACTGCACATCCAACTTCAAAAGTATAACTTGCAAATCAAACTCCTTACATATTAAAGAAAACAAAATCCAATCACCTAAAATAAAAGTGTAATAAAATAACGATAATACCTTACAAACTGCCTCGACGCTTTGACATATTTTGAAACCGTTCCATGATTACATCATTACTAATTGTATCAAATACATCAGATTCGATATATGTTACCAAATAGTCATTCATTCACTAATCTCCCATGCGATTGCGCAATTTAGATTTCACAATATTCATAACAGAAAATACTCCCTCAACATTTGCAGTTACCACAGGTAAAATCAATGCAAACTTTATAAATTTATAGACAAAAGGATATACCACATCTTTCTTCATCTCCACCATCTTCACTGCAAGACCAGCAATCCCTTTTAGTTGCAAAAATTCATTTTTAGATCTCACGTCATGAATGAATGTATCAAGTTGATCATCAAGAGCCATGGCCTCAGTTGTTGAGAAATCATTAGGATAAAACTCAGTAAGACGAAGTAACTTTTCCTTATTAAATGCAGCAAATTACTAGGATTTAAGCATGCTACACAAAAAAGTAATTCAGTGTTCGCCTCAGTAAAGCGATTGTTTAGCTCTTAAACTTGCAAATCTATAACTGCATAAAATAAGTCACATCGATAATGATACAAGTTGGTAAAGCTCTGAGCATTGCGGCGTGATCTCCCTATGGGTATAAACATATCATCCATGTTAGGGACCTCTGTTGTGCGCAATGACGAGGAACATAACAACCACCCTTGAGGAATCTGCCCACCTGGCGGAGATCCGATGCAGCCGGAGAAACAACTAACACAACAGGAACAACAAACAATAGAGAAAAGCAATCAACACACAAATTTAATGAGGTTCGACAATGTGCCTACGTCCTCGGGGTAAGGGAGAGAGAGATTTTATTGATTCAACAATCAATACAACTAATACAAGAGGGGAACTTGAGGGAATTCTTTAGGATACTTTGGGATACAATACATGAGGGCTCTAACCTCTCTTTTATAGCCACAAAGTCCCTGGATTTAAGGAAACCTAGATTGGATTTGATTTCATCCAGAAAAGGAATCCGAATCCTAAAAGGAAAGTCCAAACGCGCCTGTCGGTCGACCGACCCATGCCACGGTCGACTGTGCCGGTCGACTGGGCCCAACCGAGAGTTAGGCTATTTCAGTCGGTCGACCGGGCGGTCGACCGCTTCCTTCCTGTGCACGTTCGTGCACGCCGGTCGACCGGGCGGTCGACCGGCCTCCTCCACCGGTCGACCGGGCAGCCGACCGGGAGCACAATCTGGCCTGCTCTAATGCGCCATTTCTCGCTCCTTGATTTTCGATCTCTGTGCTAACTTTTTCTATCTCCTCTATCTCCTCTCTCCCACAATTCTCCACCTTAGTGAAGATTTTTCAAATCTGAGCCGATCTCTAGCTAACTCCAGTCAATCACCTGGCGAAATCGACATACGATCTCGGCGAAATCGACACACAATCTCAGCTTGCGCACTCCAGACGAAATCGAAACACGATCTCGGTGAAATCGACACACGATCTCAGCTTGGAATCTGTAGCTCAGCTATCAACGGGATGCACCACACATGCCTTTCCTACACTTCACCTTAGGAGAACTTCCATACATATCGATCACCGAACGTGTCTCCAACTCAGCAACTACATGACCTCACGAAGAACTCATCATGAGCCAACACTGACTCTCCAACTAACTAGCTCTATCTAGTCTACATGTCTTTAGCTGACCGTCCAACCAAGTCAGAGTAGAGCACACCGAACACCATCATCAGCTTCAACAACTGGATGCACACCCCTCCTATGCAAGCTCAACCATCTTCTCACCAGAAGATCAACCTGTTAATCGAGATCACAACACTTCACCTCTACGTGAAGTCCAACTAGCCACAACACTTCACCTCTACGTGAAGTTCCAATCGGCTTCTCGAGAACCCAAACAGCTTCATACGGGTTGCATCACCAAATTTTGGCTGCGCCATTACGGCTGCCTACGTACCTTGCTCAAAGAATCAAGCCAACCGTAGTTCATTCAAATGAGCTCCATCAAGCTTAAGCACTTGTACCTAGATCTGCAGCAGCGAACATATCTGGCTGAGTCCTATGAACCTCCTTACGACCATCATGGAGAACAGCGGCCTTCAACTTGAGCTCGTCGCGATTATAAGCTTGAGATTCATACTTCTTTACCCACGAGTGTGGTTTTACCTTGGTTCCAATAGCTGCAAACAACTCGACATTCTGATTAATGTCTTTAACCTGTCAGCATCAACCCTGGCTACATGATCTCCACCCGGTGTCACATCCGGTGAAGTCTTCTCTGATGCTGAACTAACTGGAGATGGTAGAGAAGCATCAACCTCCACCCGCTACGATACTTCCTTGGTCTCCGTCCCCTCCACCTGCTGAGAGACGGTAGACTCTCCACCTGCTGAGAGATGGTAGACTTCAAGACTGAAGTCTCATCAAATGTGTCATGCCTACTCAATACGATCTTCTTGTTTTCGGGGTCCCACAACCTGTAGCCTTTCATATTCCTTTTGACACCCAAAAACACAAACCTCTTTGCTTGCGGATTTACCTTGCCATCCTTGGCACTGAAGTAGGTCAGACTTCTAAATTCCCGCAGCAAACCATGATCTTGAGCAGCTTTCCCAGACCAAATTTCTAATGGAGCTTTACCTCCTATCTAGTCGATCCATTTATGAGATGGCTAGCATACACAATCGTCTCAGCCCAAAATGATTTGTATAATCTTGCATTAGACAACAAACACCGAACCTTCTCCAGTAAGGAACGGTTTACTTCCTTAGCCAACCCATTTATACCTTTTGTGAAGTGAGTATCAATACCGGTGTTCTGGCCAAATCGTAGGAATTGGTTCATGTCTCTTCCAACATTACCAATCTGTAGCTCCTTGATCTTCCTACCAATCTGCTTCTCCATTCTTACTCTCCACTTCACCAACATATCTAGGGCTTCACACATTTGTCTCATGGGATATATCCAACAATGCCTAGATAAACTATCAACAAAAGAGACAAAGTACCTATGACCTCCAAGTGATGCAGTCATAGCAGGTCCCCAAATGCTTACGTGAACACAATCAAGAAGACCTTCTGAGCGGTGAGTACTGGTGCTAAATTTCACCTTCTTCTTATCCAGAATACTGTGTTCACCTTCCAAGTTGCAGGTAACAACATCTTCCAATGATCCCTTCTTTGCAGGAGCTCGCAAAGACTTTCACCTCCATGTCCGACCTTTACCTGCTAGACCTTCATGCAACCATCAACTGAAGAAGTAGAAGTCTCCATCGAACCTGTAACCGTACTACCCTTCAAGTAGTAGAGATTGTCCCGGTAGACGCCCTTCATCACCACCATCGAGCCTTTGATCATCTTGAGAACACCATCTCGTATAGATATCACAAGACCCAATGCTTTCAAAGCGCCAATAGAGATAAGATTCCTTTTGAGTTGAGGTACATACCTCACCTTCTTCAATTCTCGTACTATCCCATCATCCATCTTGATACGGACTGTACCCATCCCTTCTATATTATACGGATGATTATCACTCATGACCGTGTAACATCCATCTAGCTTCTCAAAACTAGAAAATCAGGCCATGTTCGGGCACATATGATAGGTAGCTCCGGTATCTAAGATTCACTCAGCATTATCTGAGTTACAAACAGTAGGAGTAGTAACAGAAAGAGAGAATACCGATGAGTCTTCATCTGATCTATCCGCCTGTGCGAGATTCGCCTCGGTGTTTGACTCCACCTTCTTACCTTTGGCCTTCGGGCATTCAGCTTTCTAGTGCCCTAGTTCCTTGCACAAGGTACACTGATTCTTCTTCAGATTTCTGAAGCCTGATCTGGACTTCAATCTTCCCGATCATCTCTTCGCTTCCTATTGGAACTTCTGCCTCTTACCTCCAATGCCTCTGCTGTTGTGCTTGAAGAAGACAGTTGGTCCTGTCTCCTTATTTCATTACTCACAAGAGCAGCCGATACCTCACTATAGTTAAGGGATTTTCTACCATTGAGAAATGTAAGAGTAAAGGTGTCACACTCTTCCCTAGGAAGAGAGTTCAAAAGTATTACCGCCTTAACCTCTTCACTGGTCTCCACATCTACATTAACTAGATCTGTAAGAAGCTTCGTATAGCGGTTCAAGTGTTCATTGACAGAGCATCCTCTTTGCATCTGAAACCTATAGAGCTTACTCTTCAACTGTAATCGCGACTTTATGCTTTTCGTCAGATACTTCTTCTCTAGGATCTCCCACAGCTGCCTCGCAGATATCTCATGCAACACCTGATACTTGATGTCTTGTGTCAGACAAGACCTGATCAAGCTACACGCCGAACAGTTCATCTTATCTCAATCTTCTTTCATCGTTGATGTGCGCTTCTTCTCTAACCGTAGAGTGTCTTCGAGGTTTGATGCCGTCAGCGCATCCATAACCTCACACCTCCACATACCAAAGTTGTTCATGCCGTTGAACTTCACCACATCAATCCTTGGATGTGGATTCATGGATCTCACAGATGTACTTTCTCCAGCCATCTTCTCAACTGATTCCTCAAAGCAATGTGGAAACAAACGGAGTTAGATAAAACAAACTAGATAAAGATAGGATCTTTACCTCCACGCGAAACCCTCGAAGAGTTTCCGAAGCAATCTACTCCTCCAAGTTGATTCGTCGAGCAATCTACACGCTGTTTTTGAGATCGACACACGATCCCACAAACAGTCCCAACGCTGATCTGAGATTGACACACGATCTCCGCCAATCAGTAACAGATGCCCTTAGAATCACCAGATGTTCCCACGACGAACCTGAGATGCTCTGATCCACTTATTGTGCGCAGCGGCGGGAACACAATAACTACCCTTGAGGAATCCGCCCACCTGGCGGAGACTCGATGCAGCCGGAGAAACAACCAACACAACAGGAACATCAAACAATAGAGAAAAGCAATCAACACACAAATTTAACGAGGTTCGGCAATGTGCCTACGTCCTCGGGACAAGGGAGAGAGAGATTTTATTGATTCAACAATCAATACAACTAACATAAGAGGGGAACTTGAGGGAATTCTTGGGGATACTTTGGGATACAATACATGAGGGCTCTAGCCTCTCTTTTATAGCCACAGAGTCCCTAGATTTAAGGAAACCCAGATTGGATTTGATTCCATCCAGAAAAGGAATCTGAATCCTAAAAAGAAAGTCCAACGCGCCTGTCGGTCGACCGACCCATGCCACGGTCGACCCTGCCAGTCGATCGGGCCCAACCGCGAGTTAGGCCATTTCAGTCGGTCGACCGAGCGGGCGACTGCTTCCTTCCTGTGCACGTTCGTGCACGCCGGTCGACCGGCGGTCGACCGGCCTCCTCCACCGGTTGACCGGCAGCCGACCGGGAGCACAATCTGGCCTGCCTCCAATGCGCCGTTTCTCGCTCCTTGATTTCTGATCTCTGTGCTAACTTCATCTATCTCCTCTACCTCCTCTCTCGCACAACCTTGATATCATGTTTGACACAGAATGAAGAAACAAGCTCAAAGAAAGAATCCCATCCATCATCTCTCATGTTGAAATCGTTGTTTGGCTATTTTAACAAGGTCTATGACATTCACAATATCTTGATCTTTTCTTTGAAGCGCCGAAGACAACTCATTGGTGATCCCCAACACAATTTTCATCAAATGAATAGAAAATGCAAACTCAAAGGTTCGCATCATTTGTAGAATCAACACAGCTTCTCCTCTCTTTTCAGCATATGATGTTTTCTCTATACTCTCAAGAGCTACAATCACAGGAGTCTACAAAATAATCAAGTTTAGCATAGCATAAAAATGAGAGCTCCAATGCGTATCACCAGCACATTTAAGCCCCGTTTTCTGGTTCAAACCTCTCCCAGTACTGAGTTCACCACTTTCAAGTCCTTTCAGAATCTCATTAGCTTGTGCTTCCCGAAGAATGTCACGACGTTTGGTAGAAGCCCCAATAATATTGTAAATATTTGTAACAATTGTGAATACCACATCCATCTTAGAACTATTTTTAGCAATAGCTACTAGTGCCAACTGAAGCTGGTGTGCAAAATAATGAACATAAAAGGCAGATTTGTTTTCATTCAAGATAAGAGATTTAAGTCATTGAATTGACCTCTCATGTTACTTGCCCCATCATAGCCTTGTCCTCATAATTTTAAGATGCTTAATCCATATGTAGCAAACATAGCATCAATTGCTTGCTTCAAGGTCATGGCACTAGTATCATAAACATGTAAGATTTTCAGAAAGCGGCTCAACACATGGCTTTTTTTATCCACATAACGCAATACAGCTGCCATCTGCTCTTTTGTTGATACATCTCAGGATTCATCGACCAAAATGGCAAAATATTCATTTTCTGTGTCATTTACAATAGCATTTCTGGTTTTTGTCGCAGTCGCACACACAATATCCTTCTGAATATCAGAAGATGTCATCTTCTGATTCTCTGGAGCATTTTGCAAAATAACTTTTTCTATCTCCTCACAGTTCTTTGCAAGAACTTGCAAAAGTTCTAAAAAGTTATCTCGGTTTCTAGAACTGCAAGATTCATCATGTCCACGAAAAGCTAATCCTTGCTGCAAAAGATACCGAATAGAATCGATCGAGGCATTCAACCGAGTCTGATATTGAACTCAAGCAAGTTGTGAAGTCTTTAAGATTACACTATCAATATTCTGGTCTTGTCGTAGCAAGTTCTTATACTTCTTCACTGTTAGATTGTGAGAACTGTTAGGCCTCCAACATGAGCTTTCAATTTCGCTATTGCATGAGCCCAGTTTCTGAATCCTTCAACAACAAATGCATCTCCACCATATTGCTCATGTTGACCTTTGAAAAGATAGCAACATAAACAAAATGCACCATCTTGTTTGACGCTATACTCTAACCAATTTGGATACATGTCAAACCATTTTGGATTGAATCGACGGTATTTATTGTTAAGTAAAGTTTGAGGGTAGTCATCTTTACCCATACGAGGCTGACAAGGACCTTTCTGTAAATATGCTATTCTTTTTCTGATCTTGCTCTTTAGGAGAAGTGCCTTTATCATATATTGCTTTTCTTAATCCAGGATCTGCTGAAAGTTGCTCTAAATTAGTCTCAATGTGTCTCTGTTTTAACGAAGGTTTAGATTCTTTGTTAATTGTAGAAGTGTTTGGGCATTTGCGTGCAAGTTGATTTACACCTTCTCCCGTACTTGAACTTTCATTTGGTTTTGATTTTCTTATAAGAAATTTGTCCATTCCTACAAGCATATCATATGTGTTCTCAATTTCATGGTTGTTATCTTGTAATCTAAACATAAGCATGTAATATTATAATGAAAACATGAAATTTACTATAGATAATCAATCCAACAACTCTAAGAAATAAAAAACACTTAAATTAGAAGCATGGTACTTATTGTAAACTCTGTCTATGAATTGTAGACTCTTTTCCGCCTCCTAAAAGCAGGTCCCTCTGCAAATAAAATATACAATGCAACATTAGTTTTCAAATTGTGCACACACTTATGACTTATTTAATCACCATATCAAATTGCACAGATAAATTCCCAAACAAATAAATTCACAAACTCACGAATTCCGAATTCAACAGCACAACTACATGAATTCCCAATTCTAATATCTCAATTGCAGTATGAATCCCCAATTGCCAATACAAGTATACAATAATTATACTCAGGCATCCAAAGCATTAAAGCTTCATCCTTGAAATTAAAAAAAAGAAGGAAAATACTTGGGATTTGGGATTGATTGAGAAATGACATTTGATATTTGGGATGAAATTGGAAGAAAAATTGTTATTGTGGCTTGCGGTCTTGACTCTTGCAGTTGCAGGCACAATTTGAAATTGATTGGAATTTTTTTTTACTTGATTGAAAATTTAGAAGTGTTTTGAGAAGTTTAGAAATTAGAAGTCCAAAGATCTGAAACAAGATCTCCCCAAATTCCCTTGATAATCAAGAATCAGACTTAGACCTCAATTAGCATAAAAAGAACAAACTGAGAGAATGAAAATATTTACCTCAATTGGAGATTTGGGGGAAGAACTTCGAGTCTTCGACTAGTGAGCCGCGAACGAGATCGAAAACCCTAGCCCTAGGGCCTGGCCGCCTGGATTTCAAGTGAGAAGGAGAGGAAAAAAAAAGGGAAACGTTGTTTGGCTTTAAACCTTCTCAGCCTTACTTAGGTTATTAATTGGTTGGTTTGATTTTTTTTCTTGTGGGCCTGGGGGGCACGTGCCACCCTGTGCCACCCCCTGGCTCCGCCACTGCAAGAGGGTAACGTGATCAGAATTAAGATACTGCGTCACTTATCTCCTCTAAAATTTACAGTCATTTAGGCACATTCAATATTATGAATGAATTTGAATATTTCAGATGAATTATGTGCTGAGTAATTGGACGAACAAATAGTTCCAAGCGGACTAGACATAGAGATAGTCTTAAGTACATAAGGATTTGGGTAATTTCATCTAAAAAGCTAGTGTTTTGGAATGGTATCCCAAATCTGTACAATTGGTATCTAAGCCAGCTAATTGCACTCTAGAGAAATTTAGCTATTGCTTCACAAAAGACGTGTCCGCTTCCACCCGGTGAAGAAGTACTGATCTCGATGGAGCATTTGATCTTCTAGCGTGAAGATAGTTGAGTTACATGAAATGTGAAGATAGTAGAGCTTGCATGAAAAGACTCAGACTCTTTATTCGAAGGGGGATTATTGAGTAATTGGATGAACAAATAGTCTCACATCGACTAGACATGAAAATGATCTTAGGTATATAAAGATTTGAGCAACTCATGCTAGTTTTTGAGATGATCCCCAAATCCTTACATTATGGTTGGTGTATTCCTCTCCTCTATTATCTTTAGAGTAAGAGGGCAAAAAGGAAAGGATCTGAACCTTTTTAGCAAAAAAGAGATGCTAGCGACATTAGAATTCACTGAAGATTAGACTTAGTAAAGATCAATCAACAAAACTTCTTAACAGTCGTATTATTTTATTTTATTTTTTTCGTTAAAGATAAAATAAGGGCATCTGTCTCATTAAAATTAAAAAAAAAAGTTGAGCAGCAAAGTAATATATATGTCTTTATCAATCTTGAAGTTTCCTTGCAGAGGGATTTTTAATTTTAGCATGTTTATAATTTAAAATTAAATATACTGGTAACAACTTTATCAAAATATATAAACACAAAAAGGGAAATATGAAAGGGATTTCCGAATCTCTGTGGCCCTTCACAGTAGATTTTGCACGCCATCAAATTGTATTATTTTAAGAATTAAAGCTCACTGGACTCACAGCACTAAGCTTCACCATAGCTAGCACAACGCTACGACATTTTGAAAGAGGAAGTTTTTATATGTACACATGCAGATTATCAATGGCCAGGGTCTGTTTTTACTCGATTATGGAAACTTGCTAGGAACATATAATAAAAATAAAATTGATGTAAATTTTACTAAATTTTTTTGTTTTACCTTTTTTAGTCTTTATAGACACTTCACTCTAATTCTAGAGAATTCTAATGTTGAACGGAACAAAAAAAAGAGAAAAATGTTCATCTTCTTTTTTGGAATAAGTATTGTTAACATACATGTGATACATTGTATCTAGACATGTGTATAAACATGTGATACATTATATTTAGGTATGTATACTTTTCTTAATTCATTCTCCACTTCTATATATATAGAGGTAACCCTTTATGAATAATATACAAAAATTTCTTTTTCTCCAAATTATCATGGTATTAGAGTCATTCCTTTACTGATCGTCGTCATACGCTATAAATGAGCTTGCATTGGCTCGTGCTCATGTAGTTGTGCCTGGCGCCATGTCATCTCTTCATCTTCCGCTATTACCAACCTTAACGATATCATGCTCCAGCGTCGCCCTCGGCCCTTACCTCTACAGCCGCCTTCAGCTCTCACTCTCTAGCATGGAGGCTTCCTCCTCCGAAATCTCTCCAGCAACTGTTGGCTCAAAGGCACTTCACTCTAGTTTTGATGATGATTAACTGATGTAGTTAAAGTTTTCTAATGATCTTGTGCTTAATTAGCTTCAGATATTTGATCAAGATCTTAGTAAATGTTTAGCTTCAACAAAGGAGTTTTGGAGCTAACACATGTAGATTCAAAAGCTCACTTGTTAAGATCGCATCTAGCACTCGGTTGGAGTCAAGCTCGTTGGATCGCGTTTGAATTGAGTCGGCTAAGAGACAAGAAGACTTCGGTTTGTTTTTAGTTTAGAATGTTTAGATCTTGTGTAAAGGTAGATAGAGTTGATATGCTCAAGTTCGCACACACACAAGTTTAATGTTTGGTTTTCAGTTTAATCAGGTTTTGAATTTCAAGCTCAAATATATGATTTTCATGAGTAGATAGAATAAAAACAAGTTTACATGGTTTAATGTATATTGGATTTGATCTATATACATCTATATCTCATCTACTTATGTTCGAGTTTGAAACTGCACACAAAATACAGTATTTTAGATTTTAAGATTAAAGAGTGCAAGTTACTCAATTCTACTGCAATAGCAAGTGGCTATGCGGGTCGTGATCCACAAGGAGGGACTAGCGATGGAAGCTTTTCTAGCAAGTTCTCTTTTATATTACAAAGAATGGTTAAAGTTCTTCTTTAGTTCTTTAAAAAGAAAAGTGAAAAAGAGTTAAAATCAAGTTAGGCAGAAAGTGAGAGATTGGGAAGATGGAGAAAACAGAATTGGATATGTACAAAGAAATGGAAAAGGAGTGATAAAAGAAGTGGGTATTGTGGTGTTCTAAATTAAATGATTAAAAGAAAAGAAGCTAAAAAAATTACTTACTTCTTTTGGCTAAATACCTACCTTGAATCTTTTGCAATGATGTTACCTTGAAGTGAGGCGATCAACGTATAGCCCATAAGAGTTGATTCTCGTTTCCTCCACATTATATCATCAAGACATTGCAAGTATGAAGTGATACAGAATGAAACTCAAAATCCATCGTCATGGGCTATCGGTGGCACTCGCAAAGACAAGGCTTCTTTCGATGCTTTTAGACTCACTTGAATAGCAATTTTACCAAAAGAAGAAAAATAGAGAAGAAGAAGAAGAACACAAAAACAAAGTACATATAAAAGGGAACTACATATTCGATTTTATAACAATAAGAGAAAAGAAGGAAATCTTACACCGGTGTCACTCTCAGCACAAGTTTCGTTCTCATTCTCCTATGAAACTCTGATCTCCTCTGATTTACATAAAGTAAAACTGAAAATTACATGAAAAGAAAAACAAAAACCTACATTAAAAAATGGAAAAATGGACTAAATCCTATCTCTGCATGGTCCTCCTTCCTTGCCTTTGAGATTGCAGGTATTTATAGAAGAAATACAGATATTAGAGGAGTATGAAGATAGGAAAATCTGGCTATTTCTGAATTTGAATCCTCCCTTATCTCCAAACTTGATTTGATGTGGATATTCAGTTCTGATCTGCAATTTGTTGGCGTGTTGATTGCTGAATATCACTTATAAAATAACAGAATTTGAAATAGTGATCAACATAAGAGTTGTACCTCTTTAAGTCCTCTTTCTGGATCATCTTGAATCATCAGATTTGAGATTCGGTAGCGAAAATTATGATTCAAATACTGAAATATATCCAGTCAGAATCTGAGTCAAACTTGCTTCATCTTATCCGTTGATTTCTCTCTATCCATTTATCTCTCTGTATTTGATATTATTCTCGATTGATCTCTAGCTAACCAAAATGGATTTATACAAATCTGAATTTTACTAGTTTTCATTTAGTGTTATCTTTCTGATTTGCTTTGATTTTCAGCTGAACATTTGCCCCAATCCTTGATTTATTCTAACTAGATCTGGGATCATCCTCAGCTAACCAAATAGATTCAGTTAAATCTGATTTTAACTGGTATTTATTTGGTTTAATTCTCTTTCTCTTCATTATTATCTTCTATAAAATAGACATTTAAGACAAAGAAATTAGCAGATTTATTACACGATAAATGTAGGAGTGTAATAAAAAGAATGTAAAATATGTGTACGATCAACTTAGAAAAACTTATTTTGATAGTCTATTTCATTAGTTTGGAGTTTTGTATTTAAGCAAAACGTATTTTTGGATTTCATATCAAAAAACATAGATATATATCTTATATGTATATTGGATTCTATCCATATGAGACATGCTTCAAAATTGTTTCAATATCATATTTTTATATTTATACAAATTTTGGAGAAAACGGTTTTCAATTTCAAAGTTTAGTTTTTGGAAAATACGTTTTTTGTTTAAAGGCAAAATTTCAATATCACAAAAATGATTCAAATAGTTTGTAATATGTGTTAATTTTTAGTCACACATATTTGTATTTCAAAAATCTTATAAGAACTTATTTTGTGAAATTTATGTGATTTTATGGGATTTTATTGAAGTTAAAATATCTAAGTTTCAAATCCCAATTTAACCAGCCAGATCAGCTGGCGGTCGACCGAGCTGGTCGACCGGACCAGTGGTCAGTCAACCAGACTGGTCGACCGATGTGCACGAGAACGTGCGCATGGCCAACCTACTCGGCCGGTCGAATGCGCGGTCGACCGACTGAAAGCACCCCACTCTTGGGTGTTGGCCGGTCGACCGGGCGGTCGACCGGTGGCTTGGCCTGGTCGACCGGGCGGTCGACCGAACGGTCAGAAATATGACCGTTGTGCCGGTCGACCGGCGGTCGACCGGAAGGGCAACTTTGCCCTTTCCTGCTGCCAACCGGCAGATTTTTGGGTGGCTTATAAATAGCGCCCTCTTGGGCTGTTTTGATCAAGTTTTTAGAGAGCAATTTTTTTCATCTTTATAAGTGTTTAACAGCAAGTTTTTAAAAGAGTTTTTGTGCCAAAAGATCTATCTTTTATTTGTTTTCAACGGTTGGAAAAATCAAAGAAAAATAGAGTATTTGAAATATTGGGTTTGATCTTCATTTCTATCTTTATCTAGCATTTTTCTCAAGTATTTTTCTTTGTGTTTTAATTTTCAAACACCTTGATTTCTCACACTTGAGCTATCATATCTATCATCTCTATAGGATCTTGTTTTTGTGAGGAAAATTGGTTTGTGGTATATAGAGACCACCAAGTGTTGTAATCTCTTTGCTTTGAGTTTGTGGGTATCCCTCTTGTGTAGAGGTGATTGTGGAGGAGTTTGAGTTTATTGGTATCCCTCTAAGTGTAGAGGTGATTGAGGTTGAAATTTTGGCTTTGTGTCTATCCCTCTCAGTGTAGAGGTGATTGTTAGAGTTTTAGCTAAGTGTCTTATCCCTCTAAGTGTAGAGGTGATTGTTGTTTGTTAGAGAGAGGAGTTGTGTACTCCTAATTTGTATTTACCAAATTCTCAGTGGAGGTTCCCTATGTGGGAAGTCCTGTGTGGACGTATAGTGAAAATCCTTCTGTGTGAAGACGGGGACGTAGAGTAGTGGCTTGAAACTCGAAACATATCTTGGTGTTTGTGATTGATCTACTATCTCTAAACCTCTCTCTTTTATACCTTGCATTATTTCATATTGTTCATATCATACATATATGCTTGGTATTGTTTGTGTGCCTCACTAGTGTTGAACCAAGAGAGCTTCATATAGTACCTCAACTCTTATTTAGAGAAATTTAGAGGAGATAGTCCAGAGCCCATCACTGAAAATTCAACTACACTCTTTTGTTACACTTAGTGTGTTGCAGTTAGTTTTTAATTCCGCGTCATTTATCATTAGATTAGCCATACACCTATTCAGCCCACTCTAGGTGTATTTTCAATTGGTATCAAAGCCTACGCTCCTGATGTTTAGTTTTAACAACCTAGGAGTGAAATCTTAGATAGCTAATCTAGTATTTGTACTTGCACACATATTTGTTTACACTCACTCATGGACTTCATGACCCCTCCCATGTATGATACTTTCAACATTGATGTTTGAAAAGTTAAGATGTCCATGTACCTTAAAACGCTAGGTATGCATATTTACCTTGCTACTATCAAGAAATCTTTTCTTGCTAATGACAAGCATATAGAGACCGATGCACAAGCTCTAGAGGCACTTAGGCGCACTCTTAGCAAAGATTATATTTCAATGGTTTCTTATTGTGATTCCACTTTTACAGTGTAGAACACATTAACCTCTCCCGCACTTCAAACGATAAAATATGTGGAGAAGAAATCTATTGGAAATGAGTCCAAACAAGCTTGCTACATGGTCCAAAGGAATGACTCCCTTGAGGTACATTCGGAAACTCATCTAGATGATTGTGCTACTTCTTCAGGTGATGATTATATAGATGCTGATGCATTAAATGAAAAACTATCTATTGTATGTGAAAATTTGCTTGCAAAATACAAATTTTTGAAAAAGAAAAGTTTTAAATAAAAGAAGAAAATAAGGATTTATTTTCAAAACTTAATATGGCTTTGCAAGAAAGAGATGAGATTTCAATTGAAAGGGACTCATTGAAATCCCAACTTGATCTTGCCTTAAATGAAAACAAAATTTTAAAAAGTAAAAATGATTGTGATTATGTTTTGAAGAAAATTTAGGCTTTATCTTCAAAACTTAAAATTGTTTTAAAAGAGAATGATTCCTTGAAAAATAAAATTGCTTTAATTTCAAAGGAATTGAATTTGGTTTCAAAGAAAAATACTTCTTTGAAAAATGATTAGAGTCACATGTTTGCCATGCTAATATTGCTTCACTATCTAGTGTTTCAATTGCATGCTCCGCTTTATCTTCAAGTATTAAAAATGATATATGTGTGTTAAAAAAAGGTGTAAATTGTTTGTGCTCCACTTTGAGCCAATGTGTCATGAATGACACACGGTTGAAATCTTTGTTTTGCAAGAAACATGCTTTTTATATACATGCACACCATACACGACATAACATGCTCGTCATGCTCACATACATGATTCTATGTATGCTCATGTGTACACTTGTACACATTATGGATGTAAGGGCCATCTTGCAAAGTTTTGTTATGATAGGATACATAATCCAAATTTTGTAAATAAATTTGTTTGGGTTAGAAAAGGTGCTAACCCCCATAAACCCAATAAGGTATGGGTATTAAAATCTACCCCTACTGTATTTGATGTAGGTGTGGGCTCTCTGTTGATGTAAGAGTAATGGTGCATTGATGGTGGATGCATTCCGAGCTAAATGGTGACAATTTTAGATGCATCACTTTCAAGGGAGTTTGATAGGAGGACCACCATGGTTTAGAGATCAAGAGATTAGCCCTAATGGTTTTGGTAACTATCTCTAACTCCCATTTAGTGTACATGCTTTCATATAATTGATTTTTAACATATTTTGATTTTTCATGATTATTATGTTAAATGTCATGCTTACTAGACTTGTCATATACATATGTAGTATTTGAGATACACCCATATTCATATGGATCCAGATTTTGTATTCTCACTATAGTTTAGCTATTGTGTATATCATAACTCTAAAACACGTGCATTTACCATAATGATCATATTGGTTTACATTTTATTTTATGCATGTTTTGATTACATGTTTAAATGTAGTTTTCATTGAAACTTGTGTATATACTTGTATAACTAGTGAGCCACAAATTGATTATTATATGTTTGTGCTATGTTGCTCATTTGCACTCATTAGATGTACTAGTATAGCCTAGTTTTGATGATTCTTACATTTTAACTTGTATTCTCTATTTTTTACATGTTTTCAATAAAAATGTATTTATTCATGTATATGGTAATTTTGTTAAAATTATTGGATATACATGTCTATCCTAGAGTCACTTGCTTTTTATGCAATATTTTATTATGGACTCTCTCGTGTTTGGGATATGTATGTATACCTCTAGTTTAGACAAAACATACACATACCTTGAAGCGTATTTAGTTTTGATGATCTCTTCATTCTTAGATGGTAGAGTTTTTCAAATATATTAAACTATTTTCAAAATCATAATTTTTTTTGAAAACCCTATCTTCTAAGGGCGGATGGATGGGCGACCATGCCTTGTATGCTCAAAATTGAAAATCTTTATAAACATGTGCATAAATTGGGTGGTAGATATGAGTTATACACTTGATCCTCATTATATTTTCAATTGGTATCACAATTGATATTTTTATGTTTGTATACTCATATTTGTTTTTTCTATATATGTATGCTTCAAACTTCAAATAATATCAATTTCGATTAGTATTTACATTTTCACACATATGATTAGTTGTGCTAACAATATCTTTACATCCTAAAGCACAAATTATGTTTATGCTAAGCTTGATTTAGTATTTAATGTCAATTATTTTTCAATTGATATTTTATATAAGCTTATGCATTGTTTTTTATTAGTATTTCATAAAGGGGGAGAAAAATTCGTGTTTTATCTTTCAATCGGTTTTATTTTCAATTAGTATCTCACTCCCATTCTTTATGATGAAAAATACTTTGTTTTGGTATATGCTAACATTTTCAATATTGGCATCAATAATCTTAAATTGGTATTATTTTCAATTTTGGTATCCTTATTGCAAAATGAGTTGTGTTTCCCTAAAAAAATTGGTTTTTACTTTCTATTGGTTTCAAAATTTACAATATATATTTCAATTGGTATCAAAAACGTATAATGTTTTATTTTCTATTGATATCAAAAATTTACAAGATATTTTCAACTGGTATCATATATTTGTTTTAAAGAGGTTTCATAATGTTTTGATATATATCACTTATATGCAAGTGAAGCTTAAATCTTCTCTATATATAAATTCATGTTGAGTGTATCTCATATTGAGGAGTTTGACCTCTCTTCTTTATGTAATACACGTGTGTAGGGGGAGCTTAACATTTTCACTTATACATTGTATATTATACTTTTTGTGGTTAGACTCTAGTCATCTCTTTTCATATAAATGCATGTATGCAGGGGGAGTTAACTTTACGTCTCTCCTCTTCATGAATGTATATCGCATATATATATATATATATATATATATATATATATATATATATATATATATATATATATATATATATATATATATATATATATATCTTTTTTGTTTGATTTGTTTTCGTCCCTTTGTTGATGAATTGACAAAAAGGGGGAGAAGTATTTGATGAGTTTATATATGCATGTTTATTTATATATGCATATTTATTTTATTTCCTTGTTTATGCAAAAAAAAAGGGAAAAGAATTTGGTGAGTTTATGCATATATGTGTTGGTTGATTTATGCATTTCATTGAATATCTATTTGTTTATTGCTATGCATGAGTTAAGGGGGGAGCTTCTATGAAGCTTAATTTTAATCCATGCATATATAACTCCATGATTTTGTCATCATCAAAAGGGGGAGATTGTTGGCCTAAAGGCCCTTCACTCTAGTTTTGATGATGATTAACTCATATAATTATAGTTTTCTAATGATCTTGTGCTTAATTAGTTTCAGATATTTGATCAAGATATTAGTAGGTGTTTGACTTCAACAAAAGAGTTTTGGAGCTAACGCATGTAGATTCAAGAGCTCACGTATTAAGATCGCATCTAGTGCTCGGTTGGAGTCAAACTCGTTAGATCGCGCTTGGATTGAGTCGGTTAGGAGACAAGAAGACTTCAGTTTATTTTTAGTTTAGAATGTTTAGATCTTGTGTAAAGGTAAATAGTGTTGATATGCTCAAGTTCACACACACACAAGTTTAATGTTTGGTTTTTAGTTTAATCGGGTTTTGAATTTCAAGTTCAAATATATGATTTTTCATAATAGATAGAATCAAAACAAGTTTACATTGTTTAATGTATATTAGATTTGATCTATATACATCTATACTTCATTTACTTAGAAAAACTTATTTTGATAGTCTATTTCATGAGTTTGGAGTTTTGTATTTAAACAAAACGTATTTTTGGATTTCATGTCAAAAATATAAATATATATCTTATATGCATATTGGATTTCTATCCATATGCAACATGCTTCAAAGTTGTTTTAATATCATGTTTTTATATTTATACAAATTTTGGAGAAAATAGTTTTCCATTTCAAAGTTTAGTTTTTGAGAAATACGTTTTTTTAAAGGCAAAATTTCAATATCACAAAATGGTTAAATAGTTTGTAATATGTGTAGATTTTTAGTCACACATATTTGAATTTCAAAGATCTTGTAAGAACTTATTTTTGTGAAATTTATGTGATTTTATGAGATTTTATTGGAGTTAAAATAACCTAAGTTTCAAATCCCAATTTAACCAGCCAGATCAGCTGGCGGTTGACCGAGCAGGTCGACTGATCAGTGGTCTGTCGACAGGATCGGTCGACCGATGTGTAGAGAATGTGCACATGGCCAGCCTACTCGGCTGGTCGACCGCGTGGTCGACCGACCGAAAGCACCCCACTCTCGGGTGCTGGCGGTCGACCGGGCGGTCGACCGATGGCTTGGCCCGGTCAACCGGGCGATTGACCGGAAGGGCAATTTTGCCCTTTCCTACTGCCAACGGGCAGATTTTTGGGTGGCTTATAACTTGCCCCCCTCTAGGGCTGCTTTGATTAAGTTTTTAGAGAGCAATTTTTTTCATCTTTACAAGTGTTTAACAGCAAGTTTTTAAAAGAGTTTTTGTGACAAAAGATCAATCTTTTATTATTTTTCAAGGGTTGAAAAATCAAAGAAAAATAGAGTATTTGGGATATTGGGTTTGATCTTCAGTTCTATCTTTATCTAGCATTTTTCTCAAGTTTTTTCTTTGTGTTTTGATTTCCAAACACCTTGATTTCACACACTTGAGCTATCATATCTATCCTATCTATAGGATCTTGTTTTTGTGAGGAAAATTGGTTTGTGGTATATAGAGACCATCAAGTGTTGTAATCTCTTTGCTTTGAATTTGTGGGTATCCCTCTTGTATAGAGTGATTGTGGAGGAGTTTGAGCTTATTGGTATCCCTCTAAGTGTAGAGGTGATTGAGGTTAAACTTTTGGCTTTGTGCCTATCCCTCTAAGTGTAGAGGTGATTGTTGGAGTTTTGGCTAAGTGCCTTATCCCTCTAAGTGTAGAGGTGATTGTTGTTTATTAGAGAGAGGAGCTGTGTACTCCTAGTTTGTATTTGTCAAATCTACAGTGGAGGTTCCCTGTGTGAGAAGTCCTGTGTGGACGTATAGTGAAAATCCTTCTGTGTGAAGGCAGGGACGTAGAGCAGTGGCTCGAACCTCGAAACATATATTGGTGTTTGTAATTGATCCACTATCTCTAAACTCTCTTTCTTTTATATCTTGCATTATTTCATATTGTTCATATCATACATATATGCTTGGTATTGTTTGTATGCCTCACTAGTGTTAAACCAAGAGAGCTTCATATAGCACCTCAACTCTTATTTAGAGGAATTTAGAAGAGATAGTACAGAGTCCGCCACCAGAAATTTGGATACACTCTTTGGTTACACTTAGTGTATTGCAATTAGTTTTTAATTCCACATCATTTGTCATTAGATTAGCCATACACCTATTCACCCCCCTCTAAGTGTATTTTCAGTAATGACTTCACCATTCACGTCATCGACGATAGACGATGAACGAGCGATGACTTCACCATTCCCACCGTCGACAGAGATAATCGACAAGCGATTACTTCACAATTCCCGCCGTCAATGAGAGAAGATCGATGAGCGTATTTTCAAACTCTCAGTGTTTGATCCACCGTGAGTTTGGGGGTGTTAACAGATATGTGATACATGTGATATATTATATCTAGACATGTGTATAGAAATGTGATACATTGTATGTAGGCATGCATACTTTTCTTATTTCATTTTCCACTTCTATATATATTGACATAACCATTTATGGATAATATACAAAAATTTATTCTTCTCCAAGTTATCAAGTATTATTATTTCTCTCTATTAATAAATATTATTAATATTATTCAAAATTCTTTTCAAAACAGTTATCCTTAATAAATGTTGTTGTTTATTTTTTCAAACTTTCTAGAGTATGCATGTAAATGTTATGGTTGAATTTTGAATATTGTAACATTTTTATTATTTCACTTTCTTTTTCAATATTTTTGTTATTTCACTTTCTTTTTCACATATGCATGAGAAAGAGAAGAGAGAGAGAGATTAATGATAGTGAGAAAGAAAGAGAAGAGAGAGATTAATGATAGTGAGAAATTTTTAATATGTAATTATAAAGAGAGATGTATATCTTGAATGCTTGTCTCTATCTAATAAATACTATTTTTATTTTAAAATTTCTTTTTGAGATGAGGATTTAGATGTATAGCTAGATTTCAAATTTTTTTAATAATCTGTAGATGTATGGATAGATTTGTTTGGAGTGTCAGTTACAATCAGATTAGAATTCTAATCAAAAGGATTCTGATTATAATAGTAAAGATTTATTTCTAAAAAAAAATGTGATCAGTCAAGTTACTCGTGTATCTCTAAAAAAATATTGATGCGAACTCTCCTTCCTTCGACCTTCAGAATGTTCGGGTTGCGCTAAAGTTGTCTCCCGCGACATTTTCACAAACACCTTTAGTGTACTACAGTGAAGAGATCGCTTGAGAGATTATTGCATCGGCTTTGGATTGGAGATGTTAATCATTTCAAAATGCATTGGCTGCGAATTGGGGGATGGTGATCATTTCAAAATGTAGTATATATGTGTAGTTGTGAACAGTGATTGAGCCAGAGCAAGTCTGCCTATATATTTTGTGCCCCCGCATTTGGGTGGGACTCTCTTGGGCTGGGCCCGCGGGCGTTGGGCTACATATAAATTCGCAGCGGGCCAGTGTAAATAATCTCAGCGTAGGCCAGTAAATTTAACCTGGTCCCGTATCTAGGCCCGCATGCATAAAATTAAAAAATAAAGTTACCCCCAAGCCTCTGCCCCTCTCTCATCTGATCAAGGGGAATCTCTGTGGCTGATTGCTCCCCTTTCGCGGTTCATCCAATGGCAGTCGTGAGTCGCGACGGCTCTCAGCGCCTCTCTTTCTAATCCGCAAGGGAATCTATGCCGACCGACTACTCTCTCTCCGTCGCGGCTCTGCCAGTGGTGAGTCATGACGACTCTCGGCGCCTCTCTCTCATCTTTGATCTGATCTCGGTGGCTTAACCTCATCTCTGTCCCTCTGATCTGACCTATCTCCACGCTGATTTGATCTCTCTTCTCTGTCTCTTTGTTCTGATCTCTCTCTCTCTCTTTCTCTCTCTCTCTCTCATGTCTCTTTGTATGATCTGATATTTCCGCCAATGATAAAATTTGTCGACGATAATTTTGTCGGCGAATCAGCCGATATTTTTACTCCTAGTTCTTATCGATTGTCATTGTCCTTCTCCCCCTCTATCTCGTCGCCAGCAATTTCTTTGTGGTACTTGATTCAAGATATATTTCAACTTTGAGGACCAATTTTGGATTTTCTTTTTCTCCTAGGGATTCTGAATCGAATGCAGATGCTTTTGTAGGAATTAGGGACTCTGGTTTATGATCATTTGACCGGATTGGTTGTCAGATCGGTACAATGTCGAAGCCGCTCAATCGATTCGTCAGGCCTTGCGAGCTTGAATTTGATTTATTTACTTTTTTTGAACTTTCTTGCAGTTTGATTTTCTGAAACGGTCTCAGATTTAACATTCACTAAACCCTCAACATCAAAGCAGGATATGTGATAATTCATCATCAAATGATCATTCAAATTTTCGGTAGCATTTTCTTTGGAACTTGTCACTTGACCGAATACAGTATGCATAATTAAGAGCCTTAGGCTTATCTTCAATCTTAACAACATTCACAATATATATATATATATATATATATATATATATGTATATATGTGTGTGTGTGTATATATATATATATATATGTGTGTGTGTGTGTGTGTGTGTGTGTGTGTGTGTGTGTGTGTGTGTGTGTGTGTGTGTATATATATGTGTGTGTGTGTGTGTGTGTGTGTGTGTGTATACACATTCAAGCAACACCCACGCATTTAATAATGAATAATTCCATCAATACGAGATAAAGTCTTACTTTCCATGGTACCATCTCCAACATAGCATGTCCAACAAGAATATATACAACACTAATTAGATAATTCATGAGAGTCCATCAAGATAAGCTTACATAATACTTTCTTACACAAAAGGGGCAAACCACACTTCATGAGTTCCCATTACTTAGCATTATACTTGCACAGAAGATCATAAATAGATACACATGATTTTCTTCAACTTATATACATGAAAGCTCCAAAATGAGAGAGGGAACTAAAATAAAAGACATGTCAATTCAAGTAGGCAAGGTTTATGGTGCCATCACACAAAACCTCTCCCCCGAAACTCCACTCCATCCTACACCGATCCTTTACCTTTGCCATAACCTGAAACAGTATTGTCAAGAAATGGGGTGAGCTTAACGGCTCAGTGAGTAAACCAAGTTATAACTCGATTTTCTAGTTAAGTTTATCTCTTAAAGATTCATGTATATGTGTTGTAGGAATTTCAATAGATTAACTTGAGAGGAAATCTTTATACTTACTTAGATGGTTAAAAGTATTGTGGTAGTAGTTATGTCATAGTTTGCTATATTGAAAAGCTTGGTTCTTACGCTTAATTCACCTTGACTACGCCCCATTCTATATTAGTTATAAATATATCACACTTTATATTTATACATACACATAGCTCATGCACTACTTATTAATATCGAACCAGTACGAGTCCTATTATCATAACTCTAAATGAATGCATCAATACGTAACTCCGCCTTCTCCTCCTACTGGCTCTTGTTGGCCCCTTTCTGTTAGCCCGAAGGCCTTTCACCCTAGTTTTGATGATGACTAACCTATGAAGTTATGTTTCTAATGATCTTATGTTTACTAAGTTTCAGATATTGGTCAAGATCATTATTGGTGTTTAGCCTCAACAAAGACGTGAAGTCACATTTCGAAGCTATAACAAGTTGATTAAAGAGCTCATGCTTAAATATCACATTAAGCACTCGAGATGGAGTCATCGTTCTGTGGATCGTGCCTAAACCAAAGTCCTCTAGGTTTATTTAGTTTAGATCTTGTGTAAGGACAGTTTAGTTTTGAATTGCTCAAGTTTAGAGACACACAAGTTTATAACATTTTGCTTCAGTTTAACCGTTTCGTTTAAGTTTATTTGGTTTATATCTACATAAAATAAGTTTCATGCTTTATATATGTGTTGGATTCTATCTACAC
Source organism: Agave tequilana (assembly GCA_038442645.1). Taxonomy (NCBI): domain Eukaryota; kingdom Viridiplantae; phylum Streptophyta; class Magnoliopsida; order Asparagales; family Asparagaceae; genus Agave; species Agave tequilana. The sequence goes on from JAVJIF010000810.1 coordinate 104,577, forward strand.
ATATTAATGCTTATTTTGTTTAGAAAAACTTACTTCTGTGTGTTTTGGTTTATCTGTATACGGTTTTAAAGTTTTGAATATATCAATGTATGCATATATTATTTTCATGAATAGATTCCATCAAAAGGAGTTTACATGGTTTATATGTATATCATTCATATACATTGATGGTTCATATATGTTTAGAAAAGCTTATTTTTATGTATCTAGTCACGTGTTTAAAGTTTTGTATTTATAAAAACTTATTTTGAGCTTATTGTCAAAAACAAGTATATTTCATTCTCTATATGTATTGAATCATTTCAATACACACTATACTTTAAATGTGTTTCAATATCTTGTTTTTGTATTTGTACAAGTTTTGAAAAAAATTATTTTTCATTTAGAAGTTTGTTTTTGAAAAATATAGTTTTTGGTTTAAGCCTTTATTTCTATGCCTCACAAATAGTTTAAATTGTTTGTAATATGTATTGATTTTTGATCACACATATTTGTACTTCAAATATTTACATGAACTTAATTTTATGAAATTTATGGAGTTTTGTTGGAATTTATAGGTGTTTTCAAATTCAGATTTTCAACCATATAATCCTATTTCTGGGCTGCTGGCGGTCGACCGACTGGTCGACTGAAACATGGCTCGGTCGACTGTTTGGTCAACTGATATGCACAGAAATATGCACAGTCCAAAGCCCTGCCTCGGCCGACCGACTGGTCAACCGAAGCACGGGCCGGTCGACTGAGCAATCAACCAACTGTCTCACCCAACTCTCGCTTGGGTGGCGGTCGACCGAGCGATTGACTTACAGGGATGATTCCTCTCTGTGGCCTGGGGGCGGTCGATCAGCAACCCTAATAGTCATAAATTTGACCATTGGCCGATTGACTGACAAGTTATTCTGGCCCCGTAACGGCTAGTTTTCTGATGACTATAAAATGGGGTCTTTTGGGTCAGTTTTACACAAGTTTTTTAGAAGTATTTTCAAGAGCTATTTTCCTATCTTTCACAGAAGTTTTTCAATAAGTTTTTAGAGCTTCATTTCATACTAAAAGAGAGTTTATCAAGAGTGTATCTCTTGACATTATCAAAAGATTTTCTTTAGTTTTTCACTTTCACATCTATTTTGTTTTCTCACACAAGCTTGAGCTATCTATTGTTATATCCATCATATAAGAAACCTTGTTCTGCGAGTGTTTTGTTGATTATTAAAAGAAGAGATCACCAAGTGTTCCACCTTGTATTTGGAGGAGTTGTAGAGGTTGCGGCCTCGCCGAACTTGTGGGTTCGCGTGTGTTGTTCTTGCGAGAACAAGTGAGGATATTGCAGGTCCAAGAGTTCTTGAGGGAGCTTATTGTAGGTGTTGCGGCACCGAGTGATCTTGCGGGATCGATTTTAGTGAAAATCCTTCATTGTGGTGAAAGCGGGGACGTAGAGCAAGTGGCTCGAATCTCGAAATAATTCTCCCGTGTTTGCAATTGTGCATCTCTCTCAACTCACTTGTGTTTATATCTTGCATGCTTATTATCTTTGTGCTCATCTATTACATGCTTGATATTGTTTGTGCTCAATAGATATACTTGTTTGGGTTGCTTAATATCTTGAATTATTATTATTGTATATTCTTTATATACTTGATATTGTATTTGTGATCACACTTGTATTTAATCAAGAGAGGTATAGTAGCACCTCAACTCTTAATTTAGAGGAATCTTAAGGAGAAAGTCCAAAGCCCTTTACCGGGAATCCGGCACTCTTTGATTATACATTGTGTGTAGTTTTAGTTTGCATAATAGTTTTTAATTCCGGATTATTTGGCATTAGATTAGCACATCACCTATTCACCCCCTCTAGGTGATTTGCAAATAGTATCAGAGCTTGGTGCTCTTGATTTGGGTCTAACAACTTAGAGTTAAAGATCTTATTTTTGCTAATCACAATATTTGCATACACACACATGAATTTCATTGCACCTCCTATATTTGATATTCTTTGTAATACCCCGTTTCCAGAATACGTACTTAGTTGCGTATTCAGCTTTTCGATCGTATTTTTTGATTTACTTCCTGTATTTGACCGATTTTAATTTCAAATATCATTTTCTAATATATTAGATTTTATATGATTTTCTGGATTTTTCCTGAATTAAAATGAATTTCTTCAAAACCGGTGTCGACCAGTGTCACTGATCGATTCCCGAATTTTTATTTTCCAAACAGTTAGGAATTTCTAGAAAGTCCTTTAGGCTTTATTTCTTAGAATCCTGTTTTCTATCTAAATACTTTTTCTGAGAATTTTATGAATTTATGAAAATTCTAACGGAGTCGGTAGATAACTGATTCCGGGATTTTTAGTTTTAAAACTATAAAGTATTTCTTAAAAAGGATTTCACTATTAGTCTTCATATATTATTATTGATTTTTGGTGAAATTTACGAGTCGTTCCGAGATACTTGAATTTCGGACGATTTCGGTATTTTCCGAAATGTTTTCCGTATCCTCAACTTAAACCCGGGAACTTGTCTTTTCATTATTTTATATTCTAAGTCCAAGAGTAAATATCTTCCTTTATGAATTTCTTTCCATTTTTCCTTTTCCTTTATTTCTCTTTCTTCACAACCACAAACTTTTCCCATTTTTCCAAAAATTCAAATATCTTTCAAAATTCCACCTCATTTCCCACCTACTTCCTCATTAATGCCACTCTCTCTCTCTCTCTCTCCCATGGCCGGCCAAGTGGCCAGGTGAGGGGCACCTCACCCCCTCCTTTTTGCAAAAACACCCTTCACTTCTATCTTATTACACCTCCTTCACAAAATCCCCACCATATTTAAACTCTTCCTTTACATTTTACTTCTCTTCTTCTCCACTTCAACAAAAGAGAAAGCTCTCACCAACTCCCTCATTCTTCTCAACCTCAACCCTAACTCCAAGAACACCACAAGATCTTCACCTCTAGCTCAAGCAACTGATTTGGAGCTTGGATCGTAGCTCTTTTCGTCGCCAAGGATCACATAGGTGCCATTTGACGACCACACTCTTCCCGGACTCGTAAAGCTTCAATCAAACCCATCCTAGTGAGTATATCTACTCACCAAGACTTGTAAACTCCTTTGTATACTTGTGTTGACAAATTATGTACACTTGTGCCATAAAAATCCTATTTTTAGATCATCAAGAACAACCACCAGAAAATCTGTTCTGTCACTGTTTTTCCCACGATTAGTCGACTTAACCTAGGGACTAGTCGACTAATCCACTTTAGTTGAAACTTAACCTTTTCTGATTTCACAGTTTTAGTCGACTAGACCAGATTTCCAGTCGACTAGAGACTCCTAGTCGACTACCCATTTCTCCCCAGTCGACTCCTGTTTTCCTGAAATAAAACATCAACTCTCTGTATCACAGACTTAGTCGACTTAAGTATCCATTAGTCGACTAGTAGTTCCCTGTTAGTCGACTACCCTTACAACCCTAGTCGACTAACTATTCCTGAAACAGAATTCCAACTTTCTGGAACCCAGTTTTAGTCGACTCATCTAGACTATTAGTCGACTTAAGACCCCTATTAGTCGACTAACCCTTCCACCTAGTCGACTAATTCTGACTGTTTGACTTAGTTAATTTCTTTTCTGAATTTGATCTTATCATTGATGCATGTGTGACATATTATTCCTGTTCATGCTCCATAACTGGTATTACATGACATGTTACTTGATGGATCTCACCACTTGTTACTTCATGACTTGTTATTACATATTCTCGTTTCATGACTCGTTAAATAGTGAATATCACCTTTTATCATGCTATCTCTTAAACCAAGCATGATGCACTTGACTTTTGTATAAAATGGACCAACTTACACATGGGTCAGGGGAAACATGCGGATATCGATATGTGTTCGTGTTTACAGTGGCATTAGGTATATTGTACAATTATATTTCCGGTCTGACCTGAGGGCCTCCAGGGGACCGAGGGGAGTGCTTGCTCCCTCTTCCTGATACAGTCATGACAAAGGGCATACATAAGTCCCTCCTGATAGGCCTTGCGGCTGGTTCCGTCATCAAGCAACGGAACACCCTGGACCGTGGTCCCGGGCATGCACGGGACCCACTGTAAACATAGTTCGTCGATACAACCGCTGTTTCCAATAACAACCTTGCTTTACTAGGATATGGATCTATGTGCTCTGGGACGCTGGGTCACATAGTTAGATATCACAGTAAGACAAGTAATAATAATAAGACGTTAACTGTAGATTCATGGTATTATGATTTTATCTCTTCATGCTTTTCATACTTGTTAGTTGATATTCCTTATGACTGTTCATCTTTCCTTATTCATGTTCCTTAGCCACTTGGCTATAGTTTGTTTATTGTTATATGTCTTGACTCCTTGGATTTGCACATTCAGATTCCGAAGCTTGGAACGAAGTGGAGCCATCCACAGAGGACCAAGCTTACCTTAGTGAGCAGGCGGATTAGTTCCAGTCCCCTCGTGCCAGACTTACCTTTTGACTCACGAGATCTTCTTTCTGCTTGTGAGCTTTTTGTATACATATTTGTATATATCTCTTTTGGACTTGGTTATGATGTAATACACATGTAATGTGTAATACTTTATAATATCCTATGATAACTTTGTATGTGTATATCTTGAGTTGGCATATGTATGCTTTCCACGCTTTGTCGTACTCTGATCTTTGTTGTACTTTATGCTTAGCGTATATACGTGGGGGCAATTTATGATCTACGTATATACGTCGCAGTGACGTCCCCGTATCCGTGGAATCGGGGCGTTACAGGTTGGTATCAGAGCTTAGGCTCTCAAACCTAAAGTACAATCAAGCAGCAAATTCTAGTAATTTGCTAATGCCAACTACAATATACAAATTTATTAAGTCCTTCTTGATTCCTTCCTCGATTCATTCCCTTGTATCCTAAACTCCTTCCAATTGTTTTCAAATTCCAGTTTTCTATTCCTAACTCGGTATGGAGCGAAGGACGGGCCGTAACCACTCGGGGCAAGCTTCGAATGGACCCACGGGAGAGAATGTGGATATTCTAAGGGTCATTCAGACAATGATGGAGAACCAGCAGCAGCAGACTGAGCTTCTCCGGCAAGAGTTGACAGCTCCAAAGAACAGAGGCCGGGGAACATTTCAGATTTCAGAAGGTTGCAGCCAGCCATATTCACGGGAGAAGAGAAGCCCTTGGATGCTGAACAATGGTTGACGGATACATCTGATCTGCTGAATGCAGCTAGAGTACCAAAGGAGAACCAAGTTGAGGTCGCCAAGATTCAGTTGAAAGATGTAGCCAGAACTTGGTGGCTCGCTGAAGAGGCCAGATTGGAGAAGCCTGTCACCTGGGACACGTTCTCCAAGAGTTTCTACAGCAGATTCTTCCCTGTTACTGCTCAGAAAGATATGGAAGAGCAGTTTATCAGACTCCAGCAGTGGAACAAGTCCGTGGACGAGTACGCCGCGGAGTTTCTCAGACTCAGCCGCTTTGCTCCGTACATGGTGACGGATGAGGAGAAGCGGGCAAGCAGATTCCAGCAGGGCCTGCATATGGACATACAGGTCTTCTTGATGCCCCAGCAACTGAAGACTTATTCAGAAGTTCTCACCATAGCTCGAGAGGTGGAGCGTGGGTTAGAGAAGAAGCAAGCCAACCAGATGAGGAACCAGGCCATGAAGAGGCCGTTTGCACCAATGGGAAGAGGAGGCCCATACAGAGCAGCAAAGGTTCAGATGAGGCAACCATTCAGACCAGCTCCTTACCAGATGGCTCGACCAGGTCCTATCTGCAACTTTTGCCAGAAACCAGGTCATTCTCAGCAGAATTGCCGTAGGGCAAATGGATGGTGTTTGGTGTGTGGATCTCGAGATCATTCCATTGAAGCTTGTCCACACAGGAGAATTGGGTTTGCCAACCAAGCTTTGCCGGCACCTCAAGGGCCCAATGGACAGAGGGCACTTCCAGGGCCACTTGGGCAGAGGAATCAGGGACCAGTGATGAGGAGAGCTCTTCCCCTTCCTCCACAGCATGTTGTTCGCCCAGTCCAGAGAGGAGCTAGGACTGCAGCAGGGCGTGGTAGAGGTCACGCTTACAATCTGACTGCAGAAGAGGCTGAGGCTTCAGAGGAGGTGATAACAGGTAACATCAGAGTTCATTCGAAACCTGTTCTCGCTCTCTTCGATTCAGGTGCATCCCATTGTTATATCTCAGACCATTTTGTGGCTTTGCATTCTATACCTGTTAGATCTTTAGACCACAAATGGGAGATTAGTACAGGGAATGGGGTAGTCATATCTTCTAGAGTCTGTACTAATTGTCCAGTAGAACTATGTGATAAGATCTTGGCCATAGATATGATCGTACTAGACACCAAAGGGTACGACGTAATCTTAGGCATGACCTGGCTCAGTCAGTACCATGCAGTTATTGATTGTAGGGAGAAGAAAATTAATTTCAGAATCCCTCATCAACCGGAGTTCCAATTCAGTGGAGAGGTGAAGTCTACCAAGGGAAAGACTCGGATGACTACTTCGGAGGTTCAGAAGCAGAAGGTACCAGTGTGGAATGAATTCCCAGGAGTGTTTGCTGAGATCTCAGGACTGCCACCTGACAGGGTGATCGAGTTCTCCATTGACACAGTTCCAGGAGCAGCTCCTATATCCAAGGCTCCGTACAGGATGGCACCGACAGAGTTAGAGATTCTGAAGAAGCAACTGCAGGAATACTCAGACAAAGGATTGATTAGACCAAGTACTTCACCATGGGGAGCTCCAGTGCTATTGGCGAACAAGAAGGATGGTGGTAAAAGGCTTTGTATTGATTATAGAGAATTGAACAAGGTAACCATCAAGAACAAGTATCCCTTACCCAGGATTGATGATCTGTTTGATCAGCTTCATGGGGCCCGTGTATTCTCTAAATTAGATTTACAGTCGGGTTACCATCAGCTGAGGGTGAAGAAGGAGGATATCCCGAAGACGGCATTCAGGACCCGTTATGGCCACTATGAGTTTCTAGTTATGCCTTTCGGAGTCACCAATGCCCCTGCAGTTTTCATGGATTTGATGAACCGAGTGTTCTCGCCCTATCTGGATCAGTTCGTTGTCGTTTTCATAGATGACATTTTGATCTATTCAAAGAACAACAGGGAGCATGCAGAACACTTGAGGATTGTGTTGCAGACTCTCCAGCAGGAGCAGCTTCATGCCAAGAGGAGCAAGTGTGAGTTCTGGTTAGACAGCATAGCCTTCCTTGGACACATGGTTTCAGCAGAAGGAATTTCAGTTGATCCCAGCAAAATCCAGGCAGTGAGAGATTGGCCGATTCCGAGGACGGTGACTGAGATTAAGAGTTTTCTTGGACTAGCCGGATATTACAGACGCTTTGTCCAGGATTTCTCTAGGATTGCAGCCCCGTTGACCAAGCTCACCAGGAAAGGAGAAAGGTACATATGGACAGAGGAGTGTACTGCAGCCTTTGAGCAATTGAAGCAGAGGCTCATTTCAGCTCCAATCTTGAAGACTCCCTCAGGGAGAGGAGGGATGGTCATATTCAGTGATGCATCAGGAAAAGGCCTGGGATGTGTACTTATGCAACATGATCATGTCATAGCATATGCATCTAGGCAACTGAAGACTCATGAGCGGAATTACCCAACTCATGACTTGGAGCTAGCAGCTGTTATCTTTGCCTTGAAGATTTGGAGGCATTATCTTCTGGGAGACAAAGTGTTGATATATACGGATCACAAGAGCCTCAAGTATATTTTCTCACAGAAAGAGTTGAACATGAGGCAGAGGAGGTGGCTTAAACTTATGGCAGACTATGATATTGACTTGCAATATCATCCAGGCAAGGTCAATACAGTTCCAGATGCACTGAGCAGGATGCCAGAGAATAGAGTGCTTGTCCAGCTCACTCGGCAGAAGGAGTTGATTCAAGACTTCATCAGATTGGACTTGATGATAGTTCGAGGAACTGAGAAGGCAGGACAGTTCATGACTTTACAGATTCAGTCAGCATTGATAGATGAGATCAAGGAAGCTCAAAAGGAAGATCCCAGATTATTGAAATTCAGAGCTCAGGTAGAGGCTGGATTGAGGACTGATATCTGTATTCATCCAGATGGTGCATTATATTTTGGAGGCAGACTTTGTGTTCCCCAAGGAGAAGTTCGACAGAAGATCCTAGCAGAAGCTCACAGTTCAGCCTATTCCATACACCCAGGGGGAATCAAGATGTATCAGGACATCAAGAAGCAGTTTTGGTGGAATGCTATGAAGAGGGAGATAGCTCAGTTTGTAGCCAAATGCTTGGTCTGCCAGCAGATAAAGATAGAGCATCAGAGGTCAGCTGGACTTCTACAACCTTTACCGATACCTGAGTGGAAGTGGGAGCACATCACCATGGATTTTGTCACGGCATTGCCTCGCAGTCCTAAAGGTAATAATGCTGTGTGGGTAATCATTGATCGCCTCACCAAGTCAGCTCACTTCATACCATTTCGGGTAGGTCAGACAACAGAGGTTCTGGCAGACAAGTACATGAAGGAGATAGTTCGTCTTCATGGGGTTCCAGTCAGTATTGTTTCAGACAGAGACACCAGATTTAGATCTCATTTCTGGGAAAGTCTCCAAGAAAGTTTGGGAACTCGTCTGAAATTCAGTACATCATATCATCCTCAGACAGACGGACAATCTGAAAGGACTATCCAGATCCTTGAAGATATGCTAAGGGCCTGCATGATTGAGTTCAAGGGATCATGGGAAGACCATCTTCATTTGGCCGAATTTTTTTATAACAACAGTTATCAGGCAAGTATCAAGATGGCACCTTTTGAGGCACTGTATGGAAGAAAGTGCAGATCACCGATTTGTTGGGATGAAGTCGGTGAGAGGAGACTTTTGGGACCAGAGATCCTGATTCAGACAACAGAGAAAGTCAGAGTCATCAGAGATCACCTCAGGGCAGCACAGAGTAGGCAGAAGAGTTGGGCAGATTCACAGAGAAGGCCATTGGAATTCCAGGCAGGAGATCATGTGTTCTTGAAGATATCACCTACCAAGGGAGTTATCCGGTTCGGTCTTCGTGGAAAGCTTAGTCCAAGATATATCGGCCCATTCGAGATTTTGGAGCGAGTGGGAGATGTGTCTTACAGATTGGCCTTACCTCCATCTTTGGACGGAGTGCACAATGTTTTCCACATATCTCAGTTGAGGAAGTATGTCAAGGATGATAGTCATATTTTGGATCATTCCGAACTGAAACTGCAGCCAGATTTATCATATCAGGAACAGCCGATGGCCATTCTGGACAGAAGTGTGAAGACACTGAAGAACAAGGCTATACCATTAGTGTTGGTGTCTTGGAACAGACATGCGCCAGGAGAGGCCACTTGGGAACGAGAGGACGTTATCCGTGAACGCTATCCTCAACTTTTCACATCTTGAATGGTAAGACTCTTTCCTTCTATTCTTCTCTACCGTTATCTTTCATCTTATCCTTCTCTATCTGTTACTTTTCCTGTTACCTTTCACCTTATGAAATTTCGAGGACGAAATTTTTGTAAGGTGGATGGATTGTAATACCCCGTTTCCAGAATACGTACTTAGTTGCGTATTCAGCTTTTCGATCATATTTTTTGATTTACTTCCTGTATTTGACCGATTTCAATTTCAAATATCATTTTCTAATATATTAGATTTTATATGATTTTCTAGATTTTTCTTGAATTAAAATGAATTTCTTCAAAACCGGTGTCGACCAGTGTCACTGATCGATTCCCGAATTTTTATTTTCCAAACAGTTAGGAATTTCTAGAAAGTCCTTTAGGCTTTATTTCTTAGAATCATGTTTTCTATCTAAATACTTTTTCTGAGAATTTTATGAATTTATGAAAATTCTAACGGAGTCGGTAGATAACTGATTCCGGGATTTTTAGTTTTAAAACTATAAAGTATTTCTTAAAAAGGATTTCACTATTAGTCTTCATATATTATTATTGATTTTTGGTGAAATTTACGAGTCGTTCCGAGATACTTGAATTTCGGACGATTTCGGTATTTTCCGAAATGTTTTCCGTATCCTCAACTTAAACCCGGGAACTTGTCTTTTCATTATTTTATATTCTAAGTTCAAGAGTAAATATCTTCCTTTATGAATTTCTTTCCATTTTCCTTTTCCTTTATTTCTCTTTCTCCACAACCACAAACTTTTCCCATTTTTCCAAAAATTCAAATATCTTCCAAAATTCCACCTCATTTCCCACCTACTTCCTCATTAATGCCACTCTCTCTCTCTCTCTCTCCCATGGCCGGCCAAGTGGCCAGGTGAGGGGCACCTCACCCCCTCCTTTTTGCAAAAACACCCTTCACTTCTATCTTATTACACCTCCTTCACAAAATCCCCACCATATTTAAACTCTTCCTTTACATTTTACTTCTCTTCTTCTCCACTTCAACAAAAGAGAAAGCTCTCACCAACTCCCTCATTCTTCTCAACCTCAACCCTAACTCCAAGAACACCACAAGATCTTCACCTCTAGCTCAAGCAACTGATTTGGAGCTTGGATCGTAGCTCTTTTCGTCGCCAAGGATCACATAGGTGCCATTTGACGACCACACTCTTCCCGGACTCGTAAAGCTTCAATCAAACCCATCCTAGTGAGTATATCTACTCACCAAGACTTGTAAACTCCTTTGTATACTTGTGTTGACAAATTATGTACACTTGTGCCATAAAAATCCTATTTTTAGATCATCAAGAACAACCACCAGAAAATCTGTTCTGTCACTGTTTTTCCCACGATTAGTCGACTTGACCTAGGGACTAGTCGACTAATCCACTTTAGTTGAAACTTAACCTTTTCTGATTTCACAGTTTTAGTCGACTAGACCAGATTTCCAGTCGACTAGAGACTCCTAGTCGACTACCCATTTCTCCCCAGTCGACTCCTGTTTTCCTGAAATAAAACATCAACTCTCTGTATCACAGACTTAGTCGACTTAAGTATCCATTAGTCGACTAGTAGTTCCCTGTTAGTCGACTACCCTTACAACCCTAGTCGACTAACTATTCCTGAAACAGAATTCCAACTTTCTGGAACCCAGTTTTAGTCGACTCATCTAGACTATTAGTCGACTTAAGACCCCTATTAGTCGACTAACCCTTCCACCTAGTCGACTAATTCTGACTGTTTGACTTAGTTAATTTCTTTTCTGAATTTGATCTTATCATTGATGCATGTGTGACATATTATTCCTGTTCATGCTCCATAACTGGTATTACATGACATGTTACTTGATGGATCTCACCACTTGTTACTTCATGACTTGTTATTACATATTCTCGTTTCATGACTCGTTAAATAGTGAATATCACCTTTTATCATGCTATCTCTTAAACCAAGTATGATGCACTTGACTTTTGTATAAAATGGACCAACTTACACATGGGTCGGGGGAAACATGCGGATATCGATATGTGTTCGTGTTTACAGTGGCATTAGGTATATTGTACAATTATATTTCCGGTCTGACCTGAGGGCCTCCAGGGGACCGAGGGGAGTGCTTGCTCCCTCTTCCTGATACAGTCATGACAAAGGGCATACATAAGTCCCTCCTGATAGGCCTTGCGGCTGGTTCCGTCATCAAGCAACGGAACACCCTGGACCGTGGTCCCGGGCATGCACGGGACCCACTGTAAACATAGTTCGTCGATACAACCGCTGTTTCTAATAACAACCTTGCTTTACTAGGATATGGATCTATGTGCTCTGGGACGCTGGGTCACATAGTTAGATATCACAGTAAGACAAGTAATAATAATAAGACGTTAACTGTAGATTCATGGTATTATGATTTTATCTCTTCATGCTTTTCATACTTGTTAGTTGATATTCCTTATGACTGTTCATCTTTCCTTATTCATGTTCCTTAGCCACTTGGCTATAGTTTGTTTATTGTTATATGTCTTGACTCCTTGGATTTGCACATTCAGATTCCGAAGCTTGGAACGAAGTGGAGCCATCCACAGAGGACCAAGCTTACCTTAGTGAGCAGGCGGATTAGTTCCAGTCCCCTCGTGCCAGACTTACCTTTTGACTCACGAGATCTTCTTTCTGCTTGTGAGCTTTTTGTATACATATTTGTATATATCTCTTTTGGACTTGGTTATGATGTAATACACATGTAATGTGTAATACTTTATAATATCCTATGATAACTTTGTATGTGTATATCTTGAGTTGGCATATGTATGCTTTCCACGCTTTGTCGTACTCTGATCTTTGTTGTACTTTATGCTTAGCGTATATACGTGGGGGCAATTTATGATCTACGTATATACGTCGCAGTGACGTCCCCGTATCCGTGGAATCGGGGCGTTACATTCTTAACTTTCAAAAATGAAAAGTTAAGATGTCCATATATCTCAAGGACCTAGGTATTCATGTCTATCTTGCCACCATTAAAGATTTATATTTTGTAAATGGCAAACACCTTAAGGCTAATGCAAAAATCATTCATGCTCTAAAGCCAACCCTTAATGATGAGTATTTATCTAGGATTTCTAACTTTGATTCAGCTTTTATAGTTTGGAACACTCTTATCACTCTTGGTGAATAAACGCCGCATTGGCTCCACTTTGAGCCAATGTGCTATTAATCATTTTAGATTGGAATTCATGTTTCGTAATAAACAAATTTCACATATTCATGCACATACCCCACGGTATACATCTCATGCACACTATGCTCATTATACATCACACTCATTTGTATGCTAGAGTGTACACATGTACACATTGTGGTCGAAAAAGGCCATCTTGCAAAATTTTGCTTTGATAGATTAAATTTTTTAAATTTTGCAAATAAGAATATTTGGGTTCCTATTGCTACTAACCCCCATAGACCTAAAAAGAAATTATGGGTACCAAAATCTCCACCACTTGTTTTTCATGTAGGTATGGATCATAAAACGTGAGAGGATTGGTGCCTTGATAGTAGATGCAATCAGAACTTGCCAGACACATCACGGATACATCGCTATCAAGAAATTTTGGAGGGAGGACCACCTCGTTTTAGAGAAAAGGATTGTCTACATTATATTGGTAACCATTTCATCCTCCACTTTTAAAATATTTTTAATGCTTATATGCTAATATAGTAATTTAGACTCAATCATGTATTGTTTTGTACTTAATGTTGAGTTGATTAGTTGTTAACTATGCATGTATTTTTGAAAAATTTTATTCTTATTTTGAAATGGATTTACATGCATATTTCTTTGGTTGATTTATGTTTTTATATGCTTTAGTTAAAGCATATATTGATTTATATTTTATATCATATGATAATATGCAAAGCTTATTAAAACTTGTGTTATACATGTACAATTCTTGAGTTATACTTGATTTTCATGCTATACATTCTCTATTTCATTTGTGTACTCATTTTATATTTGGTTGTACATTGTATGTCTTACTTTTGATGATTCTTGCGCGATTATATGATATATCATATTTTTGGGAAAAAGAATTTTATATGAGTTTTAAATTTGAGCCTTATTGTTTTATCTTCATGAATGTGTTATTCACATGAAAATTGTGTACTCACCTTTTTATTTTCTCATGATTTTATTTCATGAGCTCATTTATGTGCGTTATAAATCTTGAGTGACAATGTTTGTATAATTAGCATGTTTCATGAGATATATGGTTGGTTTCATATTTAAAGAATCTTTACCTAATTTTCAAAACTATTTTAAACTAGTTATTTATTTTTCACTTGATAGAGTTTTCAATTTATACTATATTATTCTCAAAATATTATTTTTGAAAACTTCTGCCTTAAAAGGGCGGTTGATTCGGTGATCATACCTCATATGCTCTTAATTGAATATTCCTATAAACATGTGCATGATAGGGTGGATGCTATGAGTTATACATGATTCCAATGATATTTCATTTTTGTATACTCATATTTTCGTATATATGCATCATATTTTAATTGCTCTGATTATACATACATATATATGATTTCTTGTGCTAGATTAAAATATTTATACATATATATTTTATAACACAAATTATTTTATCCTAAGCTTGATTTAGTTCTAAAATGTTAAATTGGTATCTTTTACAAGCTTATACATTGATTTCATTGGTATTTCAAAAAGAGAGAAAAATTCTTGATTTTATATTCAATTAGTATTTCATATATTTTCAATTGGTATCTTACTCCCACTCTTTTTGAGAAAAATATTTTGTTTAGAAATTGTTAATATTTTTCATATTGGTATCAATTGTTTACAATTGGTATCTATATTGCAAAATTGATGTTTATATTGAAAAGTTCTATCATGGATTATTAACTTTAAATTACTATAATTTTTATAGGATATCCATGATGCCATTCAATTGGCATTTTTTTTGGTCTCAAAATGTTTTTCATTGACATATGTTTTTAGTTTCTATTAGTATCGAAATTTATTTTATTTATTTTTCAAAATTTGTTTTGACATGTATTGCTTATATATAAGGGGGCTTAACATCTCCTCTATATATAGATTCATGATGATATAGTATATAGAGAAAAGCTTGACATCTTTTCTTTATATCGTACACATGTATAGGGAGAGCTTAATTTCTCTAACTATACATTGTATATTATACTTATATGGGATAGGGTTCAGTCATCCCTTTCTTCATGTAATGCATGTATGCAGGGGGAGTTCATAATAGTCTCTTCTCTTCATGAATTCATATCGCATTTACATTTATCTTGTTTTTCTTCACCTTTTTGTTGATGAGTGACAAAAAGGGGTAGAATGATTTGAGAAAGTTTATATATGCATGTTCTAGTTTTATGCATATATTGTGTTTTGATATCTGTTTGGTTTTGATATCTAGAGTCTGTAATGCATATCTATTCTGTTGGATTGTTTGTTGGTATCAAGAGCTTATATTGGTTCATTGGTATCAAGAGCTCATTTGTATTCATTTGATATCATAATATCAATCGGTATTGCATATTTTCTATTGTTAAATTGGTATCAAGAGCTTATATTGCATACTCATTTGAAATTAGTATCAAAATTTTGCATACATTTAGTACCTAGAGCTAACATTGCTTATCTATATAATTATTATATTTGTTGGCCCAAAAGCTCATAACTCTTATTTTGATGATGATTAACTCATGTAGTTATAGTACTATTGATCTTGTATTTAATAAGTTTCAGATTTTCTATCAAGATCTTAGTCGGTGTTTAGCTTCAAAAAAAGATTCGAAGTCACGTTTCAAAGATAGCACGTGTTGATAAAAGAGCTCGCGCTTTAAGATCGCATCAAGTACTCAAGAGGAGTCTAGCTCTTTAGATTAAGGTTTAGACCAAGTCAAGAAGGAGAAGAAGATTTTCAAAGAGAAGATTTTCAAGACTTGAGTAGAGTTTGTAAGTATTAAGATTTTGTGTTTTAGATAAAATGTAAAAGATAGATTAGTTGTGGATTGCTCAAGCTTATATACACACACATAAAATATTTCAAAATATTTCGTGTTAAATAATTTTGATTTAGGAAAATACCGTTTTGGTTTTGAACTTCAAAGTATATATCTTTATGTTTCATGATTAGATTTCATCAAAACAAATTTACATGGTTTATATGTATATTAAATTTCATCCATACACATTGATGCTTCATATTGTTTAAGAAACTTCTTTTGATGAGTTTTATATCATGTGTTTAAGTTTTTAAAGTCAAAACGTTGTTTATTGCTTATCATCAAAAACATAGATATTTTATCTTATATGTGTATTGGATCATATCCATACATATTATGCTTCAAATGAGTTTTAAATATCTTATTTTTGTGTTTGAATAAGTTTAGGAAAATTGGTTGTTCATTTAAAAGTTTGATTTTTAAAAATACCGGTTTTTGGTTTAAGGCTAAATTTCTATGTCGTAAAAATAGCTCAAATTGTTTGTAATATGTGTTGATTTTTTATCACACATATTTGTACTTCAAAGTGTTTTAACGAACTTATTTTTGTGGATTTTATGTGATTTTATGGAATTTTATAGGATATTAAATGACTTAGTTTTAATCCTTAAAAAAAACCCAGACCCAGGCTTTTGGCGGTCGACCGACCGGTCGACCGAGCCAGAAATCGATCGACCGAGTGGTCGCCCGATGTGCATAGAAACGTGCACATACCCTGGCTTGAGAGCTGGTTGACCGGGTGGTCAACCGATCTAGAGAGTTTACTCTCTGGATCTAGCCCCGGTCGACTAAGCGGTCAACCGGCTAGAGAGCATTGCTCTTTGGTTCTAGCCTCGGTCGATGACCGGTCGATCGATAGGCCTTTGATCTGGGTGCGGTCGACCGAGCGGTCGATCGGCAACCCCAACGATCATAAATATGATCGTTGGCCGGTCAACTGACAGGCCATCTGGCCCTAACGGCTAGTTTTTTTATGCCTCTATAAAAGGGATTTTTGGTCAGATTTTGGGTAAAATTTTTAGGCTGTTTTCAAGAACTCTTCTCAAGAGTTTCTAAGAAAGTTTTTAGAGCTTCATTTTCATATCCAAAAGAGAGATTTCAAGAGTAAATCTCTTGCATTTTTCAAAAGAGCTTTATTTAGTTTTTCCACCACTCATTCTATCTAGTGTTCTCACATAAGCTTGAGCTTTCCATTGCTATATGTATCCTCCAGGGATCATTTGTTGTGAGAGTATTTTTGTTGATCAAAGTGTAAAGATCACCAAGTTTTCATTTTTGTATTGGAGTAGGCGAACTTGTGAGTTCGCGTTGTGACGAGTTCTTGTGGGAGCTCGGTGTAGAGGTGCGATTTCGACAAGTTAGTGTGCTTGCGTGTGTTGTTCTTGCGGGAACAAGTAAGGGACTTATGAGTCCAAGAGTTGTAGTGTCAACTCGTTGTAGGTGTTGCGTACCGGGTGATCTTGCAGGATCATTATAATGAAAATCCTTCATAGTGTTGAAGGCGGGGACGTAGTACAAGTGTGCCTGAATCTCAAAACAAATCTCCCGTGTTTGCAATTGCTCATCTATCTCTCTCACTTATCTTTATATCATGCATATGCTTATTGTTTATATATTTTACTTGCTTGACATTTCTTGTACTTTAGTGATATATGCTTGAGATTGTTTACTCACACTTGTATTGAACCAAGAGAGCCATAATGGCACCTCAACTCTTAAGTTAGAGGAATTTTGAGGAGATAGTCCAGAGCCCTTCACCGGGAATTCGGCTACACTCTTTGGTTATACATTGTGTATTTGCGTTATAATTTTTAGTTTGCATAATTAGTTTTAATTCCGAATTGTTGAGCATTAGATTAGCTTGTCACCTATTCACCCCCCTCTAGGTGACTTACAATTAGTATCAGAGCTTAGTGCGCTTGATTTGAGTCTAACAATCTTGAGTTAAAGATCTTCATTTTAACTAATCACAATATTTTCTTCCACACACACATGGATTTCATGATACCTCCCATGTTTGACATTCTTAACATCAAAACTTGAAAAGTTAAGATGTCCATGTACCTACAATCCCTACGGATTCATATTTATTTTGCCACTATTAAAGATTCATATCTTATAAATAGTAAAAATCTTGAGGCTAATGCAAAAGCATCCATGCATTAAAGAGTACCCTAAATGATGAATATTTATCTAGGGTTCTAACTTTGATTCGGTTTTTGTAGTATGGAACACCGTTATTTCTCTTGGTGAACAAAAGTAATACTACATGGGGAGTGACTCGGATGATGGAAGTGCTACTTCTAACATGTGCTACATGGTCTAAGGGGACGACTGATCGGGGAAAACCGCGCACGAAAAATGTATGTTTTGAAATAAAGAGTTAAAGTGTGTGTACTTTGGCTTCCTTGATGCTTCCGTTATAGCGTAGAGGCTAAAACAAGTCGAATCTATAAGGACGGGAGGCGATAGAAGCTTTACCAGTTGATTCATATGTGTGTTAAAAGTTCTTCAATATTTAAAATAATAAAAAGAAAGGAAAATAAAGAATGGAAAAGAGATGTATAGTGAAACACGAAGAAGTGGGAAACATAGAAGATAAAATGTTTGTGTTTTTTTTTTGAATATTTCTAAAACAAAGTGAAAGAGAAAGAAAACTCATGGCTACTAACTACTAATGACTCCACCAACATGCTAACCTCTTAGTGATAGTTGCCTCATATGTATCCTTGACCATCACATTTCCTTGGTTCAAGAGTGTTTCAAAGCATGATCCATATGTGACTCATCACATCCTAACTCAACAAAACAAGTGCAAGTTACACTTAGACCATCAAACCTAAAAGTAAGCATGGAGTAAAGTAATGTTAGCTTGTTAGAGAGTTAGGAAGTTAGAGTGTTAGATCCATCATCATGAGCCATCAATGGCTCTTGCAAGAGCAAGGCCAAGTAGACGCTTTTAGATTCATGTGGATTATCAAGTAAGAAGTTAGACTAGTTAGTAGTTAGTAGTTAGTTGCCATGAGAGAAAAGATTAGCTAAACATGTAAAAGGGGTTGAGTGAAAACAGAGAGAGATAATGAGAGAACCTTTCATAATTTGTCACCTTCTATTACAAGAACTCTTGCTTTCCAACCATGTATCACTCTCTTTCCTATTACAAGATGTACAAGAAATGAAAAATACAAAGGAGAAAGAAGAAGAACAACTAATCTAAACTACCTACACTACAACATGGAGAAGAAACAATTAAAACTATCCTAAAAACTACTCAAAAACTCCTCTCCCCTGGCTCTGGAAAACCCTAGGGTATTTATAGCAAACTGGGATATCAGGGTACACCTACAGAGCCGCGGGTCAAATCTTGGTGCGCGGCTCCACAAGGGAGCCGCGAAAACGCGGCTATGGCCTCGTTTCCGTGGCCATAGGGCGGCTGCGTATGCGGCGTCTCCTGCTGCGCAGTCCACTCTTGTCCCCCTGTTGGCTGGATATTCTGGTTTCTGGATTTGGGCCCCTGGTTTTGACGAAATCACTCTCCAAAGTCAATGACTATCTTTATAGGCTTTTAATCACCAATTAAATGGTGATTTTGGGTCTTCTACTTCATTTCATGTCATGGACCTAGAAACATGCAAGAGAGGTCATGCCATGGACCTAGAAACATGCAAGAGAGGTATTATTAGCAGAATTTAATATTAAATAAATGTGAAGATGTGATATGAAATATGCAGTTTTAGAGACTAATCACACCCCAACACTTATTTTTTACTCATCCCGAGCAAAACAAAAAGAAATAAGGAAATTATTACACCACTTTCGCAGGTGACGCGATTGCATTGAGCATGTGCAACAAACCGTTAAACCTCTAGGTTTCCCCTAGAGGAGGAGTTTTATCTCCTGAGGGTTTTCAGCGGATTACACCCACAAAATTCATAAAGAAAGAAATCAAATGTTACTATTTTGAAAACGCATTTTGAAATAGAGAAAAGTGTTTGAAGTATTTTTGTGAAAATATAAGTGATCAATGGTCATAGGTTAACCAGAAATTATTCTTCCTTAAATTAAGTCGAAATACAAAATCTTGTTATAAATTAAATGTAAGAATTTAAAATTGAATTGACTCTTTGATCTTTCAAAAAACTCTTAGAAAAATATGCACTTTGTGAACTGTGAAGATTTTTAGGGGATATCGACTCTAACTTTCATGCCATTGATTTGTGGATATATATATATTTAATTTTTTTCATTCCTTAGGTTTTTTAGACTTTCTTATTTACCCGGATAGCGAGCCTTTAGCCGGTGACTCCCAAACCAGATGATCTTAGGGCACCAGATGAGAAAACATCCCTCGAACTTAAGGACTCGAGTAAATAAGGCCATAAAACTAAAGGGGATTATTTTGATTTTGTCCATCTTTTTAGGCATGAATAATCATGCTTCCTGAGGCATAATTACCCAGCTTCAATAAGTGGGTATTATTATCATCATTTTTTTAATATATTTTTATAACATTATCAGTCTTTGTTTCAATCCTAAAAAATTGTGTAGGTATGAAGTGCATAAATCTAAGGCAAAAAAATTCAAGATCAAATTATCTATCCAATCTTACTTTCTTATCCTAAAATTTAAACAAGATGTATTATTTTGACTTAGTTTAAAATTTCATAATTTTAGGTCTTCCTAATTCCTAAGATAATCTTAATTTTCTTAAAAAAATAAATCAAAAACTATTTATCTTGTTTCAAAAAGTTTTGTAAACAAAAAAAGAAGAGAGTTTTTATATAAAAGAAAATTTTAAAAATTTCCTAAGAAGAAGTGTAAAAGAAAGAAAATGTAAAACTAACTACGTTAGTAAACTCTCCCCCACACTTATCTCATGTATTGTCCTCAATGCATCATGAATGTATATATTCATGAAACAAATGGGAAGAGAAGGAAAAGTACCTCATGGTGGTGGCTCCGGTGGTGATCTGATTGGGCCAAGCATTGCTACCTAATCAGGATAATGTGAATCTTGAAGGAACCCACCAATGACCTCTCTATTATGACCCAATAATGATTGAATGAATGGTCTTTTTTAAAAATTTATCCCCATCTAATTTCTAATTTTAAAAATAACTACTGAGTTATTTTCTTCAATAGTCTTGTCTAACAATGAAGTGTGATTTTGGAAGATGATTGATTCGGACTCAAATAGAACAGGAACAAAAATCGATACCGACTCGGGGAATTGACTCAGATCAAGTCGAGATTCAAAACGGGGAGTCAAATTTGGTTCAAAAATGAGATCCAAACCAAAGAATTGATATTCACACACTTTTCCCATCAATGAAGTGTGATCGTAAGATATTGGTGATTCAATTTCACGTTGTATGGGTACAAGATTCAATGTTGACTCCGGAGTAGAGAAAAAATCTAGTAAAGATACCGGAGTCATTATTGAATCAAAAGTGAAATGGAATTATTAACTTGAGGTTCAGGATCACTTTCAAGCTCAAGTTCAATTTTGAAAAAAGGATAACTTGCCAAAATGTCAAGGTGGTTCTCAAAATTTTGGGCAAGTTCAAATGGATGTAATGAAATTGAATCTTGATTTTTGTCCACGGAAGGAATGTGAATAGGTGAAATGATCGATTCAAGTTCAGGAACTATGAGAATCAAAACTGGCTCAAGAACGTTACTTAGTTTAGGTAACACTACATGAGTCGATATTGATTCAAGGACTGGATTCGAATCGCTAAATTGAAGCTCAGGTTCACATTCATCTTTAAGTTCAATTTCAGAGATTGGATAACTTGTCAAACTATCAAGAATTTGAATTGGTCAAGTTCAGATTGGTATGATGAAATTGAAGTTGAATTTCTAAAATGACATGACTTGTGAGTCGTATGAACATCTGATGGCCATGGGAACTTATTCATATTTTGTATTATACGCTCGGTACTTGCACGAATTCCATAGTTTTTTCCACAATGATTTTTCTTTGATTGGTTCTGAAAAAGAACTATATGAATTTTGAAAATTTTGTGGACATGATGAGGCCATATTGTATTCAAATTATTTTTGGCCTCTATCGCTTCTTCCAAAGTCCTTTGCAATGATGATTTTCTTCAATAGGTGGTTCAGAAATAGGAGGATATGAAGCAGAATCGGGGAATGAATATTGTGAAAATTGTGGACAATATGGTTGAAAATTTGACTCGGGGGAGGTGAATCCCCATGAACTCTGTGAAGAGTGAAAGTTATTTTGAAAATTATAGTCATATGATTGGGAATATGGGTTATATTGAGTCGGATAATCCCAACTCGGCATATATGGTTGGTTTATGTTGTATATAGCCGGGTCGGAGTTATCCGAGTCAAATGAGGTCGGGGTGAAATATGGATTCATATTATGATTAAAAAAATTATTGTTGTTTAAATCCATTTCACAATATACAAAAAAAGAAATAACAAACAAACAAACAAACAAATAAAGAAAAAGAAGAAAACAAGCCTATGCTAGGGCTGACTTAGACCTAGACGAGTCCTAACTGGTTAGACTATCCACGGGAGGTATATTGTTAGAATCTGACCACGAGTTAATCGGCCAGGTAGGGGTAAGATCAGTGGGAGGTATCCGTGCCGGAGCAACGGGCCTAATTATGCAAAACCACTGTTCTTCGAGGTTTCGCCTCTCAATCCCTAACTTTAGACACCACCGATTTGACAAGAGTCAAGTTCTAACAACTTTCCCCTTAGGTCAATCTCCTAAATGAGTCTGAGATGTCCCTAGGGGCCAACGTCTAGTAAATTTATTAAGACATGGGTTGTGTGAGTAGGGAGGTGATTTTTAGGTTAAGAGAGGGTATTAACTTCCCCACCTTATGTTGTATTGGATTTTGCCTTAAGTTTAATTTGTGCAAGTGTGCAATAATAGATAAGAATAAACACAGAAAAGCAAGTAAATCACTAAAGTGTTTGTCCTAACTATATGCAATGCAATATGTACACCTTCGTCAAGACCACA
Source organism: Agave tequilana (assembly GCA_038442645.1). Lineage (NCBI taxonomy): Eukaryota > Viridiplantae > Streptophyta > Magnoliopsida > Asparagales > Asparagaceae > Agave > Agave tequilana. The sequence continues at coordinate 127,105 of JAVJIF010000810.1, forward strand.
ACAACACAAGAATAAAATACAGTATATTGGAATAAAAATTGACATGCGCCTGAATGCAAATGTCTAAACCGTTTTAAAACATCCAATTTTCGTATTTTAGTTCTTAAAATTATTACATCATGCAGATAATATAAACAAAACTAGCAGCAGAATATAAGAATATACGAATTTACCCAACTACACAAGAGAAAGTGTGGACTTCTACAATGCTAAAGAATTGAGCTACACACCAAAAAAACAAAGAAAAGTTAACAAAAACGTGACTGTTCCCATCCCCGGCAACGATGTCAAAATTTGTTCGGGGGAAAACTACGCATGAAAAATGTATGTTTTGAAATCAAGAGTTAAAGTATGTGTGCTTTGGCTTCCTCGATACTTCCATTATAGCATAGAGGTTAAAACGAGTTGAATTCATAGGGACGAAAGGCGATAGAAGCTTTACCGGTTGATTCACATGTGTGTTAAAAGTTCTTCAATGTTTGAAAAAATGAAAAGAAAGGAAAACAAAGAATAGAAAAGAGAAGTACGGTGAAACACGAAGAAGTGGGAAACATAGAAAATAAAATGTTTGTGTTTTTTAATATTTCTAAAACAAAGTTAAAAAGAAAGAAAACTCATGCCTACTAACTACTAATGACTCCACTAACATGCTAACCTCTTAGTGATAGTTACCTCACATGTATTCTTGGCTGAAGCGCATTTCAAAGTATGACCCATATGTAACTCATCACATCCCAACTCAACAAAATAAGTGCAAGTTACACTTAAACTATCAAAACTAAAAATAAGCATGGAGTAAAGTAATGTTAGCTTGTTAGAGAGTTAGGAAGTTAGAGTGTTAGATCCATCATCATGAGCCATCAATGGCTCTTGCAAGAGCAAGGCCAAGTAGACGCTATTAAATTCATGTAGATTATCAAGTAAGAAGTTAGACTAGTTAGTGGTTAGTAGTTAGTTGCCATGAGAGAAAAGATTAGCTAAACATGTAAAAGGAGTTAGAGAGAAAACAAAAAGAGATAATGAGAGAACCTTTCATAGCTTGTCACTTTCTATTACAAGAACTCTTGATTTCCAACAAAGTATCACTCTCTCTCCTATTACAAGATCTACAAGAAATGAAAAATAGAAAGGAGGAAGAAGAAGAACAACTAACCTAAACTATCCTACACTACAACATGGAGAAGAAACAACTAAAACTATCCTTAAAACTATTCAAAAACTCCTCTCCCCTGGCTCTAAAAAACACCAGAGTATTTATAGGCAAATTGGGATATCAGGGTACACGTAAGGAGTCGCGCGTCAAATCTTGGCGCGCGACTCCACAAGGGAGCGGCGAAAACGCGGCTATGGCCGCGTGCGCAACGCCTCCTGTTGCACAGTCCACTCCTGTTCCCCTGTCGGCTGGATATTTTTGTTTCTGGATTTGGCCCCCTGGTTTTGATGAAACCACTCTCCAAAGTCAATAGCTATCTTTGTAGGCTTTTAATCACCAATTAAATGGTGATTTTGGGTCTTCTTCTTCATTTCATGTTATGGACCTAGAAACATGCAAGAGTGGTATTATTAGCAGAAATTAATATTAAATAAATGTGAAGATGTGGTATGAAATATGCAGTTTTAGAGACTAATCAATGACCCCCTTTAGGTAAATTCTGAATCCGAGTTAGAAGAAGATATTGACATGCCTTATGATGAGCTTGTTGTTGGCCCAAAGGCCTTCCACCCTAGTTTTGATGATGATTAACTCATGTAGTTATGTTTACTAATAATCTTGTGTTGTTTAAGTTTCAGATCATTAACCAAGATATTAGTTGGTGATTAGCTTCAACAAGGAGTTTAGAAGCTATTCATAATGATTCCAGGGCCAAACCTTCAAGATCACACATTGCCTAGCCCATGGATGGAGTTTTGGAGCAAGTCTTCTTGATGACACAAAGACTTAGGTATCCTAGTTTAGATAGTGTGTTTTAGATCCATTTGTAAAGCTTAGTATAGTTGATATGCTCAAGTGCACATACACACACGTTTTATGTTTTGAATTTGGTTCTCATGAATAGTTTGATCAAAACAAGTTTACTTTATTTCTATGTATATTAGATATGTTCTAGATATACATACATGCTTATATGACTATACAAACTTAGTTTGACATACCTATTCATGTAGTTTTATGTTTTGGTATAAAACATATTTTGAAATTAAAGACAAAAACTATGATATATTTGTTGAATGTATATTAGACCTATGTCCATATGCATCATGCTTAATAATGTTCAAATATCATGTTTTTGTATTTCTATAAGTTTTAGGAAAATCAGATTTCCTATTGAAAAATCAAGTTTCAAAAATGAATTGATATGTTGATATATTGTCTTGAAATTTTTTATCACTTGTTTGAGTTTCAATATAAAATGATAAAACAATTTTTATGGTATTTTTAAAAAGAGATAAAAGATTTTTTAGAAAATATTTTTCCCAAATTTTCTGTCTTTTTTTGTGCTGACAGCCTGGTCGGTCGACCGCACCAAGAGCCGGTCGACCCGTAGGTCGACCGACGTGCACAGATGTGCACGTTTGGGTAGACACAAAAACGGTCGACCGGGCCGGTCGACCGAGTCGAGTGCTCTGCTCTCTGTTTTTCTTGGTCGACCGAGCCGGTCGACCGCAGTTGCCCAACGGTCATATTTCTGACCGTTGGCGGTCGACCGGGCGGTCGACCGCTGCCTGTCAGAGCTGCCAGCTCAGCTCTAACGGCTAGTTTTCTGTTGGGGCTATAAAAACCCCATCTCTTTGGGGATTTTTGGCCAAGTTTTTGAAGAGAAAAAATTCTGGTTTTCTGAAGTGTTTAAAACAAGTTTTTCAAAAGTGTTTGGGCTTTAATCTTTCAATCTTTATTGTTTTAGGTTTTTGGAAAAATCAAAGAAAAGAATATTTTGGGAGATTTGTCTTGATTTTCATTCTATATCTTTTGCAAGAATTTTCCCAAGTGTTTTTCTTTGTTGCTTGTTTTTCAAACACCTAGTTTTCCACACTTGAGCTATCATACTATCCTAATCTATTAGGATCTTGTTTTTGTGGAAAAGAAAAGAGAAAAAGAAAGGAGAGTTTAAGTTTGTGGTTTTTGGAACCACTTGTTGTAAACACCCTTATTCTTGTTGTATCCCTCTTTGGTAGAGGTGATCGGTGATTGGTTTGCTCCCTCTAGTGAGAGGTGGAGATTTGGTTGTAACCCTCTTCGGTAGAGGTGTTGGTTGTTGTATTTGGCTACGGCCTACCCTCGGTTGTGAGGTGGTTGTTTGAGAGAGGAGTTTGGTACTCCTAAGTGTTGTAACAAATCCTCTTCGGTAGAGGTTCCCTCGGTGGGAGATACTGGATTGGAATCCTACACGGTGGTGTAGGCGGGGATGTAGAGCAAGGTTGCTCGAACCTCGAAACATATCTTTGTGTTTGCGTTTGATCCACTTGTCTCTAAACTCTCTCTTTACATTTGTGCAAAGCATCATACTTCATTCATATCATATTTGCTTGTGTTGAGCATATTCATCTTGTCATATCATATTTATTTGCTTGTGTTGTGCCTTGCATAATCCATATTGCTATATCCTTGATTGCTTGGCTTGATTGTGTGTGCACATTGCTTGGATTGCTTGTGTGTGTGTGCCCAACTTATACTCATCCAACAAGAGCTTCACATAGCGCCTCAACCCATTTCAAGGGGAATCAAGGGGAGTTAGTCCAGAGCCTCGCAAGGGGAGTTCGGCTACACTTGTTGTATAATTTGCATTAGCTTCCGCATTTAGCGCACTTAGTTTTGCATTAAGTTTTAGATTAGCACTAACACCTATTCACCCCCCTCTAGGTGTTTTTCAATTGGTATCAGAGCTAGTGCTCCTGATACTTAGGCTTAACATCCTAGGAGTAAGATCCATTTGCTTGCTAATCTATTGTTGCATTTACTTGTTTGCACACATTTAGTTTACCATGGCCTTCATGATCCCACCTATGTATGACCCTTCCAACATTCATGTTTGGAAGATTAGGATGACCGTTTATTTACAAACCCTAGGTCATAAAGTTTATCTTGCTATTACCAAGGAATCCTTCCTTAGTGATCGCAATCATATAGGGGCCAATGCACAAGCCTAGAGGCCATTAGAAGCACATTACCTAAAGATTATCTTATGTGTGTTTCTAATATTGATTCCGCCTTTACAGTGTGGAACAAATTGACAACAACAACCACCACCTCGGAGTTTCAAGTGCAAATTCAAGAAGAGAATCTAGTGGAGAATCCGATTCACAATGCTTCATGGTCCAAGGGAATGACTCCCTTGAGGTACATTCGGAACCCCACTTAGATAGTGATGATTGCTCAGTTCTTCATGTGATAATTTTGATGCCCATGCTTTAAAAGAAGAACTTTCTATTGTTTGTGAAAAATTAATTGAAAATTATAAGATTTTGAAAAGAAAAAGTCTAGAAATGAAAAAGAAAATAAGAGTTTACATTCTAGACTTGATGTTGTTTTGCAAGAGAAAGAGGAGATTGCTAATGAGAGGGATTCATTAAAATCTCAACTTGATCTTGCACTTAAAGAAAATAACTTTTTGAAGTCTAAAATGATTGCCATGCTATTTTAAATAAAATGAAAATTTGTCTTCAAAAGTTGATTTGTGTTTTAAAAGAAAATGATTCTTTGAAAATTAAGATTGCTTCAATTTCTAAAGATTTAGAAATGTGTTTAAAGAAAAATGTTGTTTTACAAAATAAAATTGATGCACATGTTTGCCATGCTAGTGTAGCTTCATCTAGTCTACCTAATGCATGTACCTCTTCTTCTAGGATTAATGATGATATTTGTATGTTAAAGAAGAGAGTAGATTGTTTGGGCTCCACTATGAGCCAATGTGCCATGAACTACACTCGCTTGGAAACCTTGGTTCGTAAGAAAACAAGTTCCAACTTTTATGCATGCACACCCCTCCACGGCATACACATGCTCCACACGGACACCATCAACACATGTATGCTCATGTGTACACATGTGCACATTGTGGCCGAAGGCCATCTTGCTAAATTTTGCTATGATCGTTTACATGTTGAGAATTTAGTAAAGAAGTTTGTTTGGGTTAGGGAAGGAACTAACCCCCATGGACCAAGAAGATATGGGTACCAAAGACCACCCCTCCTATTATTTTTGATGTAGGTGTGGGCTCTCACATGACATGAGAGTGATGACACCTTGGAGTGGATGCGTTCCGGACTTAAAGGAAATCAATTGGATGCATCACTTTCAAGGGAAAGTTTGGTGGAGAGGACCACCTTTGTTTTGGAGAAATAGAGCGGTGCCCTCATTGGTTTTGGTATCGAATCTCTAACTCCTTATGTTTACATGCTTTCCATGTTTATCTTTCATAGCATGTTTTGATGTTTAGTGATCATCTTGAATATGTCATGCTGATTAGATTAGTGTTATACTTATTAGTTGGTTGAAACATCCATGTTTTATATGGACTTATATTTTTGTGTTTTCACCTTGGTAAAACTAATTTGTATGACCTAGATCTAATGCACATGCATGTACATATTGATCATATATGTGTTGTATTTCATATTGATGTTTTATAGCATGTTTTCATTGTCTATGGATTAGTATGTAAATGCCATGACTATTAGATCCTTGACATACATATATAGTATTTGAGACACACATGCTTGTATGAACCCATTCTTAGTGTTCTCACTTTTGTTTAAACTATAATGTACATCATGAATCTAATACATGTGAATTTACATAATAATCATGTTTAGTTTTATCATGGTGATTTCTTATTGTGTTTTGATGCTTCATGTTAAGATTACTTGTTTAGATGTTAGTTTTCATTAAAACTAGGATTTATACTTGTACATATAGTGGGCCACAAATAAATTTATATATGTTTGGGCTTGATTGCTTATTTGAACCCATTAGATGTGCTAGTATAGTCTAGTTTTGATGATTCATACATTTTAAACTTGTATTCCCATTTTGGATTTGTTTTATGAGTTTTTCACTTCATGTATATGTTTGTATTGCCAAACTTTAAGATATACATGTATACCCTTGAGTCATTTGCCTTTCATGCAAATCTATATATATGGACTCAATTGTGTTTAGGGATATGTATGTATACTTCTTGTGTTGACAATTCATACATATACCAAGAAATGAAATTTGTTTGGTGAAGTTTTTCTTGATTTTGTGTTTAATTGTTTAACTTCATGTATATGTCTATCTTATCCAAACTATTAGATATACATGTTTATCCTTTTGAGCCACGTGCCTTCATGCATATACACCTTGTGGACTCGTTGTGTTTTGGATATGTATGTATACTTTAGTTTGTATTAGACATACATATGCCATGAAAGTTAAATAAGTTTGATGATTTTTATGTTTTCATATTTTCAATGTTTTATAGTAATAATTGAGCTTAATTGAAAATTTTCATGATTATGATATTCACACCTTATTTGTACACTCACATTTATTGCTTGCTCATGTTTTGTTTTCATGAGTCATATTTATGCCTAATTGAATTAGAGTGTTGATTATCATGTGGATTTCATGTTTTATGAAAATTAATTTTAGTTTATTCCTTGCTTGAAGGATTCACACTAGTTAACAAGTTTTTCATTTTGACTAGTTCGTATTCTTCTATTTGGTAGAGTTTTTCAAACAAAGCTTATTTTTCAAATCTATTTTTAAAAAACCCTACCCTTTACGGGAGGTTGGATGGGAGTCCATGCCTTGTATTGCTTATATGAAAATCCTTTTAAACTTGTGCATGAGATGGGTGGATTGGTAATATGATGTATACACTTGAACTTATGTTATGTCAATTGGTATCATTGAACTCTTTCAATTGGTATCATTTTGATCTTGTGTATACTCATATATGTTTTGTATGTATGTATGCTTTCAATTCCAAGAATATCAATTTCTATTGTATCTATTTTTCATACATATATATGTTGTGTTTATGCTAGTGCTTGAGTCTCAATTTTTGTTTAAATTGATTACTTTTAAATTGGTATCAAGACTATGCATTATTTTAGTTTGTATTTCATAAAGGGGAGAAAATTTGACTTTGTCTTTCAATTTGTATTTGTACTCCCATACTTTATGATTGAAATTCGAATTGGTATCATATGTTTAAAATGAATATTCTTACAATTGTTATCAATGTTTCTATGTAAAAACTTTTCAATTGGTAAATCATTTACAATTGATATCAAAATTTGTGTTTATACATTCAAAATTTATTATGTCTAATTTGAATTGGTATCTAAAATTTTGTTTAAAGAAAAATTACAAAAGTTTTGATTTAGATTTCTTATATGCAAGGAGAGCTTAACATCTCTTCTACATATAAATTCATGTTGAGTGTATTATGTATTGAAGAGCTTAACATCTCTTCCTTATGTGGTACATGTGTGTAGAGGGAGCTTCACATCTCCTCTTATTCATTACATAATGTGTGTTATGTGAATTAGGGCTTAACATCCCTCCTTCATGTAATGCATATGTGTAGGGAAGCTAACTTAGCGTCTTCCTCTTCATGAATGTATATAGCATATAACATTTATTAATCTTTGTTTATTTTCTTTTGGTATCAAGATACTTCATTGACATATTTTAATTGATATCATGTTGTAGTCACCCCTTATTGACTTTGTTTTTGTTTTAGACAAAAAGGGGGAGACCATTGTTTGTATTGTTTTGATTGTTTACCCCTTTGTTGATGATTGACAAAAAGGAGGAGAAAGATTTTGAGTTTGTTTGAGATTTATATATGCATAGTTATGTTTTTGCATATATTAAGTTAATATAGTTTAATGCATGTTAATTGGTATCTAGAGTTGTATCTAGAGCATCTAGAAAATGTTTATTTGTTAATTGGTATCTAGAGCATGTTTTGTTTTGAATATTTCATTGGTATCTAGAACCTTTACTGTTTATGCATATTTATGCATTCATGTTTTAAGAGCCTTCATTGCATATTATTATGTTTATTTGCTTATGCATGAGTTAAGGGGGAGCTTTTTGAAGCTTTTGTTAGTTCACCTAGAGGGGGGGTGAATAGGTGAAGGCTAATCTAATGGTCATTTATGAACAAATAATGCGGAATTAAAACTAAGATGACCAAATAAAACTTCTTTTAATTAAACACTTATGTATAACACAAGAGTGTTGCCGAATTTCCCTTGCGAGGCTCTGGACAAGCTCCTCTAGATTCCCCTTGAATGGGTTGAGTGCCGCGTTGGCTCTCTTGGTTGAATACTAGTTAACAACAATCCCAAGCAAGTATAGCAAATATGAGCACAAGTGAATATCATGCATATAAAGATAGACAATAATTGAATGCAAGATATAAATAAGAGACAAGAGAGAGAGAAAGAGCAATCGCAAACACAAGGGTATGTTTCGAGGTTCGAGCACACTTGCTCTACATCCCCGCCTTCGACACACGAAGGATTTCCACTATGCAAGATCCCAATGGATCTCTCCCCGGTGCCGCAACACCTTCAAGCCCTTGGACTCTCTAGTCCCTTACACACACAATCCCACCGGCTCGTCGAGGCCGCACCTCAAGCTACAAGAGTTCGCACCCGAACCCTAAACAACCACGAGCACACTTGCCCGTCTCCTCAAAGTACAAGATGAAATCTTGGTGATCTAAACACTTGATCACCTACAAAAACTCTCACTACAACACCTATAAGATGAATAGCTCAATGGATGCTCAAGTGTTTGTGTGAGAAAGTAAGGAAAGAAAGCTATGGAGGAAAACTCAAAGAATCACTTTTTACACTCTCTTGATAAAAACTCCCTTAAGATGGGAAGTATTTGCTCTCTATTTTGTGGAGAAAACTCTTCTCGAAGTATCAAAAAAACAGGCTCAAGAAGTCTCCAAAATCTTGTGTTGAAAACAATGACAAAAACGCCAATTTATAGGCTGCCAGAAACCTAGCCGTTGGGTTCTGTCAGTACAGTCGGTCGACCAGGTCGGTCGACCGCCAACGGTCAAAAATCCGACCGTTGGGGCTCTGCGGTCGACCGGCGCCGGTCGACCGAATCTACCCGTGAGCACCGCAGTCTCCAGCGGTCGACCGTCCCGGTCGACGGCCACTGTGCGCCAGACGTGCACAAGTCTGTGCACGTCGGTCGACCGCGAGATCGACCGGCCATGGAGCGGTCGACCGACTCGGTCGACCGGAAAGGCCTGTCAGCCAGTTCTAGGTCTGCACAGTTACGGGATTTGAAAATAGGTCTTTTCACTCAATAAAAATCCCATAAATTCACAGTAAATCTAAAAAATAGTTTTAATCACAATAAAAACTGTTTTTCTAAAAATATGTTTTTCTAAAACTTGTTTTCCATAACTTCACAAAATACAAAAACAAGATATTTGAGTTCATTTAAAGTATAGTGTGTATGGATATGATCCACTACACAATCATAATAATATATCTATGTTTTGTCATTAAGCATATAACTTGGTTTTGGTTAAAGATGTGTATAATAGAAATACCAAAAACCAAAGTAGATATTTGTCACAAAGAAAAAATCTTTTTCCAAAATAAAAATTCTTTTCTAAGACATAGAAATCTTTTATGAAAGCAATCCTATCAAGAGTTCTATCAAGAGTGTGTGTGTGATATAACTTGAGCAATCCACCAACTATTCTATCCTTTACATTTTATCTAAATAAAAATACAAATCTTATACCTAGACACAAGTCTTCAACTTCTTGAAGTCTTCCCTTGAAGGCTTCTCATCTTCTTGACTTGGTCCAAGTGCAATCCACCGAGCTCATCTCTAGATGTGGTCTTGAAGCATAGGCTCGTGAATCAACCGGTGCTAGCTTCCAACTTGACTTTAAATCTTTGTTGAAGCTCCACACCTACTAAGATCTTGATAATGAATATGTCACTAATTAAACACAAGATCATTAGTAATCATAACTTCATGAGTTGATCATCATCAAAACTAGAGTGATGGCCTTTGGGCCAACAGCTTTACTTTAATCCATGCATATATAACTCCATGAGTTTTGTCATCATCAAAAAGGGGGAGATTGTTGGGCCAAAGGCCTTCCACCTAGTTTGATGATGATTAACTCATGTAGTTATGTTTACTAATAATCTTGTGTTGTTTAAGTTTCAGATCATTAACCAAGATATTAGTTGGTGATTAGCTTCAACAAGGAGTTTAGAAGCTATTCATAATGATTCCAGGGCCAAAGCTTCAAGATCACACATTGCCTAGCCCATGGATGGAGTTTGGAGCAAGTCTTCTTGATGACACAAAGACTTAGGTATCCTAGTTTAGATAGTGTGTTTTAGATCCATTTGTAAAGCTTAGTATAGTTGATATGCTCAAGTGCACATACACACACGTTTTATGTTTTGAATTTGGTTCTCATGAATAGTTGATCAAAACAAGTTTACTTTATTTCTATGTATATTAGATATGTTCTAGATATACATACATGCTTATATGACTTATACAAACTTAGTTTGACATACCTATTCATGTAGTTTTATGTTTGGTATAAAACATATTTTTGAAATTAAAGACAAAAACTATGATATATTTTGTTGAATGTATATTAGACCTATGTCCATATGCATCATGCTTAATAATGTTCAAATATCATGTTTTGTATTTCTATAAGTTTTAGGAAAATCAGATTCCTATTGAAAAATCAAATTTCAAAAATGAATTGATATGTTGATATATTGTCTTGAAATTTTTTATCACTTGTTTGAGTTTCAATATAAAATGATAAAACAATTTTTATGGTATTTTTAAAAAGAGATAAAAGATTTTTTAGAAAATATTTCCCAAATTTTCTGTCTTTTTTTGTGCTGACAGGCTGGTCGGTCGACCCGGACGGTCGACCGCACCAAGATCCGGTCGACCCGTAGGGTCGACCGACGTGCACAGATGTGCACGTCTGGGCAGACACAAAAATGGTCGACTAGGCCGGTCGACCGAGTCGAGAGCTCTGCTTTCTATTTTTCTGGGTCGACCGAGCCGGTCGACCGCAGTTGCCCAACGGTCATATTTCTGACCGTTGGTGGTCGACCGGGCCGGTCGACCGCTGCCTGTCAGAGCTGCCAGCTCAGCTCTAACGGCTAGTTTTCTGTTGGGGCTATAAAAACCCCATCTCTTTGGGGATTTTTGGCCAAGTTTTTGAAGAGAAAAAATTCTGGTTTTCTGAAGTGTTTAAAAAAGTTTTCAAAAGTGTTTGGGGCTTTAATCTTTCAATCTTATTGTTTTAGGTTTTTGGAAAAATCAAAGAAAAGAATATTTTGGGAGATTTGTCTTGGTTTTCATTCTATATCTTTTGCAAGAATTTTCCCAAGTATTTTTCATTGTTGCTTGTTTTCCAAACACCTAGTTTTCCACACTTGAGCTATCATACTATCTTAATCTATTAGGATCTTGTTTTGTGAAAAAGAAAAGAGAAAAAGAAAGAGAGTTTAAGTTCGTGGTTTTTGGAACCACTTGTTGTAAACACCCTTATTCTTGTTGTATCCCTCTTTGGTAGAGGTGATCGGGTGATTGGTTTGCTCCCTCTAGTGAGAGGTGGAGATTTGGTTGTAACCCTCTTCGGTAGAGGTGTTGGTTGTTGTATTGGCTACGGGCCTACCCTCGGTTGTGAGGTGGTTGTTTGAGAGAGGAGTTTGGTACTCCTAAGTGTTGTAACAAATCCTCTTCGGTAGAGGTTCCCTCGGTGGGAGATAGTGGTGGGAAATCCTACACGGTGGTGTAGGCGGGGATGTAGAGCAAGGGTGCTCGAACCTCGAAACATATCTTTGTGTTTGCGTTTGATCCACTTGTCTCTAAACTCTCTCTCTTTACATTTGTGCAAAGTATCATACTTCATTCATATCATATTTGCTTGTGTTGAGCATAATTCATCTTGTCATATCATATTTATTTGCTTGTGTTGTGCCTTGCATAATCCATATTGCTATATCCTTGATTGCTTGGCTTGATTGTGTGTGCACATTGCTTGGATTGCTTGTGTGTGTGTGCCCAACTTATATCATCCAACAAGAGCTTCACATAGCGCCTCAACCCATTTCAAGGGGAATCAAGGGGAGTTAGTCCAGAGCCTCGCAAGGGGAATTCGGCTACACTTGTTATATAATTTGCATTAGCTTCCGCATTTAGCGCACTTAGTTTTGCATTAAGTTTTAGATTAGCACTAACACCTATTCACCCCCCCCCCCTCTAGGTGTTTTTCACTTGCATCTTTTTGTCAAAAACTTCTTAAGAAATATGATTTGTTAAATATTGAAAATGAAAAGTTGAAGAAAAAAATAATTCTTTATTAAATAAAATGATTCCTTAAAATTCAGTATTATTTCAAAAGAAAGTGAATTTTGAAAAATCAATTTATTTGGTGAAAAAGAAAAAGGAAATTGTTTTAAATGAAAATAAGTCTTTGAAAGAGAAAATTATTTTGATTGAAAAAGAAAATATTTCTAAAAAGAAAAGGAATTTTTTTTGCTTATGTTTCAAATGTTTCTTCTTCCAAAATTAAAATAATATTTCTATTTTAAAGAAACATTGATTGCTTGGGCTTCACTCTGAGCCATTGTGCATTTAAACATAATAAGTTGGAATCTATATTTCGTAAGAAACAAATTCCACACATATATGCACATACCCTATGGCATACATATGCACACCATGCTCATACTCACACCACTCATATGCATGCTAGAGTGTACACATGTACACATTGTGGGCGCAAAGACCATTTAGCAAAATTTTATTTTTATAGAATAAATTCTTATAATTTTGCAAATAAGAATGTTTAGATTCCAATTGTCTCTAACCCTCATGGACCCAAAAAGATATGGGTACCAAAATCCCCACTTGTGTTTAATGTAGGTGGGCTCTCACAAAACGTGAGAGGGTTTGTGCCTTGATGTGGATGCATGTGGAGTTTGATAGACATACCAAATTGATGCATCACCATCAAAGATGTTTGGTGGGAGGACCACCATATTTTGGAGACCTAGAGATGGTCCATATGGTTTGATAACTATCTCTAACTCCTATTTTTATTACATGCTTTTTATCGTTGATTGTTAGCTTGTTTATTTTTAATGCTCATTATGTTAAATGCAATGTTATTAGACATGTGATATACATAGATAGTCTTTGAGATACACTCATGTTCATATGCATCATATTTTGTGTTCTCACTATTGTTTACCTACTATATATATACTAGTTTCAAAACACATGCATTTCGCCTAATGATCATGTTTGTTTTATGCTTCATGTAGTGATTACTTTTTTATATGTAGTTTTCGTTAAAACTTGTGCTTATAATTGTACAAGTAGCGAGTTACACTTGATTATTATATATTTGTGCTTCATTTCTCATTTGTACTCAACATGTACATGTATAACCAGTTTTGACGATTCTTTCATTTATACTTGTTTTCCCTATTTTTGTACAAGTTTAGCTTCATGTATATATTATTTTTGTCTTAAACTAATTGATATACATGTATATCCTTGAGTCATTTGCCTTCATGCAAAATTTTATTATGACTCGTTTACGTTTGGGATATATGAATACTTTTAGTTCGACAAAACATACATGTACCTTGAAGTTTATTTAATTTTGATGAAAATTTTAGTTTTGATGAAAAATATTTTTTTATGATATTCATATGTTTTGATGATTTGAGCGTTATTATTTATTTTCATGAATATGTCATCTACATGATTCTTATACCCTCACTTTTCTTTTGTTTACTCATGATTTTATTTTCATGAGTTTATATAAGCTTTATAAATCTTGAGTGTTAACTTTTGTGCAAAACACCTGTTTCATGAGATATATATGATTTGGTTTCATATTTGAACGATCTAAAACTAGTTTTTCAAAATTACTTTAAACTAGTTACTTATCCTTTACTTGGTAATGTTTTCAATCTATAACTATTTTTTAAGTCTTTTTGAGAACTCCTACCTTCTAAGGGCAGTTGGTTGGGCGACTATGCCTTATAGCTCTTAATGAATATTTTTTTTAAAATGTGCATGATAAGGGTGGATTGATATGAGTTATACACATGATCTTCATAAAATTCTATTTTTGTATACCCATATGTGTTTTCTATATATGTACGCATCAATTTCAAGTGGTATTTTTATTTTCATGCATATATATGATTTAGATTATACTTATTTATAATGCCATATATTTATTTAAGCACAAACTATTTATACTAAGCTTGACTTAATTCTAAATATTAATTGATATTTTTATAAACTTATGCATTGATTTCAATTAGTATTTTTTTTGGTATCAAAATGTACTTCATGTTTCACCTTCTATTGGTATCAAAATCTATTATTGGTATCTTAAAATTTTCGTTTATCTACAATTAGTATCAACAATTGCTTTGTCAACTACTATTTGATTTCAATTGATTTCAAAATTTATTTTGTTTACTTCAAGAAATTACAAAATTCTATTTTAAGTATTATCAAAATTTTAAAATTTGTTGATATGTATTGCTTATATGCAAGGGGAGTTTAACATCTCCTCTATATATACATTCATGTTGAGTGTATCTCACATATTGAGGAGCTTAACCTTTCTTCTTTATGTGATATACGTGTGTACGGGGAACTTAACATCTCCGCTTATACATTGTATATATGCTTGTGTGAGTTAGGGTCTAGTCATCCCTTCTCCATGTAATGCATGTATGCAGGGGTAGTTAACTTAACTTCTCTCCTCTTCATGAATTTATATCGCATATACATCTTTCTAGTTCGTTTATCTTTATCCCTTTGTTGATGAATTGACAAAAATGGGGAAAAGAATTTAGAGTTTATATATGCATGTTTTATATTGTTGTTTATGCATATATGTTGTTTATTTATGAGCTTTTTTTGAATATCTATTTGTTTTATGCTATGCATGAGTTAAGGGGGAGCTTCTATAAAGTTTATCTTTAATCCATGCATATATAACTCCATGAGTTTTATCATCATCAAAAAGGGAGAGATTGTTGGCCCAAAGTCCTATCACTCAAGTTTTGATGATGATTAACTAATATAGTTATAGTACTAATGATCTTGTGTTTTATAAGTTTCAGATTTTCTATCAAAATCTTAGTCGGTGTTTAGTTTCAACAAGATTTGAAGTCAAGTTTTGAAGCTTGTACGTGTTGATTCAAGAGCTCGCGCTTCAAGATCACATCAAGTACTCAATAGGAGTTTAGCTCTTTGGATCAAGGTTTGGATCAAGTTAAGATGGAGAAGAAGATTTTCAAGAGAAGATTTTCAAGACTTGAATAGAGTTTGTAGGTATAAAGATTTTGTGTTTTAGATAAAATGTAAAGGATAGATTTGTTGTGGATTGCTCAAGCTTATACACACAAAAAAAAATTTCAAAACATTTCGTGTTAAATAGTTTTGATTTCGGAAAATACCGTTTTGATTGCGAACTTCAAAATATACATCTTTATGTTTCATGATTAGATTTCATCCAAACAAGTTTACATAGTTTATAGTGTATTAAATTTTATCCATACACATTGATACTTCATATTGTTTAAGAAACTTCTTTTGATGAGTTTATATCATGTGTTTAAGTTTTTGTTAACGTCAAAACTTTATTAGTGTTTCAAATGAGTTTTAAATATCTTATTTTTATATTTGAACAAGTTTGAAAAAATCAATTTTTCATTTAAAAGTTTAATTTTGAAAAATACCGATTTTTTGTTTAAGGGTAAATTTCTATATCACAAAAATAGTTCAAATGTGTTGATTTTTGATCACACATATTTGTACTTCAAAGTGTTTTAATGAACTTATTTTTGTGGATTTTATGTGATTTTATGAAATTTTATAGGATATTAAAAGACGAAGTTTTAATCCTTAAAAAAAATCTAAGACATGGGCTTCTGGCAATCGGCCGAGCCAGAAGTCGGTCGACAGAGCGTGTCGACCGATGTACACAGAATCATGCACATAGCCTGGCTTGAGGATCGGTCGACCGCCTGGTCGACCGATCCAAAAAGTTTACTCTCTGGATCAGGCCCCAGTTGACCAGCCAGAGAGCAGTGCTCTCTGGTTCTAGCCTCTGTCGACCGATAGGTCTTTGACCTGGGTGCGGTCGACCGGGCGGTCGACCAGCGGGTCGACTGACAGGCCAATCTGGCCCAACGACTAGTTTTTTGATGCCTCTATAAAGGGACTTTGGCCAGATTTTTGGAAGATTTTTAGGCTATTTTTTAGAGCTCTTCTCAAGAGTTTCTAAGCAAGTTTTTAGAGCTTCATTTTCATATTCAAAAGAGTGTTTTCAAGAGTAAATCTTTTTGTTTTTTAAAAGAGCTTATTGATTTTTTCCTTCACTCATTCTATCTAGTTTTCTCATACAAGTTTGAGCTTTTCATTTCTATATTTATCCTCTAGAGATCATTTATTGTGAGAGTATTTTTGGTGACTAAAGTGTAGAGATCACCAAGTTTTATCTTTATATTTGAGGAGGCGAACTTATGAGTTCACGTTGTAACGAGTCTTGTGGGAGCTCGATGTAGAGGTGCGGCCTCGACAAGCTAGTATGCTTGCGTGTGTTGTTCTTGCAGGAACAAGTGAGGGATATGTGAGTCCAAGAGTTCTAGTGTGAACTCGTTGTAGGGGCACCGTGTGATCTTGCGGGATCGTTATAGTGAAAATTCTTCATAGTGTTGAAGGTGGGGACGTAGAGCAAGTATGCTCGGACCTTGAAACAAATGTTCTGTATTTGTGATTGCTCATCTCTCTCTCTCTCTTACTTGTCTTTATATCTTACATGTGCTTATTGTTTATAATTTTACTTGTTTAATATTCCTTGTGCTTAAGAGATTTATGCTTGGGATTATTTGCTCACACTTGTACTCAATCAAGAGAGTCATAGTTGAACCTTAACTCTTAATCTAGAGGAATCTTGAGGAGATAGTTCATAGCCCTTAACCGAAAATTCGGCTGCACTCTTTAGTTATACGTTGTGTGTTTGCGTTATAATTTTTAGTTTGCATTCAGTTTTAATTCCATATTGTTGAGTATTAGATTAGCTTGCCACCTATTCACCCCCCTCTATATGACTTACAATATTTGCTTTCATGCGCTTTTATTGAAAATCTATATATTTTATTGCTATGCATGATTTAAGGGGGGCCTCTAAGAAGCTTATCTTTAATCCATACATATATAAGCTCATAAGTTTTGTCATCATCAAAAGGGGGATATTGTTGGCCGAAGGCCTTTCATCATAGTTTTGATGATGATAACTTATAAAGTTATGTTTCTAATGATCTTATGTTTATTAAATTTTAGATATAGGTCAAAATCATTGTTGGTGTTTAGCTTCAACAAAGACGTGAAATCAAGTTTCGAAGCTATCACAAGTCGATTCAGGAGCTCATGCTTAAAGATCGCATCAAGTATTTTAGATGGAGTCATCGCTCTTTGGATCATGCCTAGACCAAAGTCCTCTAGGTTTGTTTAGTTTAGATCTTATGTAAGGATAGTTTAGTTTTGAATTGCTCAAGTTCACACACAAAAGTTTATAGTTTTTATTTCAGTTTAACCGTTTCATTTAAGTTTATTTGCTTTATATCTACATAGAATAAATTTCATAGTTTATATATGTGTTAGATTCTATCTACACATATTAATGCTTATATTGTTTAGAAATACTACTTCTATGTGTTTGATTTATCATGTATACGGTTTCAAAGTTTTGAATATATCAAAGTATATCGTTTCATGAATAGATTTCATCAATAGGAGTTTACATGATTTATACGTATATCATCCATATACACTGATGGTTCATATACGTTTAGAAAAACTTATTTGATGTATCTAGTCATGTGTTTAATGACTTGTATTTATCAAAACTTATTTTGAACTTATTGTTAAAACCAAGTATATTTCATTCTCTATGTATATTGAATCATTTCAATACACACTATGCTTCAAATGTGTTTCAATATCTTATTTTTATTTTGTATTTGAACACAGTTTTGAAAAAATCATTTTTCATTTAGAAGTTTGTTATGGAAAAATACGATTTTTGATTTAAGCCTTAATTTATATGTCTCAAAAATAGTTCAAATTATTTATAATATGTGTTGATTTTTGATCACACATATTTGTACTTCAATATTTACATGAACTTATTTTGTGAAATTTATGGAGTTTTGTTGAATTTATAGGTGTTTTAAATCCAAATTATCAACGTTATAAATCCTGTTTTGAGCCGCTGGCGGTCGACTGACCGGTCGACCGAAGTATGGCTCGATCGACCATTCGGGTTAATCGACGTGAACATAAATGTGCACAGCCCAGAGCCTGCCTCGGCCAACCAACTGGTCGACCGGAGCACGGGCCGGTCGACCGAGCGAGTCGACCGACTGGCTCACCCAACTCTCGCTTGGGTGGCGATCGACCGAGCGGTCGACCGACAGAGAGGATTCCTCTCTGTGGCCTGGGGTGGTCGACGGTTGATCGGTAACCCCAACGGTCATCAATTTGACCATTGGCCGGTCGACCGGCCGGTCGACCGACAGGTCATTCTGGCCCCATAATGGCTAGTTTTCTAATGGCTATAAAATAGGGTCTTTTGAGTCAGTTTTACACAAGATTTTTAGAAATATTTTCAAGAGCTATCTTCCTAACTTTCATAGAAGTTTTAACAAGTTTTTAGAGTTTCATTTCCATACCAAAAGAGAGTTTATCAGAGTGTATCTCTTGACATTATTAAAAAAATTTCTTGAGTTTTTTACTTTCACATCTATCTTGTTTTCTCACACAAGGTTGAGCTATTTATTGCTATATCCATCCTACAGGGAACCTTGTTGTGAGAGTGTTTTGTCGGTGATCAAGAAAAGAGATCACCAAGCGTCCACCTTGTATTTAGAGTTGTAGAGGTTGCAGCCTCGGTGAGCTTGCGGTTTCGCGTGTGTTGTTCTTGCGGGAACAAATGAGAGACTTGCAGGTCCAAGAGTTCTTGAGGGAGCTCACTGTAGGTGTTGTGGCGCCGAGTGATCTTGCGGGATCGATTTTAGTGGATATTCTTTATTGCGTTGAAGGTGTGGACGTTGAGCAAGTGGCTCGAATCTCGAAATAATTCTCCCGTGTTTGCGATTGCTCATCTCTCTTTCGACTCACTTGTGTTTATATCTTACACGCTTATTATCTTTGTGCTCATATATTACATGCTTGATATTACTTGTGCTCAATAGATATACTTGCTTGGGTTGTTGATATCTTGCATTGTTATTATTGTTTATTTTTATATGCTTGATATTGTATTTATGCTCACACTTATATTTAACCAAGATAAGTATAGTCGCACCTCAACTCTTAGTCTAGAGGAATCTTGGGAGAAAGTTCAGAACTCTTCACCGGGAATTCAGCTCCACTCTTTAGTTATACGTGTGTGTAGTTTTAGTTTGCATAATAATTTTAATCCGCATTATTTGGCATTAGATTAGCACATCACATATTCGCTCTCTAGGTGATTTACACTTTATTCTATATATAGCATAAAGTATTTTCACACCATTCTCCCTCCTTCGGCTCCCTCCGACCCCTTCCTTCGATATATAGCATAGTATTTTCATACAATCTCCCCTCCTACCGGCTCCAACCGGCCCTTCCTTCGATATATAGCATAAGTATTTTTACACCATCTTCCCCCTCCCATCGGCTCCCGCCGGCGCCTTCCTTCCATGCAAGTATGAACATTTACATTAAAGTGAAAAATAAACACGGACAAGTCATTAATTTTACTAGAAATACATCAATGAAGACAATTACACTTCCCAAAATTTCTAACATTCTATAGAGTCATAATACAACACGTATGCTAATGTGCATACATACAATCCATACATCATTGTGTGTGTGTGTACACACACAACACACAATCCTCTACAACACTACATGGTGTACACAAATACACGCTATATGTATCATCATACCCTTCCTATCTATAGCCGATTCATAGTTTCAACTTCTACTCAACTTAATCCCTCTCTAGAAAAATTAGAAATAAATACTATTAGATTTATTTAGGACTTCCTCTTAATTAGACTTTTAGTAGCAACACCTACTAGGTACTTACATCTTAGTAATGCGACAACCGTAAATACTAAACCATACACCAATATAAGTATTAACTTTAGATTGCACACTAAAAATTTTCTCTTTATAATAATTCATATAAAAATAGTGAAATAATTTCATAATTTATTTCATATCGCCTACAAAAATGGTTATGGAATTTCTTAACTTACTCATCTCTACCCCAAATTTTCTAATTTACTCACCTTCTTCAAGGTTGACAATGGCTAGATCTCACTTTCTTGTGTCCAAACAATCACCCTATACAAGGAAACATGTGAGTTAATTTCTAGTATCAATATCACCAAGAATATGGGAGTAATGCACTAATTAAATGGGTTGATTCTTTGTTAAAATTTCAGTCAGACACTTACCTTCTCTAAAGATGAATCTGAGCCCTAAAAGTTCAGATTTGACTGAAAATCATCACCCAAAAATCTGAACTTAGCTCAG
>JAVJIF010000811.1:0-66382 GCA_038442645.1 Agave tequilana
TTATGAAAATTCTTTCGGAGTCGGTAGGTAACTGATTCCGGGATTTTTTAGATTTAAAATATAAAGTATTTCTTAAAAAGGATTTCACTATGTTTCTTAATATAATATTCTTGATTTTTGATATTTATTTCGGATCGTTCCGAGATACTTGAATCTCGGACGATTTCGGTATTTTCCGAAATATTTCCTGCATGCTCGACTTTAACTCGGAATCTGTGTTTCTGATATTTTCATTTTGGAGACCAAGAAAAATCTTCATCTATCCAATTCTTTTCCATTTCCTTTCTCTATTTTCTTTCCTTCCTTGCTAAGTTAAAGGATTTTCCATTTTCCACAATTCTACAAAATCCCAATTTTCCAACAAATATCTCAAACTCCACACCCTTCCCATTAATGCAACCCTCTCTCTATTCCCCATGGCCGCCAAGTGGCCAAGGAGAGACACCCATCCCATCCCTATTTGCAATTAAACCCCTCCCTTCTACATAATTACATCTCCTTTACAAAAATCAAAACCTATATAAATCCTTTCCTTTACAATTCTTTTCCCTTTTCTTCACTTCAACAAAATTCTCACCTTCACAAATCCTCCATCTCCATCTCAAACCCTAATTCCAAAGAACACCTCAAGGCCTTCTTCTTCTTCTCAAGCTACCACAACCCTTGGATTTGGATCGCATCACTTCGTCGGAAGCATCGCCAAGGACCTAGTTGGTGATAGCCGTCGACAACGATTATTCGGAACTCGTAGAAACCTTCACATAACCATTCGAAGTGAGTATCTTTACTCACCAAGACTAGGCAACTTCCTTGTATATTTGTGTTGACAATTTCATGTACATATGTTCTATAAAAATCATGTTTTTAGCCCATCAAACAATCACCATAAAATCTGTTCTGTATCCTGTTTTCCCAGGATTAGTCGACTTAACCTAGAACCTAGTCGACTAACCCACTTTAGTGAAACGTAGCTTTTCTGATTTCACAGTTTTAGTCGACTAACCAATTTTACCAGTCGACTAGACCCCCTAGCGACTACATTTTGACCCCTAGTCGACTAATTTTCCTTGAACCAAAAACACCAACTCTCGGCCTAGTCGACTTATCCTAATTTTATAGTCGACTTGGAACCCCTAGTCGACTACACCCTTGACCCTAGTCGACTCCTGAAACCAACTCAACTCTCTGTATCTCAAACTTAGTCGACTTAAGTGTCTGTTAGTCGACTTGTAGTCCCTGTAGTCGACTACCCTTTTACCTAGTCGACTAAATCTTCCTGAAACAGAAACCCAAACTCTCTGGAACACAGTATTAGTCGACCACCTACTTTCCTAGTCGACTAACCCTTCTATTAGTCGACTACTATTTCTAACCTAGTCGACTAACTTATGGCTGTCTGGTATTGTGATTCCTTCTTGACTATGTATTACCCTTGATACATGTGTGGTATATTATTCCTGTTCATGCTTCATAACTAGTATTTCATGACTTGTTCATTAACACTCGACCGCTTGTCAATTCTTTAGACTTGTTAGTTATGTTTCCTTTTAACACATGTATATCACCTGATTGCTAGACCCTTTTGTTAGGCCATGACTTACCCTGACTATTATCAATCTTGATATGTTGGTTGCTTGTTAGATATACATCACCACTTATCATGCTATCTCTTGACACCAAGCATGATACACCGATTCTTATAATTATCACGATAAAGGGAATGTAGTACCTGATTACGTGTTATGTACTGATCACTGTTATGTATTACTGTTATGATATTGCTCATTCCTTAATCTGATAATTATGTTAATAAATCATAAAAAGGACAACTTGTATGGGGTATGGGAGGAAGTGATGGATGCCAGAATGATACCTTGCTTATAGTGATGGATATGATATATATATGGCGGACGACTATAGTGGGACTTAGGGCCCACAGAGTACATATAGGGGGACTTGGGGCCTCCAAACCGGTCCCAGGGTGGTGGGAACCGTTGGACCAACAAACTGGTCCCCGGTGTATGTGAACCACTATAAGAAGCTCTATCAGTTCTCCATCTACTTCCGTTAACAACCCTCGACTCGCTATATATGGATGTATGTGTGTTGGGGTGCACACCTGGACACATGCCGAGATATATGAGTCAGACGAGTAATAATAGCAATAGATGTCAGTTATATTTCCTGTTATAGTTTCTGTTATGTGTACCTGCGATGATTCCTGTTATATTCTACTGTTATGACTCCCGTTACACGTGTTATGGACCCTGATCATTATTGTTTGTATTCCTGTTACTATCATACGAATTGCAACTCTGATTATATACGCTTGGATATTCGGTGGCATGAGACAAAAGGTATATATATGAGGGTTTCCTTGTTTGGATTATTCCTTCGATGTACTAGTCTCATGGGACCGTGACCTAAGCGTATACAATCACTTTTGCACACAACCAGTTTTACTGGACTTCCTGTACCATGATGATTATACCATACGTGTCTTCATATACTACACTTGTGTTCTAACCCTATTCATGTCTCTTAGCCACTTGGCTATAGTTGTTTACTATTATATGTCTTGACCTTTGGATTTGCATATTCAGATTTCGAAGCTTGGATCGTAGTGGAGCCATCCACTGTAGATTGAGCTTCCGCTAGTGAGCAGGCAGGCTAGCTCTTCTTCCTTCGTGCCGGGCTCTCTTTGACTCACGGGGATCTCCATCCTACTCGTGAGCTTTGTGTATATCTTGTGTATTTCTTTTGGACTTGGTTATGATGTAATACACATGTAATGTGTAATACTTTATAATATCCTGTGTGATAACTTTGTATGCGTATTTTCTTGTGTTGGCATATGTATGAATACCACGCTTCGTGTGTACTCTGATTTCTTGTTGTATTTATGCTTAGCGTATATGTGTGGGGCAAAACTGACCCACGTATATACGTTGCAGTGACGTCCCCGTATCCGTGAAATCGGGGCGTTACAGGTTGGTATCAGAGCTTAGGCTCTCAAACCTAAAGTACAACCAAGTAGCAAATTTTAGAAATTTGCTAATGCCAACTATAATGTACAAAGTTATCTAGTCCTTCTTGATTTGTCTAGTTATTCTTGATTCCATCCCTCATATCTAAACTCCTTCCATTTTTCCAAACTCCTTCCAGTTATCTTTAGCCATCCTAGTATGGAGAGGAGATCGGGTCGCAGCAACTCTGGATCAGCATCGAATGGACCCACAGGAGAGAATGTGGATATCCTAAGGGTCATTAAACTATGATGGAGAACCAGCAGCAGCAGACGGAACTTCTCCGGCAGGAGTTGGCAGCTCCAAAGGAACAGAGGCCGGGGAATGTATCGGACTTCAGAAAACTACAGCTGCTATATTCACGGGAAGCGAGAAAACCATTAGATGCTGAGCAATGGTTGACGGACACTACAGATCTACTGAACGCCGCCCGTGTTCCAAAGGAGAACCAAGTTGAGGTTGCCAAGATTCAGTTGAAAGACATAGCCAGAACTTGGTGGCTTGCAGAGGAGGCAGATTGGAGAGACCTGTCACTTGGGACACGTTCTCCAAGAGTTTTTACAGCAGGTTCTTCCCTGCTACTGCTCAGAAGGATATGGAGGAGCAGTTCATTAGACTCCAGCAGTGGAACAAGTCCGTGGATGAGTATGCCGCGGAATTTCTGAGGCTTAGTCGCTTTGCTCCGTACATGGTAACGGATGAGGAGAAGCGAGCGAGCAGATTCCAGCAGGGCCTACAGATGGATATCCAAGTTTTCTTGATGCCCCAACAGCTGAAGACTTATTCGGAAGTTCTCACCATAGCTCGAGAAGTGGAGCGTGGGTTAGAGAAGAAGAAAGGGAACTTGATAAGGAACCAGGCCAAGAAGAGGCCTTTTCAGTTAATGGATGAGGAAGATGCAGTTGGGACAACCCATGGCCCGATGATGAAGAGACCATTCCAATCTCCTCTTCCTCAGATTGTATGCAATTATTGCCACAGACCCGGACACTATAAGAGCGATTGTCGAGTGGCTAAGGGATTGTGTGTAGTGTGTGGATCAGGGAGGCATATGCTAAGGGATTGCCCACACAGGAAGTTTGGACATATGACACCAGCCAGACCAGCTCTTCCAGCACCAGCCAATCCAGCCCAGCACTTCCAGCTCCGCCTCTGAGGAGGAACCCTGAACCTGTGATCGACGAGTTCCACTTCCACCCCAACGGTATGATCATCAGCAGAGGGGATGAGGCCTAGAGCAGACCAAGGTAGAGGCCAAGTTCACCTCATGGCCGTAGAGGCCTCAGGCGATGCAGCAGAGTGGGAGGACCAGTATCCAGAGCAGGAGCCTTAGGATATCATGGTAATCACTACCCTAGATCTGTATTTGAATTGGTTATCATTTCTAAATATGTTTCCCTTATCATTCTATCATTGTTCATCCCGGTTCTTTCTGTGTCATCTTATTCTTGTTTTGATTTTTCGGATCCTTTGATTTCACCCTTGTCCCCTTGTGTTCAATTTACCCCTTAGCGAAATTGCGAGGACGCAATTTTTGTAAGGTGGGTAGATTGTAATACCCCGTTCCCGGAATACGTACTTAATTGCGTATTCAGTTTTTCGATTGTATTTTTTCGATTTACTTCCCGCATTTGACCAATTCAATTTCAAATATCATTTTCTAATATATTAGATTTTATGTGAATTTCTGGAATTTTCTAGAATTAAAATGAATTCTTCAAAAACGGTGTCGACCAGTGCCGCTGATCGATTCCTGAATTCTATCTTACAAACTGCTTAGAATTTCTAGAAGATTCTTTAGACATTTCTTCTTAGAATTATATTCTTACTTAAATACTTTTTCTGAAGATTTACGAATTTATGGATATCCCACCGGAGTCGGCAGAAGACTGATTCCAGTATTTTTATTTCACAATCAGTTAGGAATTTCAAGATGGCCCTTTAGGCATTATTCTTAGAATCATATTTTCTACCTACATTCTTTTTCTGAGAATTTTATGATTTTATGAAAATTCTTTCGGAGTCGGTAGGTAACTGATTCCGGGATTTTTAGATTTAAAACTATAAAGTATTTCTTAAAACGGATTTCACTATGTTTCTTAATATAATATTCTTGATTTTTGATATTTATTTCGGATCGTTCCGAGATACTTGAATCTCGGACGATTTCGGTATTTTCCGAAATATTTTCCTGCATGCTCGACTTTAACTCGGGAATCTGTGTTTCTGATATTTTCATTTTTGGAGACCAAGAAAATATTCATCTATCCAATTCTTTTCCATTTTCCTTTTCTCTATTTTCCTTTCCTTCCTTGCTAAGTTAAAGGATTTTCCATTTTCCACAATTCTACAAAATCCCAATTTTCCAACAAATATCTCAAACTCCACACCCTTCCCCATTAATGCAACCCTCTCTCTCTTCCCATGGCCGGCCAAGTGGCCAAAGAGAGACACCCATCCCATCCCCTATTTTGCAATTAAACCCCTCCCTTCTACATAATTACATCTCCTTTACAAAAATCAAAACTATATAAATCCTTTCCTTTACAATTCTTCCCTTTTCTTCACTTCAACAAAATTCTCACCTTCACAAATCCTTCTCCATCTCCATCTCAAACCCTAATTCCAAAGAACACCTCAAGGCCTTCTTCTTCTTCTCAAGCTACCACAACCCTTGGATTTGGATCGCATCTCACTTCGTCGGAAGCATCGCCAAGGACCTAGTTGGTGATAGCCGTCGACAACGATTATTCGGAACTCGTAGAACCTTCACATAACCATTCGAAGTGAGTATCTTTACTCACCAAGACTAGGCAACTTCCTTGTATATTTGTGTTGACAATTTCATGTACATATGTTCTATAAAAATCATGTTTTTAGCCCATCAAACAATCACCATTAAAATCTGTTCTGTATCCTGTTTTCCCAGGATTAGTCGACTTAACCTAGAACCTAGTCGACTAACCCACTTTAGTTGAAACGTAGCTTTTCTGATTTTCACAGTTTAGTCGACTAACCAATTTTACAGTCGACTAGACCCCCCTAGTCGACTACATTTTGACCCCTAGTCGACTAATTTTCCTTGAACCAAAAACACCAACTCTCGGCCCTAGTCGACTTATCCTAATTTTATAGTCGACTTGGAACCCCTAGTCGACTACACCCTTGACCCTAGTCGACTCCTGAAACCAACTCAACTCTCTGTATCTCAAACTTAGTCGACTTAAGTGTCTGTTAGTCGACTTGTAGTTCCCTGTTAGTCGACTACCCATTTTACCTAGTCGACTAACTCTTCCTGAAACAGAAACCCAAACTCTCTGGAACACAGTATTAGTCGACCACCCTACTTTCCTAGTCGACTAACCCTTCTATTAGTCGACTACTATTCTAACCTAGTCGACTAACTTATGGCTGTCTGGTATTGTGATTTCCTTCTTGACTATGTATCTTACCCTTGATACATGTGTGGTATATTATTCCTGTTCATGCTTCATAACTAGTATTTCATGACTTGTTCATTAACACTATCGACCGCTTGTCAATTCTTTAGACTTGTTAGTTTTATGTTTCCTTTTAACACATGTATATCACCTGATTTGCTAGACCCTTTGTTAGGCCATGACTTACCCTGACTATTATCAATTCTTGATGTTTGGTTGCTTGTTAGATATACATCACCACTTATCATGCTATCTCTTGACACCAAGCATGATACACCGATTCTTATAATTATCACGATAAAGGGAATGTAGTACCTGATTACTGTTATGTACTGATCATGTTATGTATTACTGTTATGATATTGCTCATTCCCTTAATCTGATAATTATGTTAATAAATCATAAAAAGGACAACTTGTATGGGGTATGGGAGGAAAGTGATGGATGCCGGAATGATACCTTGCTTATAGTGATGGATATGATATATATATGGCGGACGACTATAGTGGGACTTAGGGCCCACATGAGTACATATAGGGGGACTTTGGGCCTCCAACCGGTCCCAGGTGGTGGGAACCGTGGACCAACAAAAACTGGTCCCGGTGTATGTGAACCACTATAAGAAGCTCTATCAGTTCTCCATCTACTTCCGTAACAACCCTCGACTCGCTTATATATGGATGTATGTGTGTTGGGGTGCACACCTGGACACATGCCGAGATATATGAGTCAGACGAGTAATAATAGCAATAGATGTCAGTTATGTTTCCTGTTATAGTTTCTGTTATGTGTACCTGCGATGATTCCTGTTATATTCTACTGTTATGACTCCCGTTACACGTGTTATGGACCCCTGATCATTATTGTTCTGTATTCTGTGCTATCATACGAATTGCAACTCTGATTATATACGCTTGGATATTCGGTGGCATGAGACAAAAGGTATATATATGAGGGTTTCCTGTTTGGATTATTCCTTCGATGTACTAGTCTCATGGGACCGTGACCTAAGCGTATACAATCACTTTTGCACACAACAGTTTACTTGACTTCCTGTACCATGATGATTATACCATACGTGTCTTCATATACTACACTTGTGTTCTAACCTTATTCATGTCTCTTAGCCACTTGGCTATAGTTGTTTACTATTATATGTCTTGACCTTTGGATTTGCATATTCAGATTTCGAAGCTTGGATCGTAGTGGAGCCATCCACTGTAGATTGAGCTTCCGCTAGTGAGCAGGCAGGCTAGCTCTTCTTCCTTCGTGCCGGGTCCTCTTTTGACTCACGGGATCTCCATCCTACTCGTGAGCTTTTGTGTATATCTTGTGTATTTCTCTTTTGGACTTGGTTATGATGTAATACACATGTAATGTGTAATACTTTATAATATCCTGTGATAACTTTGTATGTGTATTTCTTGTGTTGGCATATGTATGAATACCACGCTTCGTGTGTACTCTGATTTCTTGTTGTACTTTTATGCTTAGCGTATATGTGTGGGGGCAAACTGACCCACGTATATACGTTGCAGTGACGTCCCCGTATCCGTGAAATCGGGGCGGTACATAGTTTGTTCCCAAATTGACATGCGTCACAAACTCGGTCCTTTTCAAAATTCAAACAAGGAATACCTTCACCATTTCCTTTGTATTTAATCTAGAATATGGTCAAATGAAATATGGCCTAATCTTCTATGCCACAACCAAGAGTCGTCATCGAGGGCTTTTAAACAAGTAATATTACAAGACATATTAGACATATCTATCATATAAACATTACTTTCACGAAAACCGGAAAACACACAAGTATTAGAAATTCTATCAATTACTTTACAAACTACATTATCAAAAACAACATCAAAGCCTTTATCACAAAGTTGACTAACACTCAAGAGGTTATGCTTGAGGCCATCAACTAAAACTACATTCTCAATTAAAGGGGATGTGCCGAGTTTTACATTACCAATACCGATGATTTTACCCTTGGCATCATCTCCGAAGGTGACGGTGCCACCTTCATGGTATCTTGATAGGGTTGCAAAGTTGTTGATGTCCCAAGTCATGTGCCTTGAGCAACCACTATCAAGATACCACAATCCTCTACGTCGTTGGGCCTTGGAAGGTACCTACATCATTTAACAAATTCATTGACTTTGGTACCCAAATTTTCTTGGGTCCTTGAAAGTTAGTGTTTCGAACCCAAATATTATGACATGATGCACTTAGTCTATCATAGCAAAAATTAGCTAAGTGCCCTTTCCGCCCACAATGTGAACATGAGTACACTCTACCATACATGAATGCATGATGTGTGTGTGAAGTGTGAGCATGTTTTGGGGGTTTGCCACGATGTAAAGGTTGTGTGGTATGAACATGAGCATGAGCATGGTAAATATTTTTCTTAGGGGCTTGTTTCTTAGGAAACATAGCCTCTATCTTCTTCTTATCAAACTCACCATTTTTTAAAACAATTCCTAATGAGTCTATTCTTTCTTTAAGCATGGTAATCTCATTAGAATCAACTAGTGGGGACTTGCCTTTACAAGAAATCTTATATTTGTCAAAATCTTTTTGGGTGGAAACAAGAGTGGAAAGTAATTCATCTTTTTCTTTAGAAAGAGTAAAAACATGATGATTAAGAGATTCATTTTCCTTTTCATTTTTAATACTTTTCTTTAGGAAATCATAATTATGTGATAATTCTACAAAATCTTCTCCTAGTTCATCCATGGAAAGTTCATCATTAAGAGAAGTGGAAGGGGTTACCTTGCTTGTGCTTTATTAGCCATGAAGCACATGTTGGCGGTATCAATCTCCTCCTCGGATTCGCTCGGAATCCCATGTAGCTTTCATTGCCTTCTTCTTGTAAGGTTCTTTGAGGTGGAGGGCTTCACTTTATCTGGGCACTCCGCAACAATGTGTCCCGGTCTTTGGCAATTGAAGCAAATTATCTTTCTTTCTTCTTTGCCTCTTTGCCATCTCCTTCTTCCTTGAAATTTAGCCTTGTTGTACATCCTCCGGACGTTCTTCACAAGAAGTGAGAGCTCTTCGTCATCTTCTTCTTCATCGTCTTCGTCGGAGTGTGTGGATTGACTTTTGAAGGCTATAGTCTTTTTCTTGGAAGGAGCCATATCTTCCCTTGCCTTTCTTTCCATCTCATGGGTTTTGAGGTTCCCAATGAGACCAATTAGCTCCATCTCCTCCTTGTCATTGAGTTCCTTCAAGGTGGTTGCTTTGACTTCCTATGAAGGAGGAAGGGCCCGAATGATCTTTCTAACTCTTTGGTCATTGTCAATACCATCACCTAGAGAAGAAAGTCCATTAGTAATCTTAGAAATTTTGTAACCATATCATCTATGGTTTCATTTTCTTGCATGCAAAAGTTTCTCATTGGGACCGAAGAAGGTCAATCTTAGCCCTCTTCACTTGTGAAGTCCCTCATGTGTAACTAGCAAATGTGTCCAAATTTCATATGCGGACTTGCAATGAATAACTCTAGTTATGTCATCATCATTGAGGGCTTGAAGTAGTGCATAGTGAGCCCTAGCATTGGCATCAAATTCCTTATCTCAATTTCGGACCAAGTAGATTCATCACCGGGGGGTGCACTAAAGGGTTTGGTCACGGCCTTTGCAACTCGACTTCCTAGAGATTGCAAGAAAATGGTCATCTTAACCTTCCATATGGGAAAGTTAAGTCCATCAAACTTAGGAGGGGTTTTAATTCCATCGGCCATTTTACTAAGTGAGAAAGAATGAAATGATTAGCAATATTAGGATCTCTCTAAGGTTGTTAAGCCAAAATCCTAGAATCCAAGCTCTGATACCAATTGAAAAACACCTAGAGGGGGGTGAATAGGTGTAATTGCTAATCTAACAATCTTTTTAAAACTAAGATGTGTGAATGATGCAACGATCTCTCAAAACAAGACTAAGAGCCGAATATCCCGTGAGAGGTTCTGAACTCCTTCCTCCCAATTTCCCTTGAATGGGTTAGAGGTGCGCAATGCAACCTTGTTGTATGAGAATTGATCGAACAAAGTATGAATGAAATGCAATGATGAAATGCACACAAGATATATCACAAGTATCACAAGCAATAACACAAGGAAAGAAAACTAGATCTCAAGCAAGTAATTGAAAACAATAGAGTGCAAGAGAAATTTAAAGCAAAAATGAACGCAAGGCAATCACAAACACAAGATGTTTGTTTCGAGGTTCGAGCCACCGCTCTACTCCCCGCCTTCACCTCCGTGAAGGGTTTCCACTATCCACCGAGGACGATTACAACGGTCTACCGAAGACCCGAGCACCGAGCTCCACCAAGTACAATAACCTCTACCGAAGAGGTGTCTCCACAAGAACAAGATGAGGAACAAGTAACCAAAGTGATCACAACTAGATCACTAAACTCTTTACAATATCTCACTCTTTTACAACTTCCTTATAGAATGAGTAAAAGATTTTTGGCTCTATGAAGTGTAGTGAGAAAAACTCAGTTGTAGAGATGATTTTTGCTAGGGAACACAACTCAAAACTAGCTCAACAAAGAGTTGGAAATGGAGAGCTTAAACACTTTTTTTTCTCTTTAAAAACTTTGAAAACTTGAGGATTTTTCTTTTTTTTGTAAGAGACTCTTCTCCTCTATTTATAGGGAGAGAAATAGGTTAAAACTAATTTATTTTAAGTCTATTTGCTCTGAAAAAGTTCTCCAAAACCTCAGAAAAAGATCTGCAAAAACAGATCAAAAAAACAGATTTCAGAATTGCACAAAAGAGGAAAGAGCCGTTGGGCTGTTGCAGGCCTGGCGGTCGACCGGGCCGGTCGACCGCCAGCTCAGCTGGCAAAGAGCCGTTGGCTCGGGTCGACCGTCCTAAAAGACAAAAACAGCTTTCTTCGGGCGGTCAACCGGGGCGGTCGACCCAGAAAACCCGAGAGCAACTGCTTACAGTCGGTCGACCCGGGCGGTCAGCCGACAGACGTGCACAAACGTGCACGTCCTGGCACTGGCGCCGGTCGACCGTGCCGGTCGGCCGGTCAGCCTGAAACAGGAAAAACAGTATTTTTTCTGACTTAGAAAACTTTGTAAAATAGTTTTGGGTTTGAACAAACTTAAGTAACATGCTAGTAGGAGT
Organism: Agave tequilana; assembly: GCA_038442645.1. Taxonomy (NCBI): domain Eukaryota; kingdom Viridiplantae; phylum Streptophyta; class Magnoliopsida; order Asparagales; family Asparagaceae; genus Agave; species Agave tequilana. The sequence goes on from JAVJIF010000811.1 coordinate 11,607, forward strand.
ATATAAACATGATCTAAACATGATATTTATTTGTTAAACTTAGGGTCATGTAAATATCTACTGAGGCATGAAACCAAATTTGAAACATGAAAACTTAAATACAAGACTCACATTTTAACAAAACAAATTGTGTATGTGTATCCTAGAGCCAATATCCAACACTCCAACTTTAACATTCTATTCTTACAATGATTCTAAAGACTTCAAGTTCTTCAAGAGGGCTTTCACCATATGATCTTCAAAACTTGATTCTAGAGCCCAAATTGAGTTGACTTGAGTCCAAAGCACCTTCCTTTAGGGAAGAATCCTTCTAGTTGAGTTAGAATCCTGAAACACACTTAAACAATAAACAATATTAGTACAAATAACTAATATGTTTTGTAATCATCAAAACACACTAAAACGGGTGATTGTAACCTTGGGCCAACACTATCAGCCCGCCATCATCAAAAGGACATCGGTTTATTTTGGCAACAACCGATTATTTCTCCAAATGGGCTGAGGCCATTCCTTTGAAAGAGGTGAAGTCATCCGACATGATCAAATTCGTTAAACATCACGTCATTTACCATTTTGGGGTACCTCGGCGAATTGTCCATGACAATGGATCCCAGTTCATCAGTCAAGCCTTCCAGAGGTTCTGCACTAAATTCAGAATCCAGAGTGTGTTCTCAACGGCATACTACCCCGTCGCTAATGGTCTCGCAGAAGCTTTCAACAAGACCATCGGCAAACTTCTCAAGAAATTCGTCTCGAAAAGTCAACGTGACTGGGACGACAGGCTAGGTGAATGTTTATGGGCCTATCATACAACTGTGCGAACCCCAACTAAAGCTACGCCATTCTCTTTGGTATACGGGTGTGAAGCCGTGCTTCCACTGGAAATTCAAATTCCATCTTTACATGTCGCCTTGACAGCAGAGATGACAACAGAGGAGAAGCATCGACAGCGACTCCAAGAATTGGAAGTCTTAGATGACAAACGTCTGCAGGCCCAACAACAAATCGAGCTTTACCAAGCACGGATCACCAGAGCCTTCAACAAGAAAGTCAAAGTGTGAACTTTCAAGAAAGGCGATCTTGTCTTAGCCATCAGAAGACCTATGGTGATGACACATAAGACAAAAGGGAAATTCCAGCCTAAATGGGAAGGACCATTTGTAGTAGAGTCAGTCTACTCAAATGGATCATATCGCCTCATAACCTCAAATGGCGATACACTCATGATGCCGATCAATGGCATGTTCCTCAAGAAGTACTATCCTTAATAGTACCTCTACCGATCAAGTTAAAAGTACACCTATGATCAAAATAAGAAGAGCTTCTTCATTAACATCCGACGCCTCCGACGGCTAAGGATAGAGGAAAATGTTGGCTTCTAAGCCCAACATAAATCCTCGATAACCCATCATGCTGAGGGGAATAGCATGGCTAGCCCAACTCAAACGGTAGTTGGTAAAGGCACCTCAAATCCGTTGACAGCTGAGGATTTGCTAAAAATCCTAAGGGACATGTTCCCATTTGATCCAACACCTTCAACGGTTAAGGATAGAGGAAAATGTTGGCTTCTAAGCCCAACATAAGTCTTCGACAACTCACTATGCTGAGGGGAATAGCATGGCTAGCCCAACTCAAACGGTAGTTGGTAAAGGCACCTCAAATCCGTTGACAACTGAGGATTTGCTAAAAAACCTAAGGGACATGTTCCCATTTGATCCAACACCTTCAACGGTTAAGGATAGAGGAAAATGTTAGCTTCTAAGCCCAACATAAGTCTTCGACAACTCACTATGCTGAGGGAAATAGCATGGCTAGCCCAACTCAAACGGTAGTTGGTAAAGGCACCTCAAATCCGTTGACAGCTGAGGGTTTGCTAAAAATCCTAAGTGGATATAGTTCCACTCTTTCCTCCAAAAATTCCTTACCAATTCTCATCCACAGAATGGTAGGTCTACAAAATACAATCATTGCTACATTAACATCATACCTCTGGTAATGAAAATTTTCAATACTCCTTATCGAGTACAAACTTTGCTTGTCAACTCTACATGGAGTAGCAAACATTCAAATTTGCCAAGTTAACATTATACCTCTGGCACTTCAAATTTCACTTATCAATTCTCATCAATAGAATGGCAGGCCCTCAAATTGCTCGTATCGCAAACCAATTTTTGTCAAGTTAACATCACACCTCTGACAAATTACTGTTCAAGTTAACATCACACTTCTAACAGTAATCAAGTTGCTGCCAAGTTCAATATTAACCTTCTGACAGCCACCTTCCTTCAGACTTTCATATCGAAGCTGAAATGAACGATGCTAAGTTTAATACTACACCTCTAGCTTCCAAGTCATTGCTAAGTTCAACAATACACTTAAGGCCATGACTTTCCCTCGGACTTCCTTGTTAAAGCCGAGATGACCAATGCCAAGTTCAACATTACACCTCTAGTATTACCCTCACTGCCAAGTTAAACATCACACCTATGACAGTGACACTTTCAGTTTTCCCAAACAAAACTGAAATGCCTTTAAGTCAAGTTAATATTACACCCCTGACTCACATCCTTGTCAAGTTAATACTACACTTCTGACAAGACTACGTTCAACCCGTTAAGTTAATATCACACCTCTAACGGTAAAGACTTTCCTAGATCCTCTGTGAATCTAGTCGCACTTGTTATTCTCCTCAACAGAACAACAAGTCTACCTAAAAATATTGTTAGGTTAACATTACACCGTTAACAGTGTTTTCATTAACTCCACAGCTGATATTAATCAAGTTAATCCCAAACCTCTAATAAAGGCTCATCTTCCCTGGGGGTACGAGTTCCACTTGTCACTTTCCTTTATAGAGTGGCAGGTCCACAAAATTATCCTACCTCTGTCAAGTTAATATCACACCTCTGACAGTATTGTTGAATTTCCTGAAAACAGGATTTTTTCTACAAACCTTGACTTGTTAAGATTATTATCATATTTTTTGCAAGTCAATATTCTTTACTTCTATTCGTCTGACTTAAAAAAAAAGAGAAAAGTTCAAGACAATAGAAGGAAACAAAAAGAAAAGTGTCACTTTTATTTATATCCAGGCATATGAAAGTGATACAAAATACTCTCTTATACAATAAGATTGAGTGTTACAGATAAAGGAGTACAAAGAAGTCCCTCTCTCTCTCAAAGGTTGCACTCACTCCTTGAAGCTGCTCACAATTCCAAGTACAAGATGTTTGGAAAGGCGCCAAAGTAGAACTGAGCACTGCGGCGACGATCGGAAGCTGGTTGCACCACGATGCATGATATAAACATCGAAGAAGCCTCTGGTTGACCAAGAACAATGGTGTTTCTTAAGGACGAAAGGCAGCAGAATCTTCTGATTTCACCTGACCATCCGAAGTGGCGGGGTATGATCCTTCGTTGATGAACATCTCCACCACCAGGAAGTCATCCAATGAGCATGGAGTTCTCATCGATGTCACTTCTGGGGTAGGTGAAGGGAGAATCCAAGACCATACCCACCACTATATCCACCGCCATCTTCACTCTGACCATGCCATGCCAAGAAGCATGACCGGTGCATTGAATCCAAAGAGATTTTGGCGAGGGTCGATCCCCATCTCCCGAAGACGGGAGCCATGACTTCTTCTCCTGTGGTCGAGCATCGACCAAGTTCGCTGGCCGAAATATTCTCTCAGGGGCCCAGCGAATATGAAAAAGGATGATTAAGCCTACCTGCGAAAAGCAAACAAAAATTAGAAGATCTGAAGCTTAGTGTACTTCAACAGAAAAACTAGGTGACAGACGCAGTTATTGCTGAAATCTTCAGACGCAGGAATGACCCGCGCAGCGAACCAGACTTCTGCGGCGGCAGAAACAGACGCGATCAAAACTGTGACAACACACAGAGTTCGACCGCAGTCTAGTTCTGTACCCGCGTCTAAAATATGAGACGCGAAGAGAGTCAGACGCGAAAATTGCCATCTCCCTGTTTGATAAATAGGGGTTGCTAAATTCAGGCCTGAAACCTTCGATCTGAGTTGAAATTTTTCTAAGTTTACAGCCTCAGATGCGAGCTCTGCATGGAAAGCTCGCGGTCCAGGTGTAAAAGTCCGTTATACTCGCGTCCAGAGAATTTTTGTAACGCCCCGATCCCGCAGGTACGGGGACGTTATGGCGACATACATACGCGAGGTGAAAACACACTCACGAGTACGTTAAGCCTCAGTATAGGATATAACTTCCATATACACATGAGTTCCAACATGAAATAAGTACATCCAGCATGAAATATGTACAAGAATACCTGCAGAAGAGGTTAGCGATCATAACAGATATGAAAAAGAAGGACAAATAAGATAACAGAAATAAATCACTAAAATACCTATGAATAGTCCCGATGAGGAATCTCCCATGTGACTCCAAGTCACTTTCTGAAGCTACGGTAACTCGGATCTCCAACCTGGGCATGCAAACCCAGGGTCGTCAGAAAACGACCTAGTGAGTGGTAAAATGAAGGAGGCAGTAATAGATACAATAATAATACAAGCACGATAATAATATATAATACATGATGTTATAATATTGATACCAGATCATAAGCATATGATAAGCAGCAGAATATATAAACATGAAAGCAATAGAAATATAGAAACATGTCCTCTTTTAATACCATCACTACTTACCCGGTTATTATCAGGTCATGTTTCTAATCGTCTCTAGTTTATATAATATATAATGTTATCTAGTGGTGACGTGATGGATATGCTAGGGGTGACGTAATAGAAGTGAACATGCAGATGGGCATATGCTAACTAACCAGTATACGGTGTGGTGCATAGACAGTAATGATGTATGCAAGGCATACAGAAAATAGAATATATGCATATATGCATGAATAGTATGCCACTACAGACAATGTAACATGTATCAGGGAAAGTAACAAATATACATGTAACATGAGATCAGATAAATTATCAGGAACAGTAACAAGAGAGCATACATGTATCAGGCAGGTCATGTCATTTATACAATAGTAGCAATCAGTACCACCTGGTATTTTAATCAATCTCTTCCAGTGTCCCATACCACTGGCAGTTCATACTGGAGCCCGCACTCCAGTCGAACCCATCCGGACATGGCCTACGGGTACCATTATCCAAACGAGAGAGTGATCAAATAACAAGTGTTCCCGACGTCACTATTGTGTATACTGTTTTATTATGTTACTTGGAAACCCATGGTCGAGGAGTTCTTATCGGTGGATGTATCCCGTGCATACCCGGGATCACGGCCTTAAACAAGCCCCTGGCTGCTAAGACCAGGGCCCTCCGCTAAGAGGGGAGCATGAATCAAGTAACAAGAGCTCATGGAGCAATTGGTAGGTAGCACTACCGTCCCCTGCAGTGGGAAAACAATATGGATCCAGTACATCACCCGATAAGATCAATCAACCGTCAAGTCTCCCCCATACCCAAGTTAGCTTTATGATCTGTTATATCAAGTATACAATGTAACAAGAATAACTACTGTACATAATACGGGTAACATGATAACTGGACCTGAGCTCTGTTGATAGCGTAGAACAATATCACGGGAATCAGGAACAATATAACATGAACAAGATAACATGAACAATATACCGGGAAACGGGAACAATAGATGTGGGATTCCCACATATCGCATATCAACAGCTCGCATGTCCAGTAACAGGAATATCCATATCAGTAACAGGTAACAATCATATAACAGGAATACGGTAACATGGAACATGGATTGCACGTGAAACAGAGATATGAAAATATGACATGCAGGTGTAACAGTGATATGTAAACATGACATGCACGTGTAGCAGTAAGATGTAAACATGACATAATTGTAACAATAATATTAAATGTGGTTGTCCGTGTATTAGTCTATCCGTGTACCAGTGGGACATCCATGTGTAGCAATAATCCGTGTATTATATCTGAATAGTACTCGTACATTTTATATCAGGGGTCAGTGTAATGAACTACCGTATTCGTGTAATATGGAACCTAGTGTGTGAAGGTATAACGTCGTGTCACCGAGTATCAGTGAATCAGAATGACAATATAACGAGGAACGGGGAATCACAATATCTAGTGGTACATGAACATATCGTATCGGTGTTCGTGTGAGGCAGGTACCGGTAATCATACCGAATGGAGTATCAGATATCCCTACTTGTCCTGACGGTCAAATGTTATTCTAATCGAGCATGTTTACACTGTTATTCTATCAATGACAATTTATGACTCGTTATGTACAGTTTTACAGTGATTAACCGATAATCCTGTTTTATTTACATAAAGCAACCAAGTGCATTAAAAATACTAAAAAGACAATTTATAAAATAAAAACACTCACAAACTAGGCATAGGATGGTAGCTCTCTTTCCCACAATCGCAAGGGATCCAAAATCGCCCAAATCGGAGTCCGGATACTCCCGATATCGCCCGAACACTAAAATAAATTAAAATGGGTTAAATATGTAATAACTGAAAATAGTCAGGGGCTATTTGTAATTTTGTAGGGGCCTAAAAGTAATTAATAATTTTATAGGGGTTAAAATGTAATTGTACCTTTAACGGGTCGGGTTTGAGTGTAAACGGGTCGGGTTTGAGTTGAACCCGAACCCAAACCCATTTGGGTTTTTACCCAATTTGGCAACAGCAGCAGCCGTGCGGCTGCTGCTGCCGTCCCTACGCGGCCGCCGCCCGTGCGCGGCCGCCGTCGGCGCGCGGCCGCCCCGCCGGCGCCGGCGCCACTCCGGCGCTGCTCCGGCACCCCAGGTCGCCGGTCGGCCCCACTGAGAGAGAGTGAGAGAGAGGAACAGGGTGGGGGCTTGCGCCCCCCCACGACCTGCGCATGGCCGGCGCCAGGCCGGCCTCCCGCGCCGCCGGCCTCCTGCGTCGCCGCCGGCTAGGTCTGCAGAGCAAGAGGGAGGGGATTTGGTATTTTGAGAAAGATAGAGAGAGAGGAGAGAGAGGTTAGAGAGAGAGAGAGATTGTGAGGAGAGAGAGAGTGTGAGAGAGTGAGAGAGAGGAGAGAGGAGAGAGAGGAGGAGGGAGTTTTATAGATGGGGAATGGCGGTGGAAAGAAAGGCGGTGGCGGTCGCTTCCAGAGAAAGCCAGAGAAAGAAAGAAGGGAAGAGAAAAGAAAGGAAAAAGAAAAGGATTTAAAAAAATAATATTTTATTATTTTTATATTGGCCCAAAATTCGACCAGCTCCAAACGGGGCCCAAAAATTACAAAAAATAAAGAATATTATCCTGAGATGTAATATGAAAACGGTTTGGTGAAATTCTATCTGGTTTGCAAATTAAAAATCCTGAAAGTTGTCGCTGGTACCGGGCGACACCGGTTTGGCCCGATTTTCGATAAATTCAGAAAAATCCCCAAAAATACCCTAACGTAGATAACACGATTCTAAGGCGCATGGTGAAAGCCGATTCTCAAAATTCTACTCCGTTTGTGAAATAAAAATTGGAAGGTCGATTATCGGTATCGGTCGACACCGACTACGGACATTTTCAAAATAATTCAGACAAATTCCAGAAAATCCTGAAAAATCTAGAATATGAGAAGATAATTTTTGAAACTGAAACCGGCTCAATCGGACTACCAGAAAAGTCAAATCAACTTTATACGTCGTATCGCGTACCGAAACGGTGATACGTACACCGGGGAGCAGGGGGTTACATTTCTCCCCACCTTACAAAAATTGCGTCCTCGCAATTTCCATTCAAGTGTGAGAACAGAATTTTCAACCCCAAAGCCTAAAGGTTACGGGTCCACGACAATTCCGCTGCGCACTCTGCTATCTATAAGGAACTCGAGATGGAAAAGTATGATAATGAACGAACCCTAACGGATGGAAAGCAAGACGATGCAAGGGAAGCGAGAAGGAAATCGGATGTTCTGGTTGACATCTGGAAGGAAGGAAGGAACACAAACGAGTCAAGGAATGAATTATCAAGGTTATGATATTCTTGTACTCGTTGCTGGAATCCCAAATTTCAGAGACAGATAAGCTTGAATCTGAATCTGATTGTACTGTTGGTAAGAGCCAGAGTATTGACCCGGTTGGTTACCCACACCAGGTGTGAACTTAAGCTCTGATACCACTATGTAATGTCCCGATCCCGCAGGTACGGGGACGTTATGGCGACGTACATACGCGAGGTGAAAACACACTCACGAGTACGTTAAGCCTCAGTACAGGATATAACTTCCATATACACATGAGTTCCAGCATGAAATAAGTACATCCAGCATGAAATAAGTACAAGAATACATGCAGAAGAGGTTAGCGATCATAACAGATATGAAAAAGAAGGACAAATAAGATAACAGAAATAAATCACTAAAATACCTATGAATAGTCCCGATGAGGAATCTCCCATGTGACTCCAAGTCACTTTCTGAAGCTACGGTAACTCGGATCTCCAACCTGGGCATGCAAACCCAGGGTCGTCAGAAAGCGACCTAGTGAGTGGTAAAATGAAGGAGGCAGTAATAGATACAATAATAATACAAGCACGATAATAATATATAATACATGATGTTATAATATTGATACCAGATCATAAGCATATGATAAGCAGTAGAATATATAAACATGAAAGCAATAGAAATATAGAAACATGTCCTCTTTTAATACCACCACTACTTACCCGGTTATTATCAGGTCATGTTTCTAATCGTCTCCAGTTTATATAATATATAATGTTATCTAGTGGTGACGTGATGGATATGCTAGGGGTGACGTAATAGAAGTGAACATGCAGATGGGCATATGCTAACTAACCAGTATACGGTGTGGTGCATAGACAGTAATGATGTATGCAAGGCATACAGAAAATAGAATATATGCATATATGCATTAATAGTATGCCACTACAGACAATGTAACATGTACCAGGGAAAGTAACAAATATACATGTAACATGAGATCAGATAAATTATCAGGAACAGTAACAAGAGAGCATACATGTATCAGGCAGGTCATGTCATTTATACAATAGTAGCAATCAGTACCACCTGGTATTTTAATCAATCTCTTCCAGTGTCCCATACCACTGGCAGTTCATACTGGAGCCCGCACTCCAGTCGAACCCATCCGGACATGGCCTACGGGTACCATTATCCAAACGAGAGAGTGATCAAATAACAAGTGTTCCCGACGTCACTATTGTGTATACTATTTTATTATGTTACTTGAAAACCCATGGTCGAGGAGTTCTTATCGGGTGGATGTATCCCGTGCATACCCGGGATCACGGCCTTAAACAAGCCCCTGGCTGCTAAGACCAGGGCCCTCCGCTAAGAGGGGAGCATGAATCAAGTAACAAGAGCTCATGGAGCAATTGGTAGGTAGCACTACCGTCCCCTGCAGTGGGAAAACAATATGGATCCAGTACATCACCCGATAAGATCTAATCAACCGTCAAGTCTCCCCCATACCCAAGTTAGCTTTATGATCTGTTATATCAAGTATACAATGTAACAAGAATAACTACTGTACATGATACGGGTAACATGATAACTGGACCTGAGCTCTGTTGATAGCGTAGAACAATATCACGGGAATCAGGAACAATATAACATAAACAAGATAACATGAACAATATACCGGGAAACAAGAACAATAGATGTGGGATTCCCACATATCGCATATCAACAGCTCGCATGTCCAGTAACAGGAATATCCATATCAGTAACAGGTAACAATCATATAACAGGAATACGGTAACATGGAACATGGATTGCATGTGAAACAGAGATATGAAAATATGACATGCAGGTGTAACAGTGATATGTAAACATGACATGCACGTGTAGCAGTAAGATGTAAACATGACATAATTGTAACAATAATATTAAATGTGGTTGTCCGTGTATTAGTCTATCCGTGTACCAGTGGGACATCCATGTGTAGCAATAATCCGTGTATTATATCTGAATAGTACTCGTACATGTTATATCAGGGGTCAATGTAATGAACTACCGTATTCGTGTAATGTGGAACCTAGTGTGTGAAGGTATAACGTCGTGTCACCGAGTATCAGTGAATCAGAATGACAATATAACAAGGAACGGGGAATCACAATATCTAGTGGTACATGTACATATCGTATCGGTGTTTCGTGTGAGGCAGGTACCGGTAATCATACCGAATGGAGTATCAGATATCCCTACTTGTCCTGACGGTCAAATGTTATTCTAATCGAGCATGTTTACACTGTTATTCTATCAATGACAATTTATGACTCGGTATGTACAGTTTTACAGTGATTAACCGATAATCCTGTTTTATTTACATAAAGCAACCAAGTGCATTAAAAATACTAAAAAGACAATTTATAAAATAAAAACACTCACAAACTAGCCATAGGATGGTAGCTCTCTTTCCCACAATCGCAAGGGATCCAAAATCGCCCAAATCGGAGTCCGGATACTCCCGATATCGCCCGAACACTAAAATAAATTAAAATGGGTTAAATATGTAATAACTGAAAATAGTCAGGGGCTATTTGTAATTTTGTAGGGGCCTAAAAGTAATTAATAATTTTACAGGGGTTAAAATATAATTGTACCTTTAACGGGTCGGGTTTGAGTGTAAACGGGTCGGGTTTGAGTTGGACCCGAACCCGAACCCATTTGGGTTTTCACCCAATTTGGCAACAGCAGCAGCCGTGCGGCTCTGCTGCCGTCCCTGCGCGGCCGCCCCGTCGGCGCCGGCGCCACTCCGGCGCCGCTCCAGAACCCCAGGTCGCCGGTCGGCCCCACTGAGAGAGAGTGAGAGAGAGAACAGGGTGGGGGCTTGCGCCCCCCCACGACCTGCGCATGGCCGGCGCCAGGCCGGCCTCCCGCGCCGCCGGCCTCCTGCGGCGCCGCCGGCCAGGTCTGCAGAGCAAGAGGGAGGGGATTTGGTACTGTGAGAAAGATAGAGAGAGAGAGAGGAGAGAGAGGTTAGAGAGAGAGATTGTGAGGAGAGAGAGAGTGTGGGAGAGTGAGAGAGAGGAGAGAGGAGAGAGAGAGGAGAGAAGAGAGAGAGAGGAGGAGGGAGTTTTATAGATGGGGAATGGCGGTGGAAAGAAAGGCGGTGGTGGTCGCTTCCAGAGAAAGCCAGAGAAAGAAAGAAGGGAAGAGAAAAGAAAGGAAAAAAGAAAAGGATTAAAAAAAATATTTTATTATTTTTATATTGGCCCAAAATTCGACCAGCTCCGAACGGGGCCCAAAAATTATAGAAAATAAAGAATATTATTCTGAGATGTAATATGAAAACAGTTTGGTGAAATTCTATCTGATTTGCAAATTAAAAATCCTGAAAGTTGTCGCTGGTACCGGGCGACACCGGTTTGGCCCGATTTTCGATAAATTCAGAAAAATCCTCAAAAATACTCTAACGTAGACAACACGATTCTAAGGCGCATGGTGAAAGCCGATTCTCAAAATTCTACTCCGTTTGTGAAATAAAAATCGGAAGGCCGATTATCGGTATCGGTCGACACCGACTACGGACATTTTCCAAAATAATTCAGACAAATTCCAAAAAATCCTGAAAAATCTAGAATATGAGAAGATAATTTTTGAAACTGAAACCGGCTCAATCGGACTACCAGAAAAGTCAAATCAACTTTATACGTCGTATCGCGTACCGAAACGGTGATACGTACACCGGGGAGCAGGGGGTTACAATTTGAGTCAGAATTTTCTAAATGGCGCAACTTCCAGAAGATGGGTGCACCAGTTAGACTTCAGGAGAAGGTCAAGAAGATGAATCTCTTTAAGACATATCAAAACTGAAACTCAGTTGGGCTGAAAATGTCATGGCGAACAAAAAAGTCATACCCGCAGAAATCCCCATTAAGGGTTGAACTTTCTGCATCAAGGCGCGGACGTAAAAAGAGCTCAAGGAGACGCTGTTTGATCTTGAAATCACTTGACAGTGATAATTTTCTGGAGAGATTAAACAGAAGCATGATAGCTCTGGGTCATCGTCATCCATGGAGGCAAGTCCCAGATACAAGTCCTTGAAGAGAAAAGGCAGAACCGCTCAGAGCATTCGCTCTCAAAGTAAAGCAGTCTAAGTAATGGACTGCTAAAAGGAGAAGCTGAGCCCTATTTATAGGCAAACCACAAAGCCTGTGATTAATGGCTCGCTAATCAGAACCGTCAGCCTTAATTCTCGCACGAATGTCAAAGCCCAATAACGGGCTGACGCGTGGACTATCGCTTTGGGAAGCATTGAAGACGCGAGTCTCCAACCACCAGCGCCGATTTGGCATTTAAAGGCATTAATGACTGAACCCAATGAAGGGCTGACGCGTGGACTGCCGCTTCGGGAAACATCGGATGATGCGAGTCCCCAATCGTCAATGTTGACTTGACATTTAAAAGATCCCACGAAATCTTTATGATAAGCTGCATGTAACGCCTGGGAAGTTGCACCAAACGCAGGCCCGAGAGCCACGTCCAGGAACTAGCGTCCCCTTCGTGAATCCGAAAATGGCGTCCCTTTTCATTCCAGCCAAGAGAACTGCAGCCGCGTCTCTCAGAGTGATTCAAAGCTGCATCCCTTCACAGCAAAAGGGACCCATTCTGGGGGTCACACTTTGTAATCACATAAAAGTGGAAAGCTGCGTCCTGAGACTTGTGTCCTCAACGGAGAAGGCCTATGGCATTCACAAGTATCTTGGAGCTGCGTCTACATGGCGAGATGATAATGGTGGTCCTATCATAAACTCAATATAATTTGAGTTTGCACCAGGTCAAGGACCCAGTATCGCGTCCTCATATCTATGCGTCAGTTTTGAGGAGCATAAGACCGCGTCCTCACGCATCCTGAATTCTCTACTTGGGCAGAGTTAAGGGCTGCGGCCAGAGAACCGCACCCAAAGCTGCGTCCTTTGCGCCAACTGGAACCGCCAGAGTCGCGTTTCTCAGGACCGCGTCTCCCTGGAAATCAGAGCCGCGTTCCGCCCAAGAACTTAATTCTACCTAAGTTCATTATTCACAGCCAGTCAAGGATCACAGCCAAAGACTGCCGCTAAGAAATTGGATTCATCTACAGTGGAACAATGAAGATGAAGCAGTTTGCTTGGCCTTTGGTGCCGTTCCGAATCAAAGAACCGGTGTTAGATGAAGTAAAGAGAACAAAGGAAGTTCCTTTCTCAAAACCCTAACAGATGCACACGAAAACGAAGGAGAGTCTAATGATGACTCTTGAAAGACTGTTGCCTTTTATAGGCACGATGATTCGCAAAGATACGCGGCGCTTGGCTCGACGCCTAATCACTGCCTGACGCGTGGACAGCGTATTAAATGCAGCGTGAAGTTCGCACGCCAAAAAGTAGATGTACCCTCAATTTACAGGACACGTGGCAGCGTACTCATGGCATGGATTCGCATCCAACAGTCGCGTCTTCATCTCTAAAGACGCGTCTCTTCAATGGACGCATCCTTTCAACCCGGCCAAAGTCGCGTCTGCCTCATCGAGTAAAAGTCGCGTTTTCATCCCAAAAGATGCACCCCTACAGAAGGCGCATCTTTAAAGCGGTACTACCCCTGCGTCCACAGAACTGACGTTCAGTCCTTGCTTCCGCAATTCAGTTCAACAATACACTGGCACAAGCAGACGACTGCCTACCCCTGGTTTAAAGTACACCAACGACAAACTCAAAGCATCGGGGAAGTTTAGACTGTGTATCTAGACACTCACCACGATCATTTATGGCGGCTTCAAAGGGTTCCACAGTACACTCACGAAGACCATAGTCCAGACAAGATCAAGCTTAGAGCATTGTCAGTCCAAGCACGAGAAGGGCGAATTCAGCTAAAGTCCAAAGTATTTCGAAATCCGTCCCAGCCAACCGCGGAATATCGAAAACTTTGGAGGGGGTTCTGTAGGCTGTCTAAAAATCATTAAAGACAAGTCATCAAAGGCAGAGTCCCAAACTCCAGACGCAGAGCTAGTCTCAGCCAACACAGCCGCACCAAGGCGCGTGAGTCGAAACCCGCGTCTCAGCAGCACCAAGGCGCGTGGGTCGAAACCCGCGCCTCAGCCGCACCAAGGCGCGTGAGTCGAAACCCGTGTCTCAGCAGCACCAAGGCGCGTGGGTCGAAACCCGCGCCTCAGCCGCACCAAGGCGCGTGGGTCGAAGCCCGCGTCTCAGTTGTAACCGTCCCGGTTATAGGGTCAATCACGGCCCATATAATGGGGAAAGTTAACCCCCATTATGGAGTGTTTTTAGGAGGCACGTACGCCCCTGAAACCTCTATAAATAGCCCCGTTGCTATGGAGAAGGGGTCGGATTTTTTTTGAGAGAAGAACTCTGAGAGAAAAAGAGCTTGACTTTAGAGCTTCCACAGAGGAGGAAAGAGAGTCCAACTCTTCAAGTAACTTGCTGCGTACAAGTTAATCTTTACCTACAATCTCTTGGTCGACAGAGCTGTGTTACTCCGTCCGCCATCCGAAGAAGATCCCCAGAAGTTCTTGACGTTCACCCGGTCAACGAAAAAACAAGATTCACTTTCCACCGCCACTTGAAGAACCCAGCATTAAACAAAGGGGAGATTCAAGACTCAACATCTTCTCTCCCTTGTAGTCGGGGCATTAGTTTGCTGTAATCTTTCAATTGATTCAAGAAAATTTTACACCTTCTTCTACTCCGTACCAAACAGTCATAGCATTAGTACTCAATACGACGTACATATTTGATTGACTTTTATGGTAGTGAGACTGAATCAGTGTCATCTCCAGATATTATTTCCTAATCTTTTAGATTTTTCATAATTTTCTAGAATTGTTCTAAATTATTTGGAAAATCTCCGAATTCGGTGTTGACCGATACCGATAATCAGCTCTAAAATTTTTAATTCACAAATGGAGTTAAATTTCAAGAATCTGCTTTTTAATTGTTCTTCAAGATCATATTTTCTATTATACTACATTTTTGAACATTTTTTGAATTAGTCAAATTCTGGCCCAACCGGTATCGACCTGTATCACTGATTGATTCTTAGATTTTTTTTCCTGCAAAGCAGACTGAATTTCTTGAATCTCATTTCACATTATTTCTTCGGAAAATATTTACTATTTTACAGAATTTTTTGGGAACTGATCGGTCACATATATTACATATATATTGTCACATTATCATGTTTATTATCTAAATAAATCATATTAATAAGTTCTATTTTCTTTATAAAATACAGGCCCCATTGCTAAAGGATAGGAAAGAGAAACGAGCCCAAAGCCCATCAAATTCTGATTTAATTCAGAATTAATTTGAAATCAGGAAATCAGGGCAGATCATGGCAAATCATAGAGGTTAAAAATCGGTTAAAATGAATCTTCCCAAATCAAGTTGTTAAAGCCAAAGATCAAAGGCTGTTTCGTCAAATCCTGGAGCTAAAATAGGAAACCAGTAGGAGATAAAGGGGAATCACTAAGCGAGCGAGACCCACCAACCTGGTGTGGCCACCTGGCCACACCATGGCCGCAGAAACGCGGCCAAAGTCACGTTTTCCGCGGCCGTCTAGTATTTGTTGGGGAAGCGTTTGCTCCCCTTATCTTCTTACGCCCTCTCCCATTAGGTTTTTGCCTATAAATACTGTATTTTTCAGAGAAAAAAGGACCAAAAATTAGTTTGAGTTTTTCTCTTTATTTAAGGTTTAGGTTCTTTGTTAGATAGTATAGAGAAGTTGTATTTCTATTTTCTAATTTGTAGTTCAGTTCAAATACCAGGGAGAGAGAGGAATAGAGTGATTGTAATCTAAAGATTGAAGTGACATCAATAAAGGATCAAGCTATCTCTTCTTCACTCCAATTCACGGGTATGTCTTGCTTTATTTACATGTCTTGTTTTTCATCTTCCATGAGTAGCTAAACTTGTTTTCTGGGATCACTATCGTCCCTCTCTTCGATCCCTCTTGTTTTAAATGACTTTGATGTAAAGACCCAACGGAATCATATGCATGCCTTAAACTAAGCCTTTCTTCTTTGAAAGTATTCTTGAAGGCACATGAGGATGGGTTTAGATTTCTAAACTTCTGCTACTTTTAAAATATCACTTGAACTTGTTTTTATTTCATACTTGAAGGACTTGATGATAACATTAAATTCAAGATGATTTATTAAGAAAAGAGTTAACTTTTCCAAACAATCTTATTTGCTTTGCTTAAAACTTTCTAAACTAAAGCTTAAGTTTTTGCCTATGATCAAGTTGAGGCACTAAGAATTTTAAGAGAAGAACACATCGTTGAGTAGTGAGATAGTGAGCCCAGATCTTCTTCTTATATTAAAAAAACAAATCACTCTTTAACATTTTTAAAAAATTACCTTTTCCAAAGCCTTCTCTGAGTTTGCAAATTTTCTTTTAGTCATTTTCTTACTCTCCATTCTCTTTTTCAATATTAAAAAGAAAAGAAAAACACCAACTCCTTTCATTGCTACTTAACAAAAACACTGAAAAGCTTCTATCGCATTCCTCCTCGAGGACACGACCCATTAGCCCAAAGCTACACGGTAATTCTTATCGCTTTCATTTTACAATCAATTTTGGCGTCGTTGTCGGGGAGGGAATGATGTAATTATTTTCTAACAAGATTGGTGTCTTGTTTTAGGGACATTGAGGAATCAGATTAGCACTCAAGCTTTGTAGGAGAAAACTTGCTATTCTGTGCCCCTACTATCGAAAGTAGGAAACAGAATTTCAAGAAATTGCAGCGCAAGTTTGAAAATTTGTGGACTACTAAAAAACTCTTTTTTTTTGCAGGACATATCGCTTTACAAAAATACAGTTTTTGTGTATTATTTTTATTATATCTGATATTCACATTCCCTATTTTTAATCCAACAGTAATCTGATTGATTGCTAAGTGCTTAAAAAAATGTTTAGACTTGTATTTTAGGTATTTGTCTAATTACGTTTCTTTTACGATTACTATTGAAGATAGCTGGAGATACGGTATGTATGCATAGCATATAGTTTAATAAATATTCCTGGGTGATATTTGCTTTTGAATGTTACTTTTCTATATCTTGCACACTCTGCACAATCAATTTTAAGGACAAAACCTAAATCAAGATGAAGTGGGGAAGTCATTACCCTTCCTTAGCCCACAAATCATCTCCAAGCATGCACAACCTAAACCTAATTTAAAATCTGATAGACGTTGGCCTTAGGGATATCTCGAACTCATTAGGAGATTATCCTAAGGGGGACGGTGTTAGAATTTGACTCCTACCAAATCAATGTCTAAGGAAAGAGATTGAGGGGCGAAACCCCAAAAGCTGGTGGTTTGACTTAATTGGGCCCGTCATTTTTGCGCGGATACCTCCCACCAATCTTACCCTGATCTGGCTGATTAGCTTGTGGTCAAAGTCTGCATTATACATCCTGTGGACAATAAACCTGTTAGGAGTTGTCTAGGTCAAGGTTACCTTAGATTAGGCTTGATTGTTTCCTTTTGTTGACTTTTAGTGAACTTGTTTGTGAATGTGTTTGTGTATGCAAGTGTGGTTAAGAGACCCTAATTCATCTAGGTTAACTAGAAACACATCACCACCCAAGTTCGAACCAAGACCTGATTTATTTATGGCTCAACCGACATCTTTGCAGGATAGGTTCTATCCCATTAGAACCTCACTTCCATCCAGCATCCAACTTCCATCGGTTGGTGAACACAACTTTGAGCTTAAGCCATAGTTCATCAACACACTCTCTAAGTTCCATAGCTTAGAGTCTGAAGATGCTTATTTCTGCATAAGAGAATTTGAGAAAGTATGCTTAATGATGAAAATCTCACACCTTACAGATGATGCTATTAGGTTGAGATATGTCCCTTTCGCTCTTAAGGACTTAGCCAAGAAATGACTCTACAGCTTAGCGGCCTGCTCTATCACATCCTGGGATAGTTTCATCAAGGTCTTCTTGAAGAAATTCTATCCAATTCATAAGACTGTTTTCGTTAGGAAAAATATCATGTAATTCAAGAAAGAACTTAGTGAACTATTTGGAGGTACTTTGAACGCTTCAAAGACCTCCTTATCCAATGTCCTCATCATGGAATAGAGAAATAGCGACAATGTCAAATTCTTTATGACGGTTTAGACTACTCAACCAAGACCCTCTTAAAAAGCATGTGCTAAGGGGGATTCTTGCAGAAGGATGAAATGAAGGATGGGATTTATATGAGAATCTAGCTGAAAAGACCATCCAATGGAAACTAACAAGTGAAAACTCTAAGAATTCAAACTCCATCTCTTCAAAAGGAGTTCTCCATTCAATTGAATCATCCATAACTAACGAGGCAAAGTTAGCTAACATAGCGAGAAGACTGGAAGCTTTAGAAACTAAGGAACCAAGTTCAGTCAATCAAGTCAGCCCATTCCAATTCTGGGCTGTACTTGTTGTCAAGTCATGAATCATGTGTTTGAGGAGTGTCCTGTGTTTCAAGCTCAACAACGCTTTCCAGAATCGATGAATGCGACCTTTCTAAGGTCGAATAATGATCCTTACGCACCAACGTATAATCCTGGCTGGAGAAATCACCCAAATTTTTCATAGAGCCACCACAACAATGAACACCTACGGTCGAACCATGCAAGCCACTTCCATCATCCCAATAATTCTTCCAATCATCAACCCAACTTTCCAAATTACCCTCACAATTCCCCCAACAATTTTTCAAATTATCAACAAAACTTTCCCAACCAAGCTCCACCATCTTCCTTCCAGAATCCTCAACTTGAAAAGAGAATGACTGATTTTGAGAGAAATATGAAAAGGTACATGAAGAATCAAGATTCCCTCATGCAAACAATACAGACGCTAGAGGGTCAAATGAGCCAATTAGCCAATCTACAGAATGAGAGATAAAAGGGTACCTTACCGAGTCAACCAATTATGAATCCTAGAAATTCTCAACAAGCTCATTTGGCTGAGGATCAATCATTGAATCAATATAATGTTGTTCATACATTGAGGTCGGGAAAGAAAGTTGATAATCAAGTGCCAACACCACCCAATCCAGTCAGCACAATCACACTCAAGCATCCACCTCATCTTGTCCCAATCCTTTCAAATCTGACGAATCTGAAACAGATAAGTCAACCAGTCAGGTGTATAAGCCTATAGTACCATTTCCTAATAGGCTAAAGAAAACAAGCAGAATCCACACATGGAAAAAATAATTGAGATCTTCAACCAACTGAAGATAAATGTGCCACTCCTTGATGCCATACAACAAGTCTCATCCTATGTAAAATTTCTTAAGGACATGTGCACCAAGAAGAGAAAGACTAATGTACTCAAGAAAGTCTTCTTAACCACTAACATTAGTGAGCTACTGTCAGGTCCAATCCCTATCAAGTACAAGGATCCGGGTTGTCCCACTATTGCATGCACTATAGGACAAGCTGAGATTAGTCATGCACTTCTTGACTTGGGAGCAAGTAACAACCTGCTTCCATTCTCAGTTTATCAACAACTCGGGTTGGACGATCTTAGTCCAACTCGAGTCACGATCCAACTGGCTGACCGTTCTGTGAAAGTTCCAAAGGAAAAAATTAATGATGTTCTTATTCGGGTCGGGGAGTTTATCTACCCAGTTGATTTCATAAATCTTGAGACACAACCTGTGTCCCATCCTAGAACTCAAACTCTTGTTATCCTAAGGCGCCCATTCCTTACTACTGCTAATGCTATTATCAATTGTAGGAACGGGTCTATGAGATTAACCTTTGAGGACATGACTAGAGAAGTCAATGTCTTCAATCTAAAAAACAACCTCGTAAGAGAAGAGACCAAACATTTGATGTAAACTTTATTGAAAACAATTGTGATGAAGAAAGTGAAGGTATAGAGAATGAGTCTCTGTTTCTTAATGAATTATTTAAAAATGAATGCAATTATCTTAATGAGAAGGCATATGTCAGAGATCCTAATTTAGACCCTTCAAAAAAGGGAAATTGATTTGAATATCTTCACTTTCGATGAGCCAACCTATAATATATCGCATGAGAATATAATTCAAGAACCTCCGATTGACATACTCTTTGAAAACCTCTTCGAAGAAGAACTCATGTGTTTGGATGAACCAACTAGGGATATTTTGGTTAATTATACACCTCCAGGGGAAAGTGTTAACCTAAATTTTGAGGAGATGTATGGAACTGAGTTAGAATTCCTAGGCATTCATAGTGAGGAAGTTCCAACTGAGAAGTGTGATAGTGATCAATTTTTGAATAATTAATGTAGAAATATGAGGAGAAAAGCCTAAAGAAGGTGAGACTGGGGAGGAAAAGAGCTAAAATGACAAAAAGATTGGCCTTCCTATTATGTCCTATAAAGCGGACCCATTGGAATAATGGAAGAGAGCTAGAGGGATGAGACCGAAAAGATCTAGGTGTGGGAGAAACTTGATGTTGTACATATTTTTGTATAATATATGCACCTCAGTTGAGGACAATGCGTGAGATAAGTGTGGGGAGGGCCCTAACATGACTAATATAACTAAAAAAAACATGACTAATATAACTAAAAAAAAAGAAAACAAAGAATATATATATATATATATATATATATATATATAATATATATATATATATATATATATATATAAACTTTTTGAAAGGTAAGAACAATTTTTTTGTAAGAAATTAAGTCAATTTTAAGGAATAAGAAAATCATAATTAGGATTTCTTATACTTGGTCAAAATAAGATGACTTGCTTGATTTTCAGGGTTAGGAAGAAAATTGATGGAAGTAATGTAGTCTTGATCTTTATCTTGAAGAAATATACACACCTTACACACTTACACACTTAGGGTGCAAAAACAAAGACTTTTATGCCTTATAAAAAAAAGAAAAAAACGAAAAAAATATATATGTATATCTATGAAAAATAAACAAATCTAATTATTGATTAGCTAGGTGTTTTGGCCTAAGAAAGCCTTGGTATTTATGCAAAAGATAATTGGATAAGTTTGAATATATATATATATATATATATATATATATATATATATATATATATATATATATATATATATATATATATATATATATATATATATAGACACACACACACACACACACCACAATATATATATGTACATATATATATGTATATATGTACATATATATATATGTATATATAATATATATAGGGAAAAGTGCTCCTAGTAGGTCTCCTTAGATTGTAACCTAAGGAGACGGCTTAAAATTCCAACATCCTAATTTTTTTTTCACGATCCGACCGCAGATTATCATATTCATGCTATAAGATGTACGCATATAAAAAATCACGTGATTTGAAGTTTGTTTACTATATTTTCTTTGGGTTCAAACATTAATGGTTTTTAAACAGTAGAACAAAATAGAACGATTAGATCAATAAGTAAATGAACTTCAAATCACGTGATTTTTTATATTCGTTCATCTTATAACATGAATATGATAATGTACGGTCGTATCGTGAAAATTTTTTGGATGTTGCAGTTTTAAGTCGTCTCATTAGATTACAATCAAAGGAGACCCACTAGGAGCACTTGACCCACACACACACACACATCCTCTGATTAAGCTAGGTATTTGTGCCTCATGAAGCATAAGTATTCACGCCTAAAAGGGGTACATTTTATAAATAAAAATCCTTTATTTCGTGGCCTTGTTTGCTCGAGTGTTTAAGTCTTTAAGGGTGTTTTCTCACCTGGTGCCCTAAGACTGTCCAGTTTGGGTGTCACCGACTAAAGTCTCGTTACATGGGCAGATTAGAAAATCTAATGAAATTAAGAAATAAATACCACTAAAAATAAATATAAATAAGGCATAGGAGTTAATATTAAAGAACCTTTAGTTAATATTAAAGACTCAGGGTAAAGTAATAGACTAGATGAGAAATACAATTTAACTTCTTACTTTGATTGATGATATGTTTATAAAATAGAGACTAAGTTTTAGGAATGAAAGATTCGATATTCTATAACTTATAGATTACTTGAACTCTTACAAATATACTTCAAATATTTTCTCTCTTTTCAAAATGCTTTTCGAAAACACTAACATTTTTTCTCTTTCTTTATAGATTTTATGGGTGCAATCCACTGAAAATTATCTCGAGACAAAACTCGTCCTTTGAGGGTAACCTAGAGGTTTAACGGCTTATTGCACATGCTCAGTGCAATCGAGTGACCTGCGAAAGTGGTCTAATAATTGATTAGGATTAGTTTTGATGTTTTGCTCAAAGGCGAGCAAAAGATAAGTGTAGGGGTGTAATCGGTCACATATATTGCATATATATTGTCACATTACCATATTTATTATTTAAATAAATCATATTAATAAGTCCTATTTTTCTTTATAAAATGCAGGCCCATTGCTTAAGGATAGGAAAGAGAAACGAGCCCGAAAGCCCATCAAATTCTGATTTAATTTAGAATTAATTCGAAATCAGGAAATCAGAGCAGATCATGGTAAATCAGATAGGTTGAAAGCCGGTTAAAATGAATCTTCCCAAATCAAGTGATTAAAGTCAAAGATCAAAGGCTGTTTCGTCAAATCTTGGAGCTAAAATGGGAAAACGAGCAGGAGATAAAGGGGAATCACTAAGCGAGCGAGACCCACCAACCTGGTGTGGCCACCTGGCCACACCATGGCCGCAGAAACGCGGCCAAAGCCACGTTTTCGCGGCCGTTTAGTGTTTGTTGGGGAAGCGTTTGCTCCCCTTATCTTAGTACGACTTCTCCCATTTGTTTTTGCCTATAAATACTGTATTTTTCAGAGAAAAAGAAATTAGTTTTAGTTTTTCTCTTTGTTTTTAAAGTTTAGGTTCTTTATTAGATGGTATAGAGAAGTTGTATCTCTATTTTCTAATTTGTAGTTCAGTTCAAATATCAGTGAGAAAGAAAGTGATTGTAATATGAAGACTGAAGTGACATCAATAAAGAATCAAGCTATCTCTTCACTCCAATTCACGGGTATGTCTTTCTTTATTTACATGTCTTGTTTTGCATCTTCCATGAGTAGCTAAACTTGTTTTCTGGGCTCACTATCGTCCCTCTCTTCGATCCCTCTTGTTTTTAAATGGCTTTGATGTAAAGACCCAACGGAATCATATGCATGCCTTAAACTAAGCCTTTCTTCTTTGAAAGTGTTCTTGAAGGCACATGAGGATGGGTTTGGAATTCTAAACTTCTACTACTTTTAAAACATCACTTGACCTTATTTTTATTTCATACTTGAAGGACTTGATGATAACATTAAATTCAAGATGATTTATTAAGAAAAAGAGTTAACTTTTTCAAACAATCTTATTTGCTTTGCTTAAAACTTTCTAAACTGAAGCTTAAGTTTTTGCCTATGATCAAGTTGAGACACTAAGAATTTTAAGAGAAGAATACATCGTTGAGTAGTGAGATAGTGAGCCCAGATCTTCTTCTTATATTAAAAACAACAAATCACTCTTTAACATTTTTAAAAAATCACCTTTTTCAAAGTCTTCTCTAAGTTTGTAATTTTTCTTTTGATCATTTCCTTACTCTCCATTCTCTTTTTCAATATTAAAAAAAAAAGAAAAACACCAACTCCTTTCATTGTTACTTAACAAAAACACTGAAAAGCTTCTATCGCATTCCTCCTCGTGGACACGACCCATTAGCCCAAAGCTACACGGTAATTCTCATCGCTTTCATTTTACAATCAGGAACCATTCGTGACTAGTCAAATTCTGATCCAATTAAGATATTAATTAAATAATATTACATAATTCTTTTTCTTCTTTTCTTCTTCCCCAATCCTTTTTTCCTTCCCCTGCAAGCTACTGACTTCCCACCGCCTTCTCTCTCTCCTGATCGCACTTTCTTTCTCTTTTAAACTATCTCTATCTCTCTCATTCTCAATCTTTCACACTCTTTCTCTTTGTCTTTCTCTCTTCTGTTTCTTCCTTCCTCTCTCTTCAACTCTCTCTAACACACACACTCTCACCCACTCTCTTCCCCCTCTTTTTCTCCTAGGACCACCGTCGGCCTGGCCTGGCCAGATCGGCCTCCAGCGCACCACCCCCGTGGCCCAATCACCCCTCTCTCTCACTCTACTCTTTCTTTCTCCTCCTCACTCTCCTTCTCTCTCTCTCTCTCATATTTCTCTATTTTCTCTCTCCACTCTTTATCTCTCTTTCCCCTCTATTCTCTCTCCCCAACCGCCACCGGGAACCAACCCCTCTACCGCGCTGCCAAGCGGTCGCCACCGCGCCGCCTGGTCTGGCTTGGTGCCTCCGCACGCCTCTAATCACTGCCCCTCTCCTCTTCTTCCTCCTTTCTTTTTCCTTCTCACTCTCTCAATCTCTCTAACGTTTCTCTTTTCCCCCGTTGCGTCGGCAGAGTCGTCACCGGCGGCCACTGCCGCTGGCCCCTGCCGTTGTTCTTCTCCCCTGCTTCCTCTCTCTCTCTCTCTCTCTCGTTCTCTCTCTCATTTTGGGTACAAACAATAGCCCGACCCGACCCAATAACTTAACCCACATCCACTTAACTTAAACTATTGGGTTTGGGTTTTAGATCCAAACCCGACCCGTTAGCAACCCAAACCAGCTTCTAAACCCAGGGAAAGGTAAAATTTCATAAAACCCCTAATAAACACCATTTATTACATTTTAAACATTATTAATTATATTTTTAACCCATTATTATATATTTTAGTGTAGGTGATTTCTTGAGCATTTGGGGTCCGATTTGGACTATTCTCGAACCATTGCGATCATAGAAAAGCGAGCTACATTTAGTGATACTATGTCAGTGTTTTTAATTTATAAATTATATTTTATCATGACTGAAATTGATTGCTTTATTAAATAAATCATGATTATTGGTAAATCGCTGTAAATGTTATTTAATAAATTGTAATTATTGGTAAGTCACATTAATTAAAATATGCATGATTGCTCTTTAACCATGTTCAATAAAATATAATTTATTTTATTTCTTTATTTAATATAAAATATAGGTGAATTATCTATATATATTGATTAATTATAAGATGTTGAAAAAAATCCAGATTTATAAATAAATTGATAATTTAGATATGATAATGTAGATAATTGTATTTAATTACTTTGTGATATGATCATGTTAATAATATTGAAATCGTTATAAAAAAATAGTAATATGTTGACACATGTCCATGTTAACTATATCACCTTGACACTGTCACCGCTACACGGATATTCTATTACACTGGATCATTATTATTTTATGTACTTGTATCACAGTTACACAATATACTATTACACCACACACTGTTATTTTATGTACCTAATTCATTGTTACACGAATGCTCTAGTACACTAAACACTGTTATTTCATGTACTTTTATAGTTGTTATACAGAGTGGACTCTGTTATTTCATGTCTTTTATCACTATTACATAGTCACATCTATGTATATAACATGATCGTTTTCTGTATCACTGATATTGATTTAGCATTCATGTTACATGGATTCACACGTATGCATGATTTGTTTGTTCATGAATCCCTGTTACATGGATTATTATTAGTAGAATATTCTTGTGTTACTGTTACATGCGTACTTCCTGAATACAGTACATGATCATTTCATGTATCACTATATTGATATGAAACTTTTTTTACCTGAACATACTGTCTATTAATATTTGATGTGTGGAACTAAGTGCCCCGTGGAAGTCACCTCTATAATCCATGATGGCCACCTCTAGAGTCCCATATCTCCTTTTTTCTATTATCCTGTTCAGTGATACAAGGCTTGCTCATGTCCTATTATCCTGTTACATGTTACACGCACTGTTATTGTTCTTGATTCACTATGATATTTAATAAATACAATATGGGTTGGGGGAGACTTGACGGTTGACTAGATCTTATCGGGTAGATGTACTGGATTCATATTTATCCCATAGCAGGGGATGATAGTGCTGGCTACCGATTGCATATAGCTCCATGAGCTCCCTTTGTCTCATTTCCTGCTCTCCTCTTAGCGAAGGCCCTGGTCTCAGCAGCCAGGGTCCGTTTAAGGCCGTGATCTAGGGTAAGAACGGGATACACCGACCCAATTGGAGTCCTTGACCATTGGGTTTCCAATTAACATAATAAAATAATATAAACAATAGTGACGTCACGAGCGCTTGTTATTTGGTCACTCTCTCATTCAGATAATGGTACCCGTATGTCATGTTCAGATAGGTTCGACTGGAGTATGGACTCCAATATGAACTGCCAGTGGTATGGGACACTAGAAGAGATTGATTAAATATAAGGCGATACTTATTGTTATTATTATATAAATAACATGACATGCTCGATACATGTATATTATTGTCCGTACATACTTGCTACACTTTTTGCTATCTTATTTACCATCATGTCACATGTATGCTTTGTATTTTCTGTATTCTCCACAGACACACTATTCATGTACACGAATACACTGCATTTCATGTATTCTCTATTTCATATATTCTCTGTAGACACATTTGTACTATACTGAGATTACTTCTGCTTATTTCGTGTGTAGACGTTCATATTTGTCATCACATACTGTCGTGTTATTATACTATTAGTATAAATGATAAATATAACAGAAGTAAAACTTGATACATGTTAATAACATAAACTGACTTCATTAATGTATAACTAAATTATATATCTTAACCCATATTACATATATATAACACTTTCGAGTAAATATAATTATTGTTTTAATCATGTTTTGTATAATATCGTAAAGGTAACTCCATTGGAACATGTTAGACATTGGTAATATTATAATACTAAAATAACCCCCTTATATATATATATTACAGTTAAACGTGTATTATATATTATTGTGATTGTACTACTATTATAATATATATTACTGTTTCTTTTATTTTACCACTCATTAGGTCGTTTTCTGACGACCCTGGGTTTCATGCCCAGGTTGGAGATCCGAGGTATCGTGGTACTTGATGTTTCCAGGGATATTGTTAGGAGACCTGTCACCTTTATTATTCATAAGTATTTTTATTATTTTGTCAGTACTTTCATATTTATTCATGTTTTCCTATCTATCAAGATCACTGACCCTTTTTTTGCAGGTACTCTTGTACTTATTTAATGCTAGAATAATTATGTATATTGTATGTATTCTTCTATACTGAGGCGTAGCGTGTATATGTGGGGTATTTTTCTCACGTATATGCGTCGTCGACTTTCGTCGCTTCCCCACTGTTGTATATTTTGAGAAGCAGGCGTGACATATAGGCCGCCCTTTCATCATAACATTCATCTTCAAAATCATCTTCCGTATAGAAGGTGTTGGTGGGTTCTTCCTCGTGGGTAAGATCTTTGTAAGGAAGTTGTCGTTGAGAATGTCTTGTTGGCGGCAGTGGTTGACGTGGTTGTTGGATGGTCATTGGAAAGAAAATTGTTGTGGGGGAGGTTGTAGATGAGGATTACCTAATGGTGGTGGAGGCAGTGGAGAAAGATTGTTTGATGAACGTGCACGCCCGCTTCGGTACTCACCATCAGCATGGCCTCGATCATTGAATTTGAGAGATAACCTCTTGATTTCTTGGAACGGAGTGTTTATGGTTGACTCAAGAGTACCAAGTCTCTCTTTAACATCGCCTACTCTCATGGAAATGCTGGACTACTTGTCGTCGTCTCCGGCCATCGTCGGAGCGTTTGCTGAAGCTCTGATACCACTTGACGCGGACGGAAAAGCGAAGAAGACGATTGACGTGAGCCAGATCTCATTCTAGCGCTGGTGAACCCTGAAGAGATCTCCATGTAGGGGTAACTACTCGAATCCACGAGTAAGAACGATCCGAGTCCATGAGACAAAAGAAACAATTCGAATCCACGAGCAAATATGGAAAAACTCAAAATTTTATTAATAAAAGTTGGATTCAAATACAAGAGATTGAAGGGCTTTTTATAGGCTCAGAATAAGTCATATTTTATCTATGAAACTAGATTCAAAATAAAGAAAGAAAGTCTTGAAAATAAGAAAACAATAATAAAATTAAACCAAATCCTAAATAGTTTCAGAAACTCGTCAAAAAACTGACAAACCCAAACTTTCAGGAAATGCATGTCGACAAGCTTGATGAAGGTGATGTCGACACATTAAGTTATTTCAGCCTGCTGGTTGACTTGCCTTGCTCCTCCTACGTTGCTCCTTGATCTCCTACGTCACCAGCAGGAGTTGGTTCTCTTATTCCTCTGATATCTCCTATTATGGTGGTGTTGATGAGGAGATGACTGGTATAAATTTCTCATCTTTGAATAAAAATTTAGTAGAATTAAAGAGGGTTTTGGAGTTTCTGAATTTTTTGTTTGATTTTGATTCTTTCTAAAGCCAGAGACAATATAGTGTTTCTTCAAAGCTGGTTTGAGAAGTTCCTACAGTACAAGGACAGGGATCTCAACATTACAGGAGAAAGCTATGCCGGTGAAAGGAAAAAAAAAAACAAGCACCATTTCTTGCATTTTGATTTCGTTGTTTAATAATAGCAATCTGAATGAGTAATTATTTTTATCATTGTCAATACATTCCTTGATCAGGTCACTACATTCCTCAGCTTGCCAATCTCATTGTCCAATTCAACAAGAGAGCAAAGATCTTCAATCCCAAAGGAATTGCTGAGTAATTCTAAACTGTGCCACTTCCTCCATTGTTCTTGTTTGAGACATTTCTGCACTGTTGCATCGGTTGCGAAAATCCTGTTGAATGAACTTTTAACCATTTATAGATTGATAAGTGATATAGATGCATGCTTTGCTTAAAGCCAATTTCTCCTCTAGATCTTTGATCTCAAAGAAGTGGTGTAAATATGCGAGATTTAGAATCATCTTTGATCTTAAAGTAATTTCTTCCCTTGTTGCTGAATTTTACAGTTGGGAAATCCTGTTCTTGAGTTTGCACTGACTTCAACTCGAGGGCTGAGTTTTTCTGGTCCCATGGGTTGATCTCAGACTCCACATATAACATTTTCACTTCAGTGTGCATCTACTCTCGATATGTTGGAGAGTATTACAGAGACTCTCTTAGCCCCATTTGCGAAAGAGTGATGAGCCAAGTGACCAGAGAAACAAGCAGGTTTGTCGACAAGTATGATGTTACCCTCCATGTTTGCATCTCATCAGTTCTTTCACAATCCTTGGTTCCAAATCCTCAAGCAAGTTTAAAGTCAAGGGTTCGTGATTGCAAAATGTATTATAACTCGAGATCTTTGTTGGTGATGGTAATCTTCTTGTTTTGATGCAGCAAGTTACGGAGCGAATAGATGTTTGTGTAGAAGATGAGAGCAGGTAATTTTTAGCAGAATTTTTCGCAGAATACCTACTATCTCAGTTGTGAGTTAATTTTAGACATACGATACTTTCTCTGTGGTTTTATTAATATTAATATTTTCTGTGTGTTAGCTGCAGCTAAAATCAAGAGCAGAGGATGAAGGCTAATTGCCCTTGTTGCAATGTCCAAATCGACTGCTCTCAAGCGTTTACGCCTGCAGATTCTGCGATAAAGAGTTCGACTGCTCCATGCGCTTTGCGGTCACCAGAATGCCCACCGGAAGAAACCTGCACGCGATCGAGGACAACTTGCTGATCCTTCTCCCTTGACTTGTTTATTGTGGACTCTGTCAGCCACAAAATCACCTCTGTAGTTCTTGTTTTATGTGTGTTCACAAGATCACCCATTATGCTTGAGCTCAATTTGAAGGAGATTATAGAGTTTTATTCACCTCTGTAGCTCTTTTTTTTTTTCTAAAGAAAAAACCGTAAGGCTGAATAACCCCCGGCATTTCATTAATAAGCACATAACGAAACAATCACATAACGAAACAATTTCAAGAATGACAAGCACAAATACAAAGTTGATCCTTCAAGAAAAAATTCAAACAGGAGGTCACTGATGTCCAGACGTCATAACGACATCCATACCAAGTCATCAGGCGTCATGGAGACTCTGATGCTACAAAGATCAGTCCGATTCAATCCACTGTCCTCTGACGCTAACCATCCACATCCTACTAGCAAGATGCGGCCCTAGAAGAACCGTTCCACTTCACCTACAACTCCCCTCCCATCCAACCGCTGATCGTCCACTCCTCAGCACAAAACTCCTCTAAAAGAAGAAATTTCAAATCATCACGGTGAACCTTTTCGGTTCACTTTGCCTATCTTCTTCTTAATCTTCCGCTTAGGTTGATCATTTGGGGTGAAGCTCCCCACGAATCTATCGAACTCGCTCAGGAAGTACTCTTGCAGTGTCTTACCCACGTGGTACAACATGAACTCTTCATTCAATACACCTCCTTCAACCACCTCGTCAAAGTTAAACCCATACAAGGCAAAGTCTGAGTCAGAGTATTCTTCCGAACCCAAGTCAAAACGCTCAACAAAAGAGCATCCAACCCCTTCTTGGGCTAGCGGTAATCTCCCCCATTCTAGGCTCCATTAGCCCAAGGGCTCCAATAAAAACCCCTTCCTAAGGCCCTCAAATACTCTCCCCTTCCTCCTTGAGCCACCGACACATGCATTACACGTGGATTTGAAAATCCCAGAACCCCGAGCCCCGCACGTGCATCATCATTGAGAATTGCAAGTTCTTGAAACCCCCCGGCCCACCATTGGGTGATCCTTGGGTGGAATTAGAAAGCCCAAGAGTCCCCAGCCCATTAGAAAACCGGGGAATTTTTAGGAGGCCCGGAGTTAATAGTTGGGCCAAGATTTCCCAACCCATCAGGCGGGGAAAAAATTCCTAAACGGATCTAGATCCAAAATGGGTCTGCAACTCATAACCATTTCACCAGATTCGCAACCCAACATGGTAGCCCCATCAACGGAAAATTTTGAATTCAAATCCCCGCCTTGAGAGTCACGCTTCTCAGCGCTGCCCTTGCCAGTGCCACTGCATGCCAGGGAAATCATTGTCTTTCCGACTCATCGCCGCCGGTGAGGAGCTCGTGAGGATTGGAATTCGAATGTTTCCGTCGAACTAGCTTAACCCTGCTAACAATGTCAGCGAAAGTCCTCCTGGCCATAGAATGTACCTCGTCCTCACAGATGTCTATTTGGAAGCAGAGCCGCAGTTTCTTGCCGGCGAGGGTTCCTGAAATTGCCTCTTTCATCTACCCGACGCACACCGTCGTCACCGTCCTGTCAACTCCAGCGACCACAGTTTATGCGTATTGACATATGATTAAGCCTTAAAAGAAGTCTTTTGGGTTTGACTTATTAATTATTATTGGTTTTTTTTTTAAATACTCTAGATTTTATGATGAATTTTCTGCAAATTTTGACTTTCAGCTTACTAAGTATGTTTTTGAATACTCTGTTTGTTTTATAATAGTGAATGGGTTGGCCCAAAAGCCTGTGGGCTGGCCTAAACTGAAATGAGCAGTATTTGAATGGGCCAAATGCATGCCCATTTCAGGCTCGGGTCGGCCCAAAGCACGCTTATTTTAGTTTGTGCAGCTTCAGCCCGGCCCATTCTCATCCCTACTTCTTATAGGCAAAAATCACCACAGCATAAAGGGTTGGGGTTGGCTCCTTCACGCAAAGGACCAGATGATGGTCCTTCGCGTTGTGAGTCGCCCCCGGTCCTTCGCGCTGTAGCCTTGTCCATCACAGCTGATGGACGGCTCGGAGCGGGAGAGAAAGAAAACAAACAAAAATGTGTTTTGTAGACCCCACCACAAAACACATTTTCTTTTCTCTCCCCCCTCTTGGGTCGTCCATCAGCTGTGATGGATGGCCCACAGCGCAAAGGACTATCACGGTCCTTCGTGCGAAGGAGCCAACCCGAACCCTAGCATAAAATAGTTGTTTCTATGGACATTTAAATGTCTTTTTCACTTTTTCCTCTTTTCTTCTTTGAATAACTCGAAATAAATTCTAGTTCGATAGGCTGCTAACCTATAATAGACACATAGCAACACAATTCCTAGGAAATATCGGGCTCCAAAATGTAGGATCATAAAACTCCATGGAGAGTCATAATCACTTCTTAAACAAGCATTGCACCAAATACATTTCTTAACCTGAGAGAAAGGATGAAGGATGCCGAAACATAAGAATGATGGTGGAGTTCCTTTAAGTGCAGTGGAACATAGAATCATGAAATGATAGTAGTGTTAGGATTTTACCTTATTTTTAAGAGGAGATGATGGTCCAAAAAGATCCAATCGAGTTGAAAAAGATGATCACTTGAAGTAAAAAGAAACAAACTATGCAGGTGATGATTAGTCGATTATAAGTCTACTAGTCGACTAATACATACAGAAGCAGAATATAGAAGGGAAGCAGTTTACAGTAATCGACTGTATAAACCTATTAGTCGATTAATGGAAGGGATTAGTCGACTAGGTCAAAGTACAAGTCGACTATACGGGACATTTTCTGAATCAGAATCAGTTTCCTTTTTAGGTGCCGGTTTTTTTTTTCTGGTGGAGTACGAATAGGACTCAGTTTCTATTCAATGAAGGGTTTGTTTCTAAAGATTAAAGAATTTAGAATTCTTCCAAATCAAGGAGATCAAGTCCTAATAGAATTGATCAAGATTCTTCAAGTATCCAACAGTTAAGGTCATCTCATAGTCTAAATAGGAGTTGTTTTATAAAATTTTATAAATAAAGGTTGTAACCAAGCATTATAATACATAGAAAATATTAATCTTAAGGGAAAAAAATGTGGAGAACATCAAGGAGATCAAAAGAAAGCCAAAGAAAAAGAAGAGAAAGGTGAAAGTGCATAGAGATAAGATAATACTCTTGTAATTTAGGTCTAAATTAAGGAGGAATGTGAATACTCTTTTTGCATCAAGAGAAAGATTAAATCTCTTTGTATCAAGTTACTAATAAAGCACTCTCAAGTTCTCTTTCCGTTGACGTAGGTCAAGTTTGGAACAAATCACGTTAAATCCTCGTGTTTTTTCTTATTTCTTTTTTGTCTAGGCGTTGCTAGTTTGGTTTATAATAGTTTTCTTATACAAGTACTGATCATATTGTCAAGTTCCGCAAACGTCGTTCCTGAGAGTAACAATTGGTGTTAATAGCACCGATTTGGTACAACAAGTAGAACAATGATGCAGTTGTTGTTGACCTGCATATCAGTTGTTACACGTACATGCAATTAAGCTAAGACACTAAAAATACATAAAAATAAACATATAAGTCCACAAAATTTTGGCACTTTGTGACACCTATACATCAAACAAATACAAACTATCAAGTTCCCTGTAGTCGTTGTTCTCTTTTGATGGTCCAAACATCAGGAGCTAATTAATCCCTTTTCAGTGAATGGACTGTCTTCAGGTAAAGGAATGGAGCGGCCTTCAAACGATGGCTTTAAGACAGTGGTTGGAGTGCAGGTCTAAAGGATATTGAGACATTATAACAACAGTCCCACTCTCGAATACATTCTGCTCTTCTTTCAGACCTTTTCTGCACAATATGGCGTTTTCTTTTAGAAAGGGGGGAAAAAAAATATCTTTTCTTCTTGACATACAATAGCGAGATCTATATCTTAAGACACTGTGAGGCCAATGAAAGCAACATAATGTTAATTTAGGATGGCAGCCTGGAATCATAATTTAACTAACCTAATGTTTGAGTAGTTGAGTGCAAGGAGTAATCATGAAAGACATATTCCTAGCTCATCATTATAGTTAATTTGTTTGTGCTTTCTTTTCTGGAAAGAAGATCAAAAGCAAAAAAGAAGAAGGCTGACAAAAATGCACAGGTTGCTATCAGCTGCAAATGAACCACACAAGGGCCCTTCCAGAACTAGAATTATAGAATTCCTCTATAAAACTTATGATAAACTTTTGGTAAAGATGCTCCTGTGGAAGCATAAACTCCTTTATTTATTCGAGCGTGTTTTGAAACTAATATTCTCTTTATTTTTTTCAGCCGGAGGTGGATCGGATTCTTTCCTTCTTTTCTATATTCTGTGTGTTTGTTGTGACGTGTTTTAAACTTGTGGCCGTTTCACATTCTAACGATCTTTTCTTGTGTTCTACGAATCAATGCCTTTTGATCTCTTGATCTTGCGTCTGATGAAGAGATGAAATTTATCTTCTCACATTGTTTGTAAATGGTAGGAGTTTCTGTAAAGATTTAAAAAGTTTTTTCTGTTGAATTGAAGAGGCTGTGTGTTTTTGGCCTGGGCTGCTTCAAGGCTCTCAGTTAGTGACTTGCTCACCATGTTGCATTTTTTTTGATAGGAAGAAAGCCAGCATGCATTCACAACAAATGCTTAAATTCCTTGTTTCATTTGATCCTTGTAACATAAACATTACTAGAGATTAATTTACTTAATTAAACACTTTAAAGTTTTTTATTTTTTCGTGCTTGCTCAAAAGAGTTTACAACTTTTAGTTTGGCTAATTTTACTAGGGTTTGTAAAAGGGTGGGATTCAGATAGGATTTATGCAATATCCAATTCTGGGTTTTATAAGAAATTGGAATCCAGCTCCAGTTCTGGTTGGACTTCTGTTCTTTCCTATTAGGTTTTGGGCTGAATCTTGGATCTTAAAAGAGCTGAGAAAATATCAATCAAAACTAATTTTCATAGTGATAAATCTATTCTTTTATATTATACGACAATTATTGAAACTTATACATTATATTAATATTTTTTATAGACACTAATTGTAATATTATTGGTTTTTATCCAAACTAGTTTTTAGTGGTTTATCGGGTTTCGGATTCAGAAAAGGTGATATTATCCATATTCAACCTGAAAGTTTTCCGAGTTCAATTTTCTTATTCAAATAAGTATGTAACAGTTAAAATCGTATTTTTTCCGATTTTCAGGTACCATTTACAGCAGCAGTTCTGACCCACCAGGTTTTCATACTTGCAAACAGGGGCTGCAAAATAGAATTGGCCACAACATTTTCTGTAGTTTCCTTGCAACATCTGCTGCAAATTATGCATCAAATCAAGTAGGTCTTTCAATTGATTTGATAAAGCCTTTTGCTCATGCATAACATGAACATAACATATTGTAGTTAAGATGAATCTAATAATGAGTGAGGTCCCTCTTCCTCCTAAAGTTGCAACTAGCAAATACTCCCCCATCCAAAAAGAACACAAGCACGCCAAATGCACGTGACAAACCGACAAAATTCAATGACCAAGCCCAATCAAACTATGGAGCAACTCAATAATTGTAATATGACAATGTGTGTTACCAAACCTCATCAAATGTATTGGCCTCAACCGCATTGCAATAGTTCATTAGATAAGGTGCACGCATATGCCCTAAACCCTAGCTCCTAACTCCCCTTAGCCTTTTCAATTAATTCCAAGCCCCCATTTTTGTTCCATGCTCCAAAATCAACCCCTGAAATCTTCTGTAATTCCATTGTATAATAATCTAAAATTTTAATTTTCCCTGACAAATACTTCGAATTTTATTTGATCTTTATCAAAAAAACTCAACAATAATATAGTAAAATATTTTCTGATGGAATCTATCGGTATCGATCAGTCTACACCCTACAGTTATTTTAAACTAATACTATAGAAATATCCGATGAGGATACAACAAGTATCTAACGTGTATCAGTATAAGATATATATCTGATATAGAACTATAAAATAAGCCAATGAGACCTGACTTACCGATAAAAGATAAGAGTGAGCTGCAGGAAGTCCCGGATTCAAGTCCTAGGTACGATCTATGTATCAATAAAACGTGAAAAGGGATAGGTTTCTTAGATGTCTTGGGTAAAAAAGTAAGAGTGGATTGCCAGAACTCCTACAATCAAGTGCCAACACGATCTAAGTATCAATAAAACGTCAAAAGTAACATGTTTCTCAATTCTAAATGGGATGGATGTGGGACCCAGCCCCGGCCTTGAGCTCTCCTCAAGTGGATGCCACCACCTCAGCCGACCGCCACCCAAAACAGTGGCCTATAAAAACCTATCAAACACAAAATTCTGTCCCAACTCTCTCCCATCAATCACTCTCCTGTGGATTTCAGTGACATGAGGAGATCTACAAAAGATCACAACTTTGTGAGGAAAATTATGCTATCTCGCTGCATAGATCTGTACATATTTTATTCATCCTACATTTCAAGCTATTGATTGCAATGTGTTTGGTTTAGTTTAACTCATTTAGTGTTGAGCAATAGGGAACCAAGTGTTGTTCATGTATCTGACTGCGCACCTGAGATTTTAGTTTATCTTAAGTTGTAGTTATAAGTTTGTAAACTCTTTCAGGGTTTTTATATTAACATATATAAGTCTTGATGTTTTCTAAAGTTGCTGCAATGGAAACTTGGAATGACAAAGTTCAAAATTTGAGGAAGAAATTAAAGCATTGCTGAAAACAGAGTTAAGGAGAAAATTGCACTTAGGATCAGTGAACTAAAATGAAAGAAAATGCTAATGACTTATAGCATAAAGAATTGAGGGATTTAAGAAACTAGGAAAGGAAATTGAAACATATTTATTTGCAAGAGGAAGTTCATTGAAAATAAAGGCACTCAATAGCTTAAAAGAAGGAGATGCTAACACTGCTTGAAAGTGGGATCTTCAGAGTCAAATTGAGATGAAGAATGTTGGATTCTTGTATTATTTCACGTGGATTGTGGTTCCTTGTTCTTCAAGAGATTATCTTTTTTCTCAATAGAAATATGCTGTATAGATTTTCTTTAGGGATCTAATGTCACTCCTTTGCTGCTACCCTCTCATGGAGCTAAACTTGAAGCTCTGACAGCATGGTAGTGATTCTTTGTATCAGCCTAAGATCGCTATTGAGACTTGTCACAGGACACTCAACCATCTAATCCTACTAGATCAGGCATTGCTCATGCATTCACGAGCGAATCTACATACAGTCCAGTGTGGGGATCGCTCACACTAGATTTTATAAAATAATATAATAGTACATACTGTTTGTAACTTTTTTTTGTAGATAATATGTTTTTTTTAGATTATTTTTACTAATATAAATATATTTTTGGGCTCCATCACTAATGATAACTTATAAATCTAAATTATTAGATGTCACATGTTCGAATCTTGATGAGTGCAATATTATCTTTTACTTTTTTTTTCCCTTATCTTATTATATTTATGCTCACACTAAAATTCTTTTTATATTTATGATCACCCTGAAAAAAAACATTTTTCGTCCGCCAGCACATACAGTGCAATTCTTAGTCAGTTTGTTAGTGCTCTTTTTTTTTTTTTGACACTACTGATATAGATCGAAGTGAGTCCGGTCCAATAAATCATAGCATCCCTTGGTGAGTTCAAAAGTAATTTTCTCGAACCTAGGATGCAAAGAGCCCAAATGGTCAACGCGATTATTGTCTTCTTTCGTGATAACCAAGGTGAGTGTCAGTCTTAAGTCTTCTGGTAAGGAGAAACTAACAGGGTTGATAGTAGGAGGTGACCAGTTTGTTAGTGCTCTACCACAATCTTGATGGGATTTGAGCCAAACAAATAGTCTCACATCGGTTAGACATGGGAATTGTCTTGAATATATAAAGATTTAGGTAACTCCACCTAAAATGCTAGTCTTTTAGGATGGTGCCCTAAGTCTAACAATTGGTATCAGAGTCATGTCCCGACTTAATCGTGTGTATGGGTGATATTCGATATTATTGATTCCCCTAATTTGGCACAAGAAGGCACAGTAGTGGACCCATGTAAAGCAATTTGGCTCGCGAGATATTTAGCGGTGATGCTACTTTGCAATGGTCGTGCCGCCAACCACGCGGTGTAAAGGAGTGATCGGTTGCAGTTGGTGATTCACATAAGAAGTGTCTGCCCCGCGCAGTGAAGAGTTAGATCTCGATCGAGCATTTGACCTTTTATTATGAAGAAAATTGAGCTTGCAACTTCTTGAAGTCTTGTAGTATTTTCATCTTATCTTAACCGTTCAGTACATCAATTCTCATGTACCTCTTCTCTTGCCCTCATGAGATGATGTCTCTAATTTTCGTTGTCTATTAGTGGCTTTTATATACTTTAGGGTTCTTCTCTCTTGCCCTTATGAGATGATGACTCTAATTCTCATCATCTACTATTGGCTTCTATATATTTGGGTTCTTCCCTCATCTCTCGGTGCAGGAAGAGATGAGATACAATATCTAGCTCCAGCACTAAAGTTGAATGTTACATGATGGTGGATACTATCGCAAAACTCATTTGGTTATACAAACCTTATGAATATGGGTATCAACATGGGGAACGGTTAGGTCCCTCGCACGAAGGACCGGATAGTTCTTCACGTGCACTGGGTTGTCCATCAAAGCTGATGGACGGATCGATGCGAAAAAGAGAAAAAACAAAAGAAACGTGTTTTGTGAGCCCCACCAAAAAACGTGTTTTGTAATTTTCTCTCCCCCGCATCGGGCCGTCCATCAACTTTGATGGAGACCATCACAAGCAAAAGACCATCTGATTCTTCAACGAAAGAGATAACCCAGCTCCTAGAAAAGAGGGAGAGGGGGCATCTATTTTTACATTTAGAGAACAAAGAATGAAGCAAAGGCTTCAGCCGTAATTTAATAAATTACTATTATTGGCCCAAAGGCCCATCGCTCTAGTTTTGATGATGATTAACTCATGTAGTTATAGTACTAATGATCTTGTGTTTAATTAGTCTCAGATATTTGATCAAGATCTTAGTAGGTGATAGCTTCAACAAAGGAGTTTTGGGAGCTAACACATGTAGATACAAGAGCTCACGTGTCAAGATCGCATCTAGTACTCGGTTGGAGTCAAACTCGTTGGGTTGCGTTTGGATCAAGTCGGCTTGGAGACAAGAAGATTTCGGTCTATTTAGTTTGTGTTTAGATCTTATGTAAAGGTAGATAGTATTGATATGCTCAAGTTCACACACACACACAAGTTTCAATATGTTTGGTTTTGGTTTTCGGTTTTGAATTTCATGTCAAAAACATAGATATGTATCTTATATGTATGTTGGATTCTATCCATATGCAATATACTTCAAATTTGTTTCAATATCATGTTTTTGTATTTATACAAGTTTTGAAAAAATCGAATTTCCATTTCAAAGTTTGGTTTTTGGAAAATACGGATTTTGGTTTAAAACCTAATTTCTATATCACAAAAATCGTTCAAATAGTTTGTAATATGTGTTGATTTTTGGTCACATATATTTGTTATTCAAAGATCTTACATAACATATTTTTGTAAAATTTATGTGTATTTATGGGATTTTATTGGAGTTAAAATACCTAAGTTTCAAATTCTAAATTAACCAGCCAGATCAGCTAGGGGTCGACTGTACCGGTCAACCGATGTGCACGAGAACGTGCACATGGCCAGCCTACTCGGCCGGTCGATCGCGCGGTCGACCGACTGAAAGCACCCAACTCTCGGGTGCTGGCCGGTCGACCGGGCGGTCGACCGATGGCTTGGCCCGGTCGACCAGGCGGTCGACCGGAGGCTCAACGGTTAGAAAAATGACCGTTGGCCGGTCGACCGCTGGTCGACCGGAAGGGCAAATCTGGCTTTTCCAGATTGCAAACGGTTAGTTTTTGGAATGGGTTATAAATACCCATCCCTTGGGTTGTTTTCATTAAGAATTTTAAGAGCAAATTTTCTCATCCTTACAAGTGTTTTAGCAACAAGATTTCAAAGAGTTTTTAGAATACAAAGTTTTATTTTTATTTGTTTTAAAGTATTGGAAAATTCAAAGAAAAAAGAGTGTTTTGGGAATTGGTTTTGATCTTGATTTCAATATCTATTTGGAGATTTTTTCAAGTGTTTTTCTTTATTCTAAACACTTTGTTTTCTCACACTTGAGCTATCATATCTATCCTATCTATAGGATCTTGTTTTTTTGGTGAGAAAAGTTGTTTGTGATCTTTGTGATCACCAAGAGTTGTAATATTTTTTGCTTTGGCTTTGTGCTTGTCCCTCTAAGTGTAGAGGTGGTTGTGTCTTTGGGTTTGTTGATATCCCTCTAAGCGTAGAGGTGATTGTGGTGGAGTTGTGGCTTAATGCCTTATCCCTCTAGTGTGAGGTGATTGTTGTTTGACTTAGTGCCCATCCCTCTGAGTGTAGAGGTGATTGTTGTTGTGCCTAGCCTCTTGTGTAGAGGTTGTTTGTTGGAGAGAGGAGTTGTGTACTACTAGTTTGCATTTGTCAAATTCTCAGTGGAGATTCCCCGTGTGGGAAGTCCTGTGTGGACGTATAGTGAAAATCCTTCAGTGTGAAGGCGGGGAGGTAGAGCAGTGGTTCGAACCTTGAAACATATCTCGGTGTTTGCGTTTGATCCATTATCTCTTAACTCTCTCTTTATACCTTGTATTGTTCATATCATACATATATGCTTCGTACTATTTGTGTGTGCACATACTTGTGTTGAGCCAAGAGAACTTCAAATAACATCTCAACTCTTATTTAGAGGAAACAAGATGAGTTAGTTCAGAGCCATTTATCAGGAATTCGGCTACACTCTTTGGTTAAACTAAGTGTGTTGCATTTAGTTTTTAATTCCGTATTATTTGTCATTAGATTAGTCATACACCTATTCACCCCCCTTTAAGTGTATTTTCAACTATGAGGAGAGGATATAAAATCTATTGGATGGGGTTTGTTTAACCCATTGGCGAAAGCCTAGAGAAGCAGCGGGCAGCGGTCGACAGGAGCGTGAAGTCGGTCGACAGCGGATACAGATACGCCAACATAGACTTTATGGTTGTCAATGTTGGCCCGAAGGCCCATCACTCTAGTTTTGATGATGATTAACTCATGTAGTTATAGAACTAAAGATCTTATGATATTTAGGTGATATGTTTAATCAAAATCTTAGTAAATTTGTTTAGCTTAAAAAAAGACTCAAAGTTAAGTTTCAAGAGCTCAAGCACAAAGATCACATCTAGTACTCAAGAAAGAGTCAAGCCCTAGGAATCAAGTTTGCATCATGTCAAGATAAAGAAGAAGGCTTAAATTTTGTATAAGGGTTTGTAAGTATTTAGATTCTTGTAAAGAATAGTGTAGATTTGATTACTCAAGCTCACACGCAAGTTTTTTTTTTTTTAACAATGATTCATTGAATTTCATTAAAAATAAACTTATAGTTTAAAGTTTAGTATTTATAAAATCTTATTTAAAAGAGTTTATATTTCAAAATGAATTTAAAATCACAAAAGAAGTTCAAAATGTTTGAAATATATTTTGATTTTTAATCATACATATCGGTGCACAAAATTATTTATATGAACTTATTTTTGTAGGTTTTATAAGAATTTATTTTATTTTTTAAAAGATTTTAAAAAAATAAAATAAAATTGAGTTTTTGGCCTCAGGTCGATTGACCGGGCAGTCGACTGGAAGTGTCACAAGCTAACTGGCTTGTTCGCACGGTAGACCAAGCGATTGACCGTTGGCCAGAGAGCAAAAGGCTCTCTAGTCGATCAGCCGGGCGGTCGACCATGTTGGCCCAAAGGCCATTATCCCAGTTATTTTGATGATAACAAAACATATTTAGTTATGTATTTAATAATTTTGTTTAAAAGGATTTCAGGTTCAAGAACAGGTTTTGACGACTCCACTTAAAGACTCACACGTTTGGAGTTCGCCCAAGATTTGCATTCCCAAGCTAAAGCACAATAGGAAGCTTCGGGAATAAGATATTGAAGAAAAGAACGACTCAAGACTACGAAGAAAAAGAACTAGCATAGACTATGAAGAAAACAAGATTTGTATTTTTATTTTTATTTTAGATATTTTGTCAAAGCTAGATATTAGAAGTAGAGCTATGGGATTATCACACACACACACCTTTTAGTTAGGTTCATGGCTTCAAAAAGATTTTCAATCTCCATTTAAAGTGAACATGTTTGGAAATAAGCTTTTTAGAAAAACAATAGTTTTGGAAAAACATTTTTATGGAAAAACAAGTTTTTATCAAAAGGATTTTTATCAAACTATTTTAACATGATAGAAGTATGACATATGCTCATACTCTATGTTTTTACAAGTTCCAAAAATTTAACCCAAGACCTAAAACCAAAAACCCAAATTTCTGGTTCTGGAAGTTCTGATTTTTCAGAACTTACAGTAACCGGTCGACCGGCCCGGTCGACCGATGTGCACAAACTGTGCATGTGTATATCAGTCGACCGTCCCGGTCGACCGAGGCACATTTGCGTTCACAGGATTTTTCGGTCGACCGACCCGGTCGACCGCAGAGCCCCAACGGTCGGATTTTTGACCGTTGGCGGTCGACCGACCCGGTCGACCGACTACTGTCAGTTTTTCTGACAGTTCCAACAGCTATTTTTTCTGGCTAATTCTCTTTTGGGATTTGATACCAACGATTTTGTGAGGCTGTTTTTGACCCCTATAAATAGAGGGTCACCTCATATTGATAAGACAACTATTGCAAAGTAATTCCAAAAGATTTCACAAGAGCTTTACAAAGAATTTCAATTCCTTTCTTTTACAAAAGATTTTTCAAAGCCTAAATTCCCAACACCTAACTTGTAGCCTATTCCTCTACCTTCTCTCTAGTTTTTGCACACCACAATCCCAAGCTCTACATCTATATCATTGGCTCTAGGATTGTGCAAGTGAGCTATTTTGATCAAGTGTGATCACCTTTCTTATTGAGTGAAGTTGTAGAGGCATCGGCCTCAAGGGAGCTAGTGAGCTTCGGGTGGTGTTGCGGCATCACAAGTGTAGGGACAAGTGTGTCCTTGTATTGGCGATCCGGTAGGATCAACGATAGTAGTGCAAATCCTTCAAGTGTGAACGCGGGGACGTAGAGCGTGGCTCGAACCTCGGAAACACATCCTTGCGTTTGCGTTTGCTCGAATTTTCTCTCAACTCTACTCCTTTTAATTCTTGCACCTTTATTGTTCTATTTATTGCAAGTCTATATTTGTGCTATTTGTGTGTTAATTTTTAAATTCCGCATTATTGCCATAATTCATATAGCCATCACCTATTCACCCCCCCTCTAGGTGATTTCAATTGGTATCAGAGCCTAACCCTACAACTTAGGTCTAACCACCTTCGGGAGATCCATATTTGGCTATAGACATTTTTGTTGCATTTATATTTGCTTGTGCATTCATGGCATCGATGGACTTCTCTGGCTTCATCGGAAATCTCAAGACGCATGAGATGGAGATGAAAGTTAGAGAAGAGAGGGAGGCACCAAAGAAGAAGACGATTGCCTTCAAAGCCACTCCTACTACCATTGAGGAAGACGACTCATCGGAAGATTGCGATGAGGATTTCGCCATGCTCATCCGGAAGGTGGGCAAGATGTTTTACAAGAAGGACGGCAAAGTAACTTCCGAAGGGGGAAGCCTCAAGGAAGGTACGAGAAGAAAAGAGAAGAACCCGGTCCTTGCTTCCATTGCAAGAAGATCGATCACCTAATTGCCGATTGCCCCGCTCTCCAAGCAACCACCTCCAAGCACGGGAAGAAGAAGAAAGCCTTGGCCGCTACATGGGATGACTCGGAGTCGGAATCCGAAGAGGAGCACGACGCCGCTAACATGTGCTTTATGGCACAAGGTGAGGATTCATATAAGGTATGTCTAGAAACTTCTATTGATGATGATGATCTTACAATGGATGAACTTGCTCAATTTTTTGAAGAATTGCAACATAGGTATGAGATTTCACAATCTCATAATAAGAAATTGAAAAAGGAAAATGATGTTTTGAAAAACAAACTTGAAATTTGTTTAAAAGAGAAAAATGAGTTATCTAGTTCTTTTGAAAAATTGAAAAGTGATTTTGATAAGTATAAGGTAGCTAATAAAGCAAAAACCCCAAGATT
The DNA here is from genome assembly GCA_038442645.1 of Agave tequilana. Lineage (NCBI taxonomy): Eukaryota > Viridiplantae > Streptophyta > Magnoliopsida > Asparagales > Asparagaceae > Agave > Agave tequilana. The sequence continues at coordinate 55,457 of JAVJIF010000811.1, forward strand.
TCTAGTAATAAAAATGTTTTTGTTGAAATTCAAAAACCTGTTGATTCTTTAGATAACACTTTAAAGAAATGTGCATTTGATTTTAACAAGCTTGCATCTAAATTTCCTAAGGGAGTAGCCCAAGGGAAACATGTTCATCATAAACATGCTACACATAAACATGCACACACACATAACCATGCTTTTATGTACAATAGTGGTAGAATTTTTATTTGCACGTATTGTGGCCGCAAAGGCCATTTAGAAAAGTTTTGTTATGCTAAGAACAATGTTAAGAATAAATTTGTTTGGGTTCGCCCCGGATCTAACCCCAAAGGACCCACTAAGATTTGGGTACCAAAAGAGCCACCGAATTTAAATGATACAGGTATAGGTGGATCTACACCCTCCAAGACTTAGGAGGAGGTGGTGCCCGGGTGGTTGATGCATCGGAGCTTAAAGAACAAATCGTGCATGCATCGCTATCGTGGAGGCACCTATTTTGGAGATTGCCTTCAATTGGTAACATCTCCATTTAAAAGTTTTTGATTTTTTGTCATGTATACATATGTATAGAATTGATAGTTTGCTTTTGTACTCTATTGATATATGCTTGTATAGAACTACTTTTCTATCATATTGTATATGTGCCTTGTGTTAACTTCTATATCTTTTGTTTCATGCCTTGTTTATTGTATGTCCACATGTATAGTCTATAATTTGTGATTATATACTTGTATACATATACACATTATTTTCATAAAATAAAAATAAAAATACAAATCTTGTTTTCTTCATAGTCTATGCTAGTTCTTTTTCTTCGTAGTCTTGACTCGTTCTTTTCTTCAATATCTTATTCCCGAAGCTTCCTATTGTGCTTTAGCTTGGGAATGCAAATCTTGGGCGAACTCCAAACGTGTGAGTCTTTAAGTGAAGTCGTCAAAACCTGTTCTTGAACCTGAAATCCTTTTAAACAAAATTATTAAATACATAACTAAATATGTTTTGTTATCATCAAAATAACTGGGATAATGGCCTTTGGGCCAACAATCTCCCCCTTTTTGATGATGACAAAACTCATTGGCCAGAGAACAAAAATATTCTCTCGAGTCTGTCGACCGGGTGGTCGATCGACGGCCAGAGAGCAAATATGCTCTCTCAGGTCAGTCAACCTGGGCGGTCGATCGATGGATGTGAGAACGAATAAGTTTTGTTCTCACATCAGTCGCGAACGGTCAACCGACAACTCCCAACGATTAGTTTTTAGCCATTGGCAGTCGACCAACATGCAGCAAAAACTGTCAATTTTGATTTTAATGGTTATTTTTAGTAAAAACTTTCTGAATTTGGTTTTTAACGACTATTTTGATAAAAACATGTATTGTTCTTATACCTATATATGTAGAGGTTATATCAAAGAGTTTTTAACAAAGTGTTCAAGTATTATTCATTCCCAAATCTTTTCTAAGACTTTTTCTTGAGCTATCAAAATTCAAATCTCTAATTTTCTCATACAAACTTGGGCCATTCAGATCTATATCTATTCTATAGGAGTTCTTGCTTTGAGAGACTTGTTTGTGATCAAGAGTCTTGATCACAACTGTTTGTTTCTTTGTAGGTTGGAGGATGCAGCCTCAAGCGAACTTGCAGATTCGTGTGTTGTAGTTCTTGCGGGGATGAGTGAGGGACTTGTGGGTTTGAGTGTTTTTTAGAAAACTTATAAAGTTGGGTGATCAAGCAGGTATCAAAGTTAGTGGAAATCCTTCATTGTGGTGAAGGCGGGGACATAGAGTAAGTTGCTCAAATCTCAAAACAAATATGTAGTTTTTACGCTTGCTCTTCTCTCTCTTTCTCATACTTACTCAAGTTTATATCTTGCGTGCTTATAAATAATCATCATTATATGATTGATATTGTTTTACATGCTCGTACTCATTTAAAATCAAGAAAGCAAATGAGCTCAATTCTTATCTAAAGGGAATCTTGAAGAGAAGTTCAGAGTCCTTTACGGGATATACCACTTCATTTCTTAATTTTTAGTTTATTATTTATATGTGTTGATTTGTTAGTTAATTAGTTTTTAATTTTCATATTAGATTAGCATTTCACCGATTCACCCCCTCTAGGTGATTTCAATCAGTCTGTCGACAACTGATATGGAGCGATCAATAGGCGTTTGTTTAGCGGTGTTCTGGACGAATCCGAATAATTTTCTGATTTTGTTTCAGATCCAATTTTCGAGTTTGTTATTCTTTTTCTTCTTGAATTCTCTGTCTATATATAGAGGTGTGTTATACCCTTATTTTAAACCAGAATTGGTGATTAGAGTTGAAAAGAATCCTAGGGTTAGTTGTTCAATAGAATTCTTTTCTCTTTGGATCAGTTTTTGATCAGTTGGATCTGCGGGTCAATTTGTAACTTTTGTAATTCTATTGATTGAATAAGATCTTTTCTCTTCTGCCTCGAGGACGTAGGCAAGTTGTTGAACCTCGTTAAATCTCATTTTTCTCTCTTTATTTTGTGTTCATGCTATAATTATTTGATGATTGACTCGGCGTTGGAACTCTGATCTTGATGGTTGGCGTATTGGATCTCCAAAAATCTCAACAATTACCAACGCCAACTCTCTGTTTGACAATTCTGGGAATCGAACATGAAATCTCCCTCCCAAGAGAGGAGCATTACCGATAGGCTAACCCACTTTCTCGAGCAGGGATACTGCAATTGTATTCTTTGTTTTCTTTCTAAAATATTGCTTCTAATTTTGTCTTATAGTAGAAGTCCTCAAAATTGTGTACATATATATTCTGACTCTATTGAGGCCAATACGAAAATTTTGATTGACACCAACTTTAAGTTCCTCTTCTAACATCAGCCATTCTTCTTACAAGCATTCTCTGCTTATATAAAAGATTATTTGGAATATGCAACCAGTAACCATTGCATGTCATATTCTTCATATATCCTGCAGTAATGTTGCTACTAAGAATTTCTTGTCAAAACAAAATGCATGTGTACCATTGGCAATGCCCTTACTCTTTCTCTAACAGGACTGAAAGGGGACCAAAGGGTTATTATCATTGTGGTGTTTGGGACAACAACAACAGAAACAACAGAGAGAGAGAGAGAGAGGAGAGAGAGAGAGAGAGAGAGAGAGAGAGAGAGATACATTTGAGCCAGCCGAGAGAGAGAGAGAGAGAGAGAGAGAAGAGAGAGAGAGATACATTTGCCAGCCAACAAATAGTGCTTAGCTTGCACCCAAAGACTGTCTTCTATCACCTTCCCAATTATTTTACCACCAACCTCACAAAGAGAATGGCCCTGTCGGCCCCGTGCCCAGTGGCCCGCTCGCGCCCGTGCGGACGACCACCGTGGGCTCCACCATTACCTCCTCTTTCTCCGGCGTAGAACGGCATAAGAAATCAGAAGAAAGGATAAAGAGAAGAGAAAAGCAGATGTAGATGTAGCAATAGCTATAGCCATAGCTAGCATTGCAAAAGAATAACAATAATAATTGACCACCACTCACACCAATTTGTGGTGGTTGGAGTGAGGGGGCTCCTCCTCAGGCGGCGGCCAGCGGCGGAGCACTGCTCCACTGAGAGGCCCATGATGCATTACTATATTGAACATGGGACCATTGCTTTTATTTGTAAATTGATAAAGGGTTAAGTATGAGATAAGAAAGGATTAACAAGTCATAAAAGCATGATTATTATAGTATTAAGCTCAACTTCCAACCTGCCAACAGTAAGTCTCCACTCCAATTATAGTGTTAGCTTATAGACGGTAGGCAATGTGCATGGATTTATTAATTGGTCTTTTGCGTTATGTTATAGCTCTTTGATTGTTCGCATGTTTGTCTGTGTTTTGTGACAAGAGGAAAGAGATGTAAAATTATTGATGGCCGGTTCTTTTCAGTTCTTCAGTGAGGTGGGAAAAATTGGAAATCTCTCTCTCTCTCTCTCTCTCTCTCTCTCTCTCTCTCTCTCTCTCTCTCTCTTCTTTCTTCTTTTTTAAGGTACAGCAAAAAAATTGCGAGTTTATATTACAGTAGGAATTAAGGTTGTACTCATACTGACAAAGTATTGGATAAGATGTCATAGATAAGCAAATACGCAAAAATCTTTAAAAAAAAACGAGCACGAATATTGGCACACAGAGAAATGATTAAGATACACAACAAAAAATCAAAAAGAGTGTCATTATTTTTTTGAACACTTTTATCTCCAGATAATAGTGCAAAATGTCTCTCCTTCTTCCTCACCCTTTCTGCACCTCCTCCTTCTGTGGCGACTGCCATCGATCCCCCTGCCACAGACCCCCACCCCCCCTCCCCCTCTCGCATTCCGTTCATAAGATTAGCAATGAACATTTCTCAAATAAAGTTGATTTATTGAATCATTTATCAAGTTTGCATAAGATAGAGGGCACAGGAAGTGTTTATCGTGTTTCAAGTAACTCAGTGACCAGGAAGTGATTAATTTCTCTTTGAAACAATAGAAATGAGGTAACATAGAGTTTCCACATTGTAGCTCTTTGGATTCAAGAAAGTGGACGGGAGTGAGGAAGTGGAGAAGTGTCAATTCTCACTTACACTCTCCATCCAAATATCGGAAAAGAAAAATGAGAAAACCTTTTTTCCTTTTCTCTTTTCCTTTTTATATAACTATTTCCTTTCTTTCAGGGTGCTACAGTTAATTTTGTGGTCATATAAATCTCATTTGTAATAAGTTGTAACTCAAAACAGTTAATTTTGTGATCATATAAAGCTCACTTGCATTATAATTATACTCCAATTTTTTAATAACTAATTTTTATTTTAATATTATTTTGCAGTCAACTTTGTGGTCAACTTTTCTATTTTCACTTCCACGTTACTAATCAAACACCGAAAAACACAATATATTTTTCCACTTTCACTTCCTAAGTACCGACCAAACACTGAAAAAGATACACACAAATTCTCATTTCCTAAAAAGAAAAATATCAACTTCACACTTCCTCACTTCCGCCCACTTTCTTGAATCCAAACAGTCCCATTATCAAAAACATTTGAAATCAATTAAAAATCACAGCACAAAAGGGGATCTACTTACAGTCCACTTGAATAATGTGTGATACAAAACCAAAATAAGTTCACGAGCCCACTGATTCTCTCTGCTCAGAACAATCGAATGAATGCACACATAAACAAAATAAAATCAAAACTACACTATCAGAGACTCACTGAATCTGGGTCCTACAGAGTGCGGTAACATCGGCCACTCTTGACTTCCCAGAACCTGATGGTGTGATCATAACCAGCTGTATCAAGAATAACTGATGGTTGGCTCGTCTTGGTCTCCCTGCGTAAAAGATATACAAACAACTTGAGAAGAACCCAGAGGACAAATTGGTTCTAAGCGAAAATCATCATGATAAATTGGAACCTTGTCATTAACTTGTCCACCAACTGCACAAAATATATCTAAATTTAACAAATTTTAGATTAGATGTGAAAACCACCTAGAGGGAGGTGAATAGGTGATTATGCTAATCTAGAAACTAAATGCGGAAGCTAAGACAAATTTGCACAAACTTAATACAACCAACAAGTGTAGCCGAATTCTCCGTGAAGGGCTCTAGACTAACTCCTCTTGATTCCCCTAGATAAGGGTTGAGGTGCTATATGAAGCTCTTGTGGTTAAGTATAAGTGAGGCACACACACAAGCAAGCCAAGCATATAAGATGAACAATATGAAATAAAGCAAGGCACAAATGCAAGTAATAAGATATGAATGAATGAATGATGCTTTACACAAATAAAGAGAGAGAGGTTAAGAGACAATGGATCAAACGCAAACACAAAGATATGTTCCGAGGTTCGAGCCCCTAGCTCTACGTCCCCGCCTTCACCGAGAAGGATTTCTAATCCACTATACTCCCACCGAGGGAACCTCCGCCGAGGAGGATTTGTTACAACACTAGGAGTACCGAACTCCTCTCTCAAACACGCCTCACAACCGAGGGGTAGGCCCGTAGCCAAATAACAACCAATCCACCTCACACTTGAGGGATACAAACCAACTCTAACTCCACCTCACAAAGAGGGAGTAAATCACAATCTCAACCTCTACCAAAGAGGGAGCAAACCAACAACCCAATCAACCTCACTAAGAGGGATACAACAAAGCAAATGAGGGTTTACAATTAGTGGTATGTTTCAACCACAAACAACTCCTCTTTCCTCTTTTCCATAAAACAAATATCCTAATAGATTAGGATAGAAGATATAGCTCAAGTGTGGAAAACAAGTGTTTTGATCAAAGAAAATCTCTTGGGAAAAATACCAAATGAATATAGAATTTTAGATCAAGAAACAATTCCCAAAAACCTATTTTCTTGAAATAAACAAAACACTTTAAAACAAATAAGATTGATCTTTTGGCACAAAAACTATTTTGAAAACTTGTTTAAACAATAGAGAAACACAGAAATTTTTCTTTTCAAAAGTCTTGTTAAAATCCCCAAAGAGATGGGGTATTTATAACCCAAACAGAAAACTAGCCGTTAGGCTGATCTGTCAGCCTGACAGGCTTGCGGTCGACCGGGCCGGTCGACCGCCAACGGTCATAAATATGACCGTTGGGCCACCCCGGTCGACCGCCCAGATACAGAGAGCAAAGCTCTTTGGTCCGGCCGACCGACCGGCCGACCGGCCCATAGTCTGCCAGACGTGCACGAGACTGTGCACGTCGGTCGACCGCAACCTTTGGTGCGGCCGACCCTGCGGTCGACCGACCTGGCCTGTCAGCCACAGTCTGGGTCAGAAACTGGGTCAGAAAAATATGTTAAAAATATTCTTATAAATACTTAAAAATCTTCTAAAAATTCCCAAAAATAATTTTAACATTTTGCATTGATATATAAACATGTGATAACAAGTTCAACTCAAATAAATTAAAACTATTTTTGTGTTTTGAAAGTTTTACCAAAAACCAAAGCTGTATTTTATCAAACTTGGATTTTTCAACACATGAATAGGAAAGTCAAAATAAGTTTGTATAAGAAGTTTCAGCATACATGTATAGCTAGAATACATCTACTATACATATAAACCATTTAAACTTGTTTTGATCTAAACTATTCATGAAAATCAAAATCCATAAAACGTGTGTGTTGTGCACTTGAGCATATCAACTATTCTAAGCTTTACAAATGGATCTAAAACACACTAAACTAAACTAGGATACCTAAGTCTTCTTGACGATCTTCAATCTTCAAGCCGACTCGATCCCAAACGTGATTCACCGAGTGCAAAAGTATGATCTTGATGCTCGGGCACTGGAATCACCATGAAAAACTTCTAAACTCCTTGTTGAAGCTAATCACCAACTAATATCTTGGTAAATGATTTGAAACTTAAAATCACAAGATTATTAGTAAACATAACTACATGAGTTAATCATCATCAAAACTAGAATGGAAGGCCTCTGGGCCAACAAGATGAACTCTAAACATAACACAAAGTTTTGAACGAAGTAATTAAGTTCAAATTCTGTTCAGCTCGCACTCCGTTCGGTCATGGATGGCCAAACGATTATGGTTCTGCTCGGCCAGGTCCGAACGGTGCCACGAGGGGGGAGGTGGGTGGTTGATCATTGAGGAGGGAGAGGCGGATGAGGAGGAGGTGGGCGAGGCTGGGGGGGATGAGGATGAGAGGGGGAGAGAGAGAGAGAGAGAGAGAGGAGGAGTGGGAATATTTTTAAAAAATTGTGTACGCCTTAATCAATTTCCTAGGTGCACTAATCTGGTGTGTACCTTAGCCAATTCTGTGTGTGCCAATATCTGTGTCTATATAGATACAATATAGATATGATGGTTAAATAATTGGGTTATTTAGATATATATATCTCCTAGATCTTTGGTATTTACAATTTACTCTCTAAATGTTTGATTTAGAGACAATTTACTCTCTAAATCTTCAAGTTCTTGAGCGGAACCATCGGATCTTTGAAGCAAAATCATCTTTCATCTTAGAGCTTGGTGGTCGAAGAATCTTTCGCAAGCACATTTCTCCCTTCACAAGTGCCGCAAGTCATCACAGCGTGTGATAGTTTAGCCTTTGCGGCTTTCATGTTGTTCCCTTAAGTCATTGTTATACCATCTCCCCACCCTCAACTAACACCCTCTCTTGTAGCTCTCTATTATTTAGCTTTTAATAACATGGGCTAAGGGCTCACCCTTTCCTGAAAGAAAAAAAAAAGTTTACCTCCAATCATTGTTGTTAAGGTATAAAATGATTGTCAAGTTGCGTTTAAAAAAAAAAAAAACTTAAAAATTGACAAGCATGGTCCTATTAGCTAATAAAAGCCCATTCATTCCATCCTCTCATTTCATAACAAGTTGGAGTTCCAACAGTCACCTACCTCTCTCTCTCTCTCTCTCTCTCTCTCTCTCTCTCTCTCGCGTCAATGATGATCACTGGACTTGTCGTAGTCTGCGAGAATCCTCTCCCTTAGTGATTGATGATGACCCACTAACCTGTCATGGTAAGTGAGAATCTACAACCAATCTCTATTGTTGTCTGGTTCAAAGTCAGAAGGTGGTGGGGGGTGGTTGCATTGCAGAAGTAAAAGATAACAGGAGGGAGGACAACTGGGACTGGGGAAGAGAGTGACTAAGGGCTAAAAAGCAAACTTTCCTCTAAATTGTTAAAAGTTTAATAGCCAGCTGATATTTTTCTCTGAGACCGTGAAGATTTGAAGTATAAATTTTTAATATCTAACGTTTCGGAGGTAAATTTTTAAATATCAAATATTTGAGTGGTATATATCTAAAGAATCCTAAATAATTTTAGTTATATATTTATATATGTAAATCATAATAATAATATTTCATAATTTAGACATACAGTAAGATCGCCTTGTGAAATTTTAGAATAAGTTGAAAGAAGAAAGGTGTGTGAAATTAGTAATTTATGAGATTAAAATTATAGTTTCAATAATTTTATTTCATTTATATCAAGTTCATTAGATGGAATACTGGACGATTTAAATTGAATTCATGAATTCTAGTGATGAACTTCATAAAATTTTCAGCCCACATTTTGTTGTTTGTTTAAACCCGCTGTTTTTTGGATTCATACAGACGTATCCAACAAGAATCCAACAAGTATCTACTAGTATCGGTATCGGTATCGGTATCGAATATATATCCGATATAAGTATGGAGCCTGAGCCTATTTCAAAGGAATGGTGCATCATAGGTGGGAATTTGAGTTATATTATAATTGGAGTCCTCTTTAATGTGTGTGTATGTGTGTTATCTCACCCAATCGAAGTATGAGAAACTTCTGCAGGGCCTTCAGCAGGGTGTCGCTACATAGAAACCCTGATCACATGTGAACAGCCCACACACTGGGAGTCGCTTTTAGCATTATATAGTTTTTTGTGGCCTCTCAACAAACATTTTGAAAGATATTTTCCAAACATAAAAGCTTATCATTTAAAAAGTTAAGCTTTTATTAATATATAGAGTGGAATGGGGCTCTCGAGTTTGAGGCCTCATTCTCTCTTTCTCCCAAAAAAAAAAAAGTTAAAATAAGGAGACTGCAAAAATGATCATTTAACAGAAGAAAATTCAAATTCAATTGAAGTGGTGAAGTGCAGCTTTGTACGAAATTTCACGTGTCCTTTCTCGATTCCAGTTTATATCGAACTGCGAGGATAACGCAGCAATCATGAGTTCCTTGAGTTCATGCTCATGGACCATTAAATATCTCCAATGTGCACGCAGACGATGAAGCTCTCGGTTACCCCTGCGATGATCATTGATTTGTTGTGCACGCAGTGCAACAACCAATGAGAAACTCCAATCAACTAGAGATAGATGCATCATAAAAGTACCCAGAAGATAAAAAAGAACAATTAAATAAGAGAAAAACCAAACACAATATTTAACGAGATTGGACAATTTGCTTAAGTCCTCATAGGGAAGGCTAACGGGACGAATCGGGTTGATTCGTCCCGTTAGCTAACGAATTCGTTACGAGACGGGTTGAACCCGTCTCGTAACGAATCCAAACGAGACGAATCAAGAATCGGGGTAACCCGATTCGTTACCCGGATTCGCCGAGACGGGTTAGACCCGTCTCGGATTTTATTATTATTTTATTTTAAAATTTTCAAATTTACCACAGTAGGTAATTTTTTAAGCTGTTGAGGGTTTAAAAAAATAAAAAAATAAATTAGGGGCCTGAAACTAATTTTCCCGTCTCACATATATAATAATATAGGACTTAAAAAAATAAAAAAAAAAAGAGGAGGGAATTTTCCCCGACCCGATCCGTCCTGTGATTCTGTAAGTACACCTAGAGGGGGGTGAATAGGTGTACCGCTAATCTAATGAACTAAATGCGGAAATTAAAATTAATTTGCAACTACACTTAGTGCAACCAACGAGTGTATCCGAATTCCCCGTGAAGGGCTCTGGACTAACTCCTCTTGATTCCTCTGAATAAGAGTTGAGGCGCTATATGAAGCTCTCGTGGTTAAGCACAAGTGAGGCACATAAGCAAACACAACCAAGCATATAGGATTAAGCAATATGAATCAATGCAAGGCACAACACAAGCATATAAGATATGGTAATATGAATGATGCAATGCACAAGTAAAGAGAGAGAGTTGAGAGTCAATCAATCAAACGCAAACAACAAGATGTGTTTCGAGGTTCGAGCGCCGAGCTCTACGTCCCCGCCTTCACCGAGAAGGATTTCCAATCCACTAGGAGTACCGAACTCCTCTCTCAACCAATACAACCTCCACCGAGGTAATACAAATGGTCTACCGAAGACCGGAGTACCGAACTCCACCAATACAACCAAATCCACCACACGAGAGGGATACAAGCACAATCCACCTCTACCGAAGAGGGATACAAACACAATCCATCTCTACCGAA
>JAVJIF010000812.1:0-234890 GCA_038442645.1 Agave tequilana
GTTTCCAACTCCACCAAAGCACCTATGTTCATACAATGCTCGCTACTGGTTCATAACTTTTGAGTTTAGAACTAAAGTTTCTCCAATAATTAATTCTGTCATTAGCTAATTGAGTTTCCATACGGTCTGTTTTAATAACTTGCAACAAAAACAAAAACTTTATCAAAAAAAATTTGAATACGCTAGCCATTTTCTATCATGCTTCTCTCCATTTATTGAATGCCGAGTGTAATGCGTGATAGAAAAATGTCTACCAAGGTTATGCTTTAGGAAAATTGATATCGTACTCTCTTATCGGACCTTCTAATAAAGCTCTTATTTTTATCAATCTATTTTTCCAAGCTCCTGGATAATAATTAATATTATTAAAATCTATTTGTTCTTCATTTCTATGTTCAACAATATTCCCAATCTTATTTTCTTCATTGATACTCACATTTTATTTTTTCATTATCGTCCTCATTCGAATTTCGATTGTTATTTTCTTCATTATCATACTCATATTTGACAATATTTTCAAAGAAATTATCAACTCTATCTATTTCATTTTGTTCTTCATTTTGTCTAGTATTTGTTAAAAATCTATCTAAAAAGATCAAAACACACACACAGTTCAGCGACTCTCCTCCCATCTCTCTCTCAAAAAATCAAACACTCTCATTCTTTCCTTATTTTCCTCAACAGATCCCTTCTTTCCCCCCTCTCGTGTAGTAAGGCTCTAGTCTCAAAATCCCCTCTTCTCTCTCCATTCAACAAGTGCTCATGAGTTATTTGTAATTTGTAAAGTTATATTAAGCTTCTGTGGTGATTATGTAAAGAGTTTATTTGTAATTTTTATAAAAACAATTAAAGTATATTAAAATTTCTAATTTGTAAAGTGTGGTTCTTTTCTCCTGTACATTTTTTCTCTTGTAATTTTGTGAAGACTAAAGGGTTCAGTTTTTTCTCTTGTAGTTGTGGTATTTGAAAATATCCATTATATTTTAATCACTTTTAGCATTTGATTCCAGGTTACTCATTCATTTTTATATTTTGGAATACTATTGCCCAGCCAATAATTTGAATGGCAAATAAAGAACCAAACCCCCCCCCCCCCCCCGAACCCATTAAACTCACCCAACAACAACTAAGCATTTGTCCAAGTACTTGGGGTAGGCTCCATGAAACAAAAGAGAATTACGTCGCATCGGGCACATAGATCAGCTTTCTCCACTCATTTTTATCGAGGCAATATGCCTTCATTAAGACCTTTAGTCTCTATATCTTGTCGTATCCCCTCCATCCATGTTTTCTTTGGTCTTCCCTGTGCTCTTTAACTTGCCCTGAATTGATACGCTTTATTCACTGGACTGGCATATCCGTAGGTATACGCCGTACATGACAAATCATCATAGGCGGTTTTCTCTCATCTTCTCTTCTATAGGGTTACACCTATCTTAATACAAATATCCTAATTTCTCACCTTATCTCTCCCCGTATTACCACACATCTAACGAAGCATACGTATCTCTGCTACACTCATCTTCTGGGCATGATCTCTTTATAACCCACCATTTTGTGTCATATAACAAAGCTGGTCTAATAGCATTCCGATAAAACTTTTCCTTCAGTCATAACGGAATGTTACGATAACATAAAAATTCTTGTTGCGCCTCCATTTCAACCAGTCGGCTTGGATCTATGGTTGACATCATTATTGATCTCCCCATCCTTCTGAATAATAGAATTCAAGAACTTAAAATGATTGTTCATCGGTATTTCTTCTTCGTCTAGTGTCACAATACCAATAAAACTCACCCAACTAGTTAAAACCCAGACCCGATCCATGAAAAAACCCGCCTGACCAGACTAGTCGGGTTTGAAGAATAAGGTTGTGCGGATCAGGTGGGTTTAAAATTCTCTAAAGACCTGCCGGATATTTTAGGCTCGGGTTTTTTATTTGCCCAAAAACGGCCCAAGCCAAGCATGAAAAGCCCTAAAAGATCCTGGATATGGAGTTAAAGACTGATGTGGGAGAAATAATTTTGGATTTTGCAACATCCTATGATTTTATAACAGCAATTATATATTTTAAAAATAGAGATGACTATTTCATATCTTTTAAAAGTGATCAAACAATAGCTAGATAGAGTTTTTTCTTACTAGAAGAGTAAATAATTAGCATGCAAGGATTGCAAAGCTAAACTAGGAGAGTGCTTGTCCACACAACAGAGGTTAATTGTAATTCCAAGGATTCTAATGATGATGACGATTAACCTATTAATTAGCTACTAATTTTGTTTTCTAGTAGCTTGTTTTATTTCAGATTAAGACAAAGATTAAGGAGGTTAGATGGAATTGAGCTTCAATGTCATATCTAGATGGAGGATGGAAGGAAAATCAAGCTCCACTATTCAACCAAATACAAAGTCAAATCAAGCTTGCAAGAGCATATGGAGCAAAGAAGAGTAGAGCTTCTACTTTCACATCTTTAGGAAAATTTGTAAATATTTGATGAGTAAATTTAATTATCTCTAAATGGCACTTTAGGCATCATTAGAAATCCTATTTTTTTTATCTTCTACAAATCTTGGCCCTTAATTCACTCTTGTTGATTATCTATTTCAAATTAACCCTCTATTATACTTCATGAGACAAGTTTTTATCAGTATCTCTCTTTTCGTATTATTCATTAAATAATTCCTTTATCCCTTTGTCTCATCTCCATACAAAAAGTTGTTAGAGAGTATATATATTTATTTAATATTTCCATTCCTCATTCTCTCTTTCAAAATATGGTTGTCGGAAGAGATATCAATTATTTATTGTGGCTCTCTTATTCTCTCTTCCAACAACCTCACATGTGTTCGGTCCATTGTGTCACACACCATCATCTAACTCATGTGCTTCTTGTTTGACTTAGACCCTTGTTGCCTTATTAAAAGTTGAGGTACAACTTCAATTCACTTTCAAAAAGTTTCGTGAGGGCCAGCTTGCAAAGAGTTGTTGCCTCATCTCCCTTATACAACCCTCTCTCTCCTTTTTTTTCCCTCCGTACGCTGCAGCCTGAATTAATTGAAGATGGTCATCCCTCTCTTTCTTTCTTTTTGTCCTTTGTTGCCAGCATTAATGGTAGTGAACCCATCCTCTCATCAAGTGAACGTTGAGTCTAACGGGCATATTTGTAAAGGACTGGCCTTGAGATATTAATACATCTCTTGTGCTTTCATAAAGAGAACATACACTTAACAGAATTAATTCTCAGTCACTCAACAGAAAAACAATGAACAACTCGCTCTTGAGCCTAAACCTTTAAGCATTCATTATGTTCCTTGAGAGATATTTCGTGAGAAAAATTGAAGTTGTTGAGCCTTTAATTTTCATCTCTTTCTACTTCATTCCTAGAGAATTTATTAGAGAATCGCCTAACTTTTTTTTCATTCTTCTGAGATTATCTGTTCTTAAATTTCTCATTCAGTGCCAATCTTTGAGGAACTTCGTCAATTACACTAGAGCCTCATCTTGTATTATTTTGATTTGAAGATTTGTGTGCTTAAGTGGTTCGCATTCTTGTTTAGAGAACAAAAGTTTTTTTTTTCTTGATCTTGTGTACCCTCGGTGACGAGGAGAAAGTCCAACTCCTTGGTGTGGAAGTTGGTGGTTATACTCTTCGGAGAGAAGAGTGGAAGACCGAGCTCTAGTAGTAGAGCGTTGGCACTTTTAAACTGTTGCTTCGAGTTCAAGCAAGTAATGATTTGAAATATTAGAGAAGAGACCTCTAGGTGGGGGATGTAAGGAGATTCCCGGATGTAAGGAGATTCCCGACACCTTAAAATATCTTATCTTGCTCTCTCTTGCATTTTATTTTCTGTTATTATTGTTGCATATTTTATATACTTACTGTTATTCATCAACTGTTGCATCAGTTGTATTGGTCTGCCCATTCTACCACAGTTTTTTCTGCATGCTACCAGCTGACTAGCATTCTGCAAGAGGTGTAAATTGCATATTCAATTCAAAATTTTGGGCATGAATCATTTCATAACCCTATTCACCCCCCCCCCCCCCCCCCAAAAAAAAAAAAAAAGAAATTTACATTAATGGTATCAGAAGTTCACATTGAAAGCGAAAGTAAAGAAGTAAAGTGAATATAAAACCAAGAACTCAATGGTGGAACTTAAAGAGACACGTAGTGCAATTTTAAGGATAGAATAATGGAGTAAGTAGTTGGAATATGGATTAAGAAAATAACCTCATATTGAACAATATATCTAGTTGTACAAGGCAGATAAAAAGATTCTTAGATAATATAAGAGATTAGGGTTGCCTAAATAGAGTTGGTACCGAATGATTTAGTCCAAAAGTTAATTAAAGCCAAGGGGGTATCTTATAAGGTTTTATAGAAGTGCAGAAATGTGGTAAATTTGGAAAAATATAAGTTATCAAGGAAGAAAGCTAAGAAAACAGTTATTAAGACTAGGTCCAAAACTTATGAGAATTTAAACAAGAAACTAGAAACAAAAATAGGAAAGATACATGTATAAGCTTGTTAAGATGAAAAATAGAGTAGAGATCTAGATGAATTTTAGATGTATTAATAGTGAAGATCAAATAGTCTTAGTAAAGAGTAGCAAAATTAAGGAAAACATGAAGTAATTATTCTCATAAATAGTTTAACGAGAATCACATAAGAAAACTTAACATAGAAACAAAGAGTCTAGTCAATGGTAGGAGCTATAGATAAATTCAAAAAAAAATAGGCTTAGTGAAGTTAAAAGTGCCCTAAAGAAAACAAAAGGTGGGAGTTGCATGGTAGAGCTGCGTGGGAAAGTTCTAGAGTGAGGTGCAGGACTTGATTTCCTACTGAAACTGGAAGTATTTAGGAGATTCAGGGTTTACCATGATTAACTAAGTTATTTAACAAAATTATAGATTCTAGGAAAATGCCAGATGGACAAAGGATTAGTACTTTAGTACACATACATGTGTGTGTAAAAGGAGATATTCAGGGTTGCTTAAAACTATCAGGAGTCAAGCTTATGAGCAATGAAACTTTGAGAGGGATTAACCGAGCAATGACTAAGAAAAGACATTTATTTCTGAAAATCAGTTTTGTTTTATGCTTGATAGGTCAATTATAGAAGCTATTTACTAAGGTGATTAATGAAGAAATAAAGGAAGAAGAAAAGGGACCTAGATATGGTGTTCATTGATTTAGAAAAAGCAAAGTTCAAATATTGCCCGTTTCCTATACATATCGGCAATATCATATCGTATTTTGAGGTACCCTATACGATATTAACTTAATAATATTTGCCGGTATCGAGGCCGATATTGCGGATATTGATGGCCGATATTGCGGATATTGATGACCGATATTGATATTGCCGATATTGATATTAAAATCAATGGCTAATATTGGCACCAAGATTAAAACTATAAGAAAAAGCTTATGATCGAGTCACTAAGGAGGTAATGTGGCTGGTTTTAAAAAGAGACAAGTATCTAGTAGTTATATGTGATTAAAGATATGTACAAGTCAAAATAAGTAAAGGGGAGACAAAGACATTTCCTATCATTAAAAGCTTACACCAACGATCAAACTAAAGTTTTTATCTCTTCACATTAAGTCAACAAGATGGTGGAATTGAGGAAGATCTGATTTACAAAACCAAAGCGGGATGGTTAAATCGGAGAAAAGAATTTGGGGCTTTATATGATCGCAGGATACCCATGAAATTGAAGGAAAATTTTAACAAAATGACTATAAGAACTGCTATGCTTTGTGATTCAGAATATTGGGCAATTAAAAAAATATATGTCGAGAAAATGAGAGTGGAAGTGAGACTGTTGAGATGGATGAGTGGCAATACATTATGAGATAGGATAAAATGAGAGCATCCATAGAAAGTTGAAGGTTGATCCTTTTAAAGATAAAATGAGGGAGGATTGATGGAGACGGTTTCGGCAACACTGATAAATAAGTGCGCCAATAAGAAAAGGTGATACAATCATAGTTAATGAGGCAATAAGGACTAGAACAAGGCCTAAACAAACTTAGATTCAGGGATTAAGAAGGATGAGATAATTGAACGATGGCCCTTAAAAGAGTTGAATGAAAGAAGAGGATTCATGTAGTGAACCCTACAATTAGGATAAAGGCTTTGTTGTTATTGTTGTATCCAAAGTTCAAACCATGCTACCACCCGATATAAGGATTTGGTTTTGGTAAGTGCAAAAACTTTTTTCAATAATTTTAGAGATGTTTTGTTATAATAAAATTGATTTATATGGGCATATACTAGATGAAAAGCTAATAATGTAAAATATACACAATGATAGCATATTCACTAATCTACATCAAACAATTACCGAAGTTGTGATCCCCTACCCTATAGTTTCTTAGCACTTCCCTCAAATCAATCCCTCCTTTCTTCCCTCTCTTTTTTTCTAAGAACAAGTTGTAACCTGATGCAAGCATGATTTGAACTCCACATGTCTTGCTCCCTGCAAAGAGATTTTACAACTATGCTATAGTGACACTTACAGCTGCCTCTCTTTTTTAACCTCTCTATCTCAGGCTTACTCTTAGTTATAGACTCATACTAACTTGGCTCCCACAAAAGGAATGGATCAAATTATGCCAAAATATTTCTTTGCAGTACAATTGCCTTATAATTCTACAATTGTTGTTTTTACAAGTTATAATATCAACGATTATCACAATGATAACAACTGTGTAGAATCAATATATAAACTACAATTCCATTCAAAATATATATCCTGTAATGATAAAAAGCCATAGCTAGAAATAATCATCGTACAATGATAACAAGTACCTGTATTTGCTAACAATGTGCCTTCAGACCTTTGAGAATAAGAATCACAAACTACTTCTCCAGTTTCTGGCTGCACAAGCCTTCCACCATCACAATCATTTTTAACATCCGCAGAAGCCACTGGTAGACAAGAACCAGAATCCAACAAAGAATCTACAAAACCTGCTCTGCGAATATCGTCGGTATCTTCCATTTTGGTTGATAATTCATCTGCGCACTCAAATTGAAAAAGGGAGAGACAAAGTTTAAATAGACAAATGAATAAAATGTATCCAGGAACAGCAGACAAATCAGGTAAATTTTAGTCAATTTTAGTTTCTTCACCTTTCTCCCATTTTTCCACTAATGAAGAATAAGGCTCCTTAAGCATTTGACAAAGTGGCAGATCAGGAAAAAGTTGATAAAGAGCAAAGGCTGCTACTTGTTCTGGGATTTCTGCAAGAAGTACAGTCAATCATAATAAATTTGATTCACTCTCATATAGATGAACAATTTAGTCATTTCTTTTCATTATGCAAGAAAAACTGCAGAACTGAAAGCATGTGAAGTGTAGGGACCACATGTCCTCATCCACAGAGGTGTAGCTTTCATGATTCACAGTTCCACATATTTCCTTCGGTATACAATGATAAAACAAATAAGAGCATATAGCAATCTATCCCAAATAGAAACAGTAAAGATACAATTGTTCCTACAGCTGAATTGTATTTTTCCCGCTTCAGCAATGCAAACTTGTGGCAATTACATATATGTGCGGATAGAACAAACATAGAAGATGTGAAAAACGTGAGGATAAATACCTCAACAGACTCAAAGACTTCATTTTGGTCAGGGAGCTGGAGGGTAATCAAGCCTCCAGCCTTCCGGCTCTTGCCTCGCCCAGTAGCCGTACGCAATATAGTAACAGAGTATAGAAATTTATTCTCTTTTTCGAACAATTTAGTATACTTTGGCGCTTCCCATCCTAGCTTCTGGCAGATTCTTTGAAGAGAAGCTTTGGGAGTGCTTCGAGAGTCCCCCTGTCACCAAGAAAAGTGTTGCAAATATATATTTAGACAATTAGAAGATAATCCTAAAATTAGACAATGTGGGTGCAACTAACTGAAAAAAAAATTATGAATAAATTAAATGTTAGCCAAATACCTTCTTCCATATTTCATCAATGTTCACTAAAGTATGACCTGATGCAAGGGAAACTTTCTTTTGCTGTTTCAATATTTCCGGAGGCAATTGCCCTGAAGAAGAGGAATCTTCAGAAAATAGATCATCAAGCTCCAAAACCTCTGGCTCTTCTTTCTTTTCCCCATCCTCGGCATTTTCAGCATTTTTACCGGTGGATATTTCATCGACAGTTGCAGACATTACAGTTTCGCTCCCAATTGGTCCAAAATCTGCCCAAGCAACTGCACTATCTGGTGGTATTGATTCAAAGGATATGCTCCCTATGGGTTCACATGGCATCTCATCTGAAACTAAATTAGGACAGTCATCTTGTGGCCTTGCTACCAATATGTCATCTGATAAACCTGCACAAAAATAGATCAAGAAGCATGTAAGAAGTACGGGAAAAAAAAGGCGCCGTGACTGGACAAGGTAACTGAAGTAAGAACAGCACCAAGGGAAGACATTTCTCGCTTGAGCTTCTGGATAATATCACCAAAATGGCCCTGACTTTTCTTGTCTTTTTTCTGCTTTGCTTCTGCAGCTCCCAGCCTTGCACGCTGGTATTCTTCAGCAATTGACGCAGCACGTGAGCTTGGATCCTGAACCCGTTCCTTAAGGGAAAAAATTTATGTTGCCATGAGCATCAACAGACACAGAAAGCTTCTGGATGATATAAAAAAAGCTTCTACTTGTATAAGCATCTGGGAAATAAACGCTTATGGTATTGAACCCGCTACAGCAAGCACAAGTTCTTTAAGCATCAAAGTGGCAGTTGTCTCCTCCAATGAGGAATAGAATTTCAAAACGTTAATGATATACAAGCTCCTATCCAAGCATGTCATCTTACAGTGAAAAAATCAACCATGTAAATTCACTAACCTAGACTAGCGAAAACACAGTCCAGAACTACATTCTTCTTAGTTCTTAGAAGAGAATGAAACCTTTGGGGTGAGAGAAATTTCCTCTTGCAGCTAAATGGTATGCATGTATCTGGCATGTATGCACGTACCAGGATAAGTAAAATGAGATACTTTTATGAGCTAAACTAAAAAAATGGAATACAAGTTGCTCAAAATGACACTATGACAGATCCAGTCCATAACTACCATAACTTGAACCCAACCAGTACCAAATCCAAGTTCAGGGATCAGTTATGGGCCTATGGCCACAACCAAGATCTGACAACCAAATAGTACAGACAATAGATACGAAAAATGTTCTGTAACAAATAGAATACAAATAGACGCAAAGGACAAGACCAGACTGACCAAGCATAGTTTAATATTTGGTTGGTGGGAGGATATTGAAACCCCAACAGAGAGGGAGAGATTGAAAGGAAGGATCCAGCCTTCCTCGTAAAAGTGGTGTATGGATCTATGCCGAGACCCGAAGTGGATAAGAGTGAACCTGAATCAGATTTGTCTACACAAAATATAGCTAGTTGACACGGTTTTTTGAATAACTCAATAATCGGAATCTCATATGGCAAGATATGGGTAGATAAAGTACCTCTTCCTGTTTTTCTATTTCCTCTTGCTCCTCTTGTTTCTCCAGGTATTGACGAATCCAATCTGCTTTGTGACGACTTATCAAAATCTGAAGACATTTCATCGTTTTTTCCTTTAATTCTGACAGCTGTTCCAGGCTTTTCTTCCTTAATTTCATCCTGAGGAGGATTCCAGTCTGCCCGAGCGGTTGATATGATTTTAACAGATCTTTCTGCTCGTGTACAGAAAATCAACACATGTATGTCAAGTTCAAAAGAAAATGTAACATAAAGTTAAGTCTCATTAACTAACTATTAGGCTTCCATGAGCGAAACCCAATACGAATGGAACCTACTGTTATTAATGTGGAACATATGGAAAAGTGAAAGTGGCAGTTTAGCAAGATACAAGACAAAACATGTGCTTGAATACATTTATATCAGAAACCTTAAGGCTTTGAATATGAGGTTAATGTTGGTCTGATGTAATTACACAGTTGCAAGGCCAACAAGATAATTCAACCACACCAATCACCATCTAATATTGTAGAGTTAATAGTGTTAGCAATGTACATGTCTAAAAGCAAAAAACCATAAAGATACCTTCAGGTGCTGATGAAGTAGCCCCACTAGAGAACTTAAGAGGAAGTTCATTTCCTGGAATATTCAAACACAGCCAATCCAGTGCAGCCTCAAATGTCGCTCCCTCCTATAATTTAATTCAAAACGAACTAATTTAGACAAGATAAGAGATTAAAAAAAAATTTAAATTGTCACTATAACTACCTCAAAATTGATGCAATTTATTAGAAAATTTTAAAAAAAAACATTGATCATGTAGAACTTCTCAAAAAAAAAAAGCAAAAGATTATGTTATCTGTGGTTTAACAAATAAAGTGTGATCAACCAACAGCCTAGGGGTATCATGTATGAGAATCATGATAACTGATACTGACACAAAGCAGTGACTTTAGGATAAGTATTTAGTGATCACTCATCTCAAACGCTAATTCAACAGTTAGAAGTACGCGATCAAGAATCGTGCACAAAAATCCTAAAGAAGCAACGAAATGAGAAACGGCGAAGAAATTGAACCGAACATTGAGAGCGGAGAGAGCCTGCTCGATCTGATCCGAGGAGAAACCCTCGAGCGATAGCTTGTCGTAGACGCTCCTCAGCCTCTTCGCCTTCTGAGCTCTGGATGCTGTGTCGCCCGCGGCGGACGGGGAGGCAGCGGGCCTCTCGTTGTTCAAGAGAAGGAGGCGGAGGCGGCGCTCGTTCTCGGCCGATATGTGGAGTTTGGGAGCGGATTTTGTGTCGGATTTGGGCGCAGATCTCGCACTTGATTTTTGCTGCTGATGTTTCTTCTTTGGGGCCATTTTTTCGCTCGAAACTGAGAGCACTGCAAGGGGAGGAAAGGGGATATAAATAGTTGGGAAAGAATTTTCATTTTAATTTGAAAATAAAATAGGGGCTTTTTTTTCTTTAATTTGAAAGATGTTATGAAAGGATGGCCGTAAACTTTTACTATGTATCATGATGATTTTACTATGCGCTGATGCAAGCGATGACGCAAGTATGCATAGTGACTGCAAAGTAGTGACTGCATAGTACCCAAGTTTTCTTATAAATAGGCCTTTCCTGATTCATTTCAATATACACTTTAGAAATCAATAAGAATTTCTACTTTTAGGGCCTGTTTGTTTCGCTGCAAAACGTCGCAAGTCGTAAGTCGTAAAATGAGAATGAAAAAAATGAACTGTAGCAGAGAAAAATATATTGTGTTTTACAGTGTTTGGTTGGTAAAGTGAAAGTGTAAATAAAAAAGTATATTGTGTTTTACGGTGTTTGGTTGGTAAAGTGAAAGTGTGAAAGAAAGTAATTGTATTGTGCTTTACGGTGTTGGTTGGTAACTTAAAAGTGTAAGTGAAAAAATTGGCCACAAAATTAACTGTAGCAGTGATTTAAATATTATAAATACTATTAAATTAAATATACTATTGAAAATTAAATTGTATTAATAAATTTGAGATAAAATATTAATAATTTTAATATTTTAATTATAACAATAATATTAATAAAATATTGGTAAAATTAGTAAAATATTACTAAAATGTTAACTAAATAAATAATTATAAAATTTTAAGAAAATCTAAAGAACATTAATAAAATTTTAAGGATACTAATAAAACATAAATATTAAAAAAATCTTAAGAAAAATAATAAAATATTGTTATAATATTATAATATTATAAAATACTTAAGATTATTATAATATTAAATTTTATTATAATAATATTGTAATATTTAAAAAATATAAAATTAACAAAGTAAAATATAATTATAAATTTAATAATAAAATATTATTATAATGAATTATTACAATATTAACATAATAAAATATTAATATAATTTTAAAGTATATTATAATATTAATAAAGTAATTATTTATATTAAGAAATAAATAAATTAAATATATAATAATTTTATATTAAAGCATATTATTGTTATATTAATAAAATATTAAATCTAAATAAAATAATAAAGTATTAAATAATAATATTAAATTAAAATAATAAAATATTAAATATTAAAACAACATTAAAAATAATAAAAAACTAAAAAATACAAATATAAAATAATTATGTAAGAAATTAAACACTATTAAAAATATTTAAAATATTAAATATTTAATAATATTAAATTATATATTGATTATCAAGTAACTGCTTTGGGACTGCGAATGTATTACAAGTGGAATTTACATGACCACAAAATTAACTGTAACAGTTGCAAGTAGGAAAATTTGAGTGTAAAAGTGAGATTTATATGACCACAAATTTAACTGTAGCAACTGCAAGTGGAAAATGAGAGTTGTATTTTGCAAGATGTTTTGCAACGAAACAAACAGCGAAAAATGGAAAAGAGGTTTTACGACTTGCGATTCTGCGGCCTTTGCGGGAAAACAAACAGGCCCTTACTCTGTCTCTAGAATTCTCTGTTTTGGTGTTATATTTCTCGGAGTTTTACAACACATTATCAGCATGATCACTCTAGTTCTGTCCCCAGCCTCTACCTCCTTCAGCTCAGGGAAAAAGTTATACCACAAGCCTCTACCTCCATTAGATTATCCATTAGATTAAGGTAAGAATCTTGTCACGAGCCTCTACTTCTATTGCTTAAGGAAAAGTCCCATCACAAGTCTCAGTCTCTATCTCTATTATCTCAAGTTATCACCATGTCAAACTTTGCAAAGCTTGAGTTCATTCCACTTGATATCACGGGAAGGAATTATATGTCTTGGGTTATTGATATTGAGATGCATCTTGAGTCAATGGGTCTCACTGAAACTATTAAAGAAATAAACTCTACATCATCGCAAGATAAGGCAAAGGCGATGATCTTTATCCGCAGACATCTTGATGAATGCTTAAAATGTGAATATCTCACTGTAAGAGACCCAAGTGTCTTATGGAAAAATCTCAAAGAAATATTTGATCATCAAAAGAAAGTTGTGCTCCCTGCCACGTGTGATGAATGGAATGCTTTGCGCTTCCAAGACTTCAAGAAAGTCAGCGATTATAACTCTGCAATGTTCAGAATAGTATCCCAATTAAAATTATGTGGGGTGGATATCACAGATGAAGAAATGCTGGAGAAGACTTACTCCACATTTCATGCATCTAATATAACACTGCAACAATAATATAGGTTGCGTGGTTTTAAAAAATATTCTGAACTAATTTCATCTCTTCTTGTGGCAGAGAAGAATAATGAGCTTTTGATCAAAAATCATCAGTCTCGTCCTACTGGTTCAGTAGCATTTCTAGAAGCAAATGCTGCATTTTCTAAAAATTATGGACGAGGATATAATCGTGGCCGTGGCCGTGGACGCGGTCGAAGTGGTTTTTACAACCCTTTACAAAACAACGCGATCCACAAGAAGCATCATGTAGAAAGACATGATAAAGGAAAAGATGTTCGTGAAAGTTCTCTTCGGAATCCTGAAGATTCTTATTATAAATGTGGCTCCGAAAGGCACTGGTCTCGAGTGTGCCGAACACCGGAGCACCTTTGTAAGCTTTATAAGGCATCCTTGAAAGGAAAAGAGAAGGAAGTGAATTTCACTGAACATGATGATCCTATAGATGATTCAACTCATCTTGATGCTTCAGATTTTACTGATGATTTTGTTGATCTTTCAACCCATCATGAATCAATGGATACTGGTGATAATTAGATATATGATTGTATTATCATGTTTTGTTATTTGTAATTTTCAAATTTATCTTTAAATAAAATATTTCACTTATAATAATATATTTAAATATGTATTCTCACCAAATGATTTATTTTGCATGAAGCTTGATATGGATTATTCAAGTCAAGATCAAAACTGGAGATATTTGCATACCGGATAGTGGTACAACACACACTATTCTCAAACATAAAAGGTACTTCTCTGATTTAAAACCAATAAAGGCAATCATCAATACAATATCAGGTCATGTAGACTTGATTGAAGGAACTGGTAAAGCCAGCTTCATATTGCCAAATGTAACAAAGTTTTCATAAAAGATGCTTTGTTTTCACCAAAATCTAAAAGAAATTTGTTGAGTTTTAATGATATATATCTTCATGGATATGATACTCAGTCTGCAACTGAAGGAAATATGAAGTATATATATCTTACTACTTATGTATCAGGAAAGATGTACATATTAGAAAAACTACCAAAGCTTTCCTCAGGATTGCATTACACATATATAAATGTGATAGAGACACGTATTGTAATACCCCGTTTCCAGAATACGTACTTAGTTGCGTATTCAGTTTTCCAATCGTATTTTTCAATTTACTTCCTGTAATTGACCGAATTTAATTTCAAATATTATTTTCCAATATTTTAGATTTTATATGATTTTCTGAAATTTTCCTGAATTAATTGAAAATCTTCAAAACCGGTGTCGACCAGTGTCGCTGATCGATTCCCGGATTTTTATCTTACAAACAGTTAGGAAATTCTAGAAAGTCCTTTAGGCATTATTTCTTAGAATCGTATTTCTTACCTAAATACTTTTTCTGAGAATTTTGTGATTTTATGAAAATTCCACCGGAGTCGGTAGCTAACTGATTCCGGGATTTTTAGTTTTAAAACTATAAATATTTCTCCAAACGAATTTCACCATGAGTCTTAAAATATTATTATTGATTTTTGGTAAATTTTACGAGTCGTTCCAAGATACTTGATTTCGGGACGATTTCGGTATTTTCCGAAATATTTTCCGCATCTTCGACTTAAACCGGGAACTTGTCTTTTTATATTTTATTTTCTAAGTCCAAGAAAATATCTTCATTTATAGATTCTTTTCCTTTTTCCTTTCTCTTTTTTTCCTTTCCTTCCTTCACAAGCCACAAGATTTCCAATTTCCAAAAATTCCAATCTTTTCCAATTTTCCAACAAACTCCACAAAACTCCACACACTTCCTCATTAATGCCCCTCTTTCTCTCTCTCTTCCATGGCCGGCCAAGTGGCCAAAAGAGGGACACCTCACCTCCCCTATTTTACAAAAACCCCCTCTCTTCTACCTTATTTGCAACTCCTTTACAAAATCTAAAACCTATATAAACATTTCCTTTACATTTCTTTTCTTTTTTCTTCATTTCACCAAAGATTTAGCCCTCACCAAATCCTCCTCCATCTCAAACTCCACCACCAACTCCAAAAGCTCACCTAAGTCTTCATCTCCTCTTCAACTACCACTACTTTGGAATTGAGATCGTAGTTTTCTTCGTCGTTTATATCGCCAAGGATCAAGTTGGTGATATTGTCGACAATAACCTTTTCGGAACTCGTAAAGCTTCTAGTAGCCGTTCTTTGTGAGTATTTTTACTCACCAAGACTTGTTCAATTCCTAGTATACTGGTGGTTACAATTCATGTATGCTTATGCCTTCAAAATCATGTTTTTGGACCATCAAACACAACCATCAGAAATTCTGTTTTGCACTCTGTTTTCCCACGATTAGTCGACTTGACCTAGGTATTAGTCGACTAACCCATCTGTTTTGAAACGTAACCTTTTCTGGAACACAGTTTTAGTCGACTTAGACTACCTGTTAGTCGACTAGAAATCTTTGTTAGTCGACTACACTTTCCACCCTAGTCGACTAACTTTTCCTGAATCAGAAACTCAACTCTATGTATCACAGACTTAGTCGACTTAAGTATCTGTTGGTCGACTTATAATCATTGTTAGTCGACTAACCCTTCCACCTAGTCGACTAACTTTTCCTGAAACAGAATTCCAACTCTCTGGAACCCAGTTTTAGTCGACTAATCCAGACTGTTAGTCGACTAGAGACCACTATTAGTCGACTAACCATTCCACCTAGTCGACTAATTCAGGCTGTCTGTTATAGTTGCCTTCCTTTCTGAATTTGGATCTTACCCTTGATACATGTGTGATATATTATTCTTGTTTATGCTTCATGACTGGTACCTCATGATCTATTACTTGATGGATGCTACTTCTTGCTACTTCATGACTTGTTGTTATATAGTCTTACTTCATAACTTGTTAAATAAGGAATATCTCCATTTCATCATGCCATCACTTAACACCAAGCATGATACACTTGACTTTTGTATAAAATGGACCAACTTACATGTGGGTCGGGGGAAACATGCGGATATCGATATGTGTTCGTGTTTACAGTGGTATTAGGTATATTGTACAATCATATTTCCGGTCTAACCTGTGGGCCTCCAGGGGACCGAGGGGAGTGCTTGCTCCCTCCTTACTGGTACCATCATGATAAGGGCATACATAAGTCCCTCCTGTTAGCCTAGCGGCTGGTTTCCGTCATCAAGCAACGGAACAATCCTGGACCGTTGTCCCGGGCATGTACGGGACCCACTGTAAACATAGTTCGTTGATAATCCCGCTGGTTTCCAATAACAACCTTACTTTACTAGGATATGGATCTATGTGCGCTGGGACGCTGGTTCACATAGCTAGATATCACAGTAAGACAAGTAATAATAATAAAAGACGTTAACTGTGGATCTATTGTATTCGGACTTTTACTCTTTATGCTTCCCTTACTTGTTGATTTGTATTCATTATACTGTTCTAACTCTCATATTCTTGTCTCTTAGCCATTTGGCTGTAGCCTGTTTATTGTTGGGAGGTCCTGACTCCCTTGGATTTGTATATTCAGGTTCCGAAGCTTGGATCGAAGTGGAGCCTTCCACAGAGGATCAAGCTTTTCTTAGTGAGCAGGTAGACTAGTCCCAGTCCTTTGTGCCAGATTTCTCTTTTTGACTCACGGGATCTTCACCCTACTCGTGAGCATTTTGTATTCATATTGTATCTTTTACTTTTGGACTCGGTTGTGATAAAAGATACATGTAATGTGTAATATTTTATCATATCTTGTGATAACTTGTACTTGTACTTTAAGTTGGCATATGTATGAATATCACGCTTTGTCGTGTACTCTGATCCTTGTTGTACTAAATGCTTAGCGTACATACGTGGGGGTATTTTCTGACCTACGTATATACGTCGCAGTGACGTCCCCGTATCCGTGGGATCGGGGCGTTACAGGTTGGTATCAGAGCCTAGGCTCTCACACCTATAGTACAATCAAGCCGCAAATTAATGAAATTTGCTAATGCCAACTACAATGTACAAAGTTATCGAGTCCTTCTTGATTCCTTCCCTTGTGTCCTAAACTCCTTCCATTTTTCCAATTCCAGTTATCTTATCCCAATTCGGTATGGAGAGAAGGACGGGTCGTAATAATTCTGGACAAGTATCGAGTGGACCTGCGGGAGAGAATACCGATATTCTGAGGGTCATTCAGACGATGATGGAGAACCAGCAGCAACAGACGGAACTCCTTCGGCAAGAGTTAGCAGCTCCAAAGGAACAGAGGCCAGGAAATATTTCAGACTTCAGACGGCTGCAACCAGCCATATTCACGGGTGAAGAGAAACCCCTGGATGCTGAGCAATGGCTGACAGATATCTCAGACTTGTTGAATGCAGCTCGAGTTCCAAAGGAGAATCAGGTGGAGGTTGCTAAGATTCAATTGAAGGATATAGCCAGAACATGGTGGCTAGCTGAGGAGGCAAGATTGGAGAAGCCTGTCACCTGGGACACATTCTCCAAGAGTTTCTATAGCAGATTCTTTCCTGCCACTGCTCAGAAGGACATGGAAGAGCAGTTTATCCGACTTCAGCAAGGGAATAGGTCCGTGGACGAGTATGCCGCGGAATTTCTCAGACTTAGCCGCTTTGCTCCATACATGGTAACTGATGAGGAGAAGCGGGCAAGTAGATTTCAGCAGGGCTTGCAGATGGACATCCAAGTCTTCTTAATGCCCCAGCAGCTGAAGACTTATTCAGAAGTTCTCACCATAGCTCGAGAAGTGGAGCGTGGGCTAGAGAAGAAGCAAGTGAACCAGATGAGGAACCAGGCCATGAAGAGGCCATTTCCACCAATGGTAAGAGGAGGCCCATACAGAGCAGCAAAGGTTCAGACAATGAGGCAACCATTCCGACCAGCTCCTTACCAGACGGCCCAACCATTATCCTTCTGTAGCTATTGTCAGAAACCAGGTCACATTCGACAGAATTGCCGTAGGGCAAATGGATTATGCTTGGTATGTGGTTCCCGAGACCATTCCATAGAAGCCTGTCCATACAGAAGAATGGGGATAGCCGGCCAAGCTTTGCCAACACTGCAGGGACCAAATGGACAGAGATCACTTCCAGGGCCACTTGGACAGAGGAACCAAGGACCGATGATCAGGAGAGCTCCTCCCCCTCCTCCACAACAAGCTATTCGCCCAGTCCAAAGAGGAGCTAGGACTGCTGCAGGGCGTGGAAGGGGTCAAGCTTACAACTTGACGGAAGAAGAGGCTGAGACTTCTGAGGAAGTGATAACAGGTAAAATCAGGGTACATTCAAAACCTGTTTTAGCCCTCTTCGATTCCGGTGCTTCCCATTGTTATATCTCAGATCATTTTGTGGCATTGCATTCTATACCTGTTAGATCTTTAGACCACAAATGGGAGATTAGTACAGGGAATGGAGTAGTCATATCTACTAGAGTTTGCACTGATTGTCCAGTAGAACTTTGTAACAAGACCTTGGCCATAGATATGCTCGTACTAGACACCAAAGGGTACGACGTAATCTTAGGCATGACCTGGCTCAGTCAATATTATGCAGTTATTGACTGTAGGGAGAAGAAGATTAATTTCAGAATCCCTCTTCAGCCTGAATTCCATTTAGTGGAGAAGTGAAGTCTACCAAGAGAAAGACTCGGATGACTACTTCGGAGATTCAGAAGACGGGAATACCGGTGTGGGATGAATTCCAGAGGTGTTTGCTGAGATCTCAGGACTGCCACCTGAAAGGATGATTGAGTTTTCTATTGATACTGTGCCTGGAGCAGCTCCTATATCCAAGGCTCCGTACAGGATGGCACCGACGGAGTTAGAGATTCTAAAGAAGCAGCTGCAGGAATACTCTGATAAGGGATTGATTCGGCCAAGCACTTCACCATGGGGAGCTCCAGTATTATTGGCAAACAAGAAGGATGGTGGTAAAAGGCTTTGTATTGATTATAGAGAATTGAACAAAGTTACCATCAAGAACAAGTATCCCTTACCAAGGATTGATGATCTGTTTGATCAGCTTCATGGAGCCCGAGTATTCTCTAAATTAGATTTACAATCGGGTTACCATCAGCTTAGGGTGAGGAAAGAGGATATTCCGAAGACGGCATTCAGGACCCGTTATGGCCACTATGAGTTTCTAGTTATGCCTTTCGGAGTCACCAATGCCCCTTCAGTTTTCATGGATTTGATGAACAGAGTGTTCTCGCCCTATTTGGATCAGTTTGTAGTTGTTTTTATAGATGACATCTTGATCTATTCAAAGAGCAACAAGGAGCATGCAGAACACTTGAGGATAGTATTGCAGACTCTCCAGCAGGAGCAGCTTCATGCTAAGAGGAGCAAGTGTGACTTTTGGTTGGACAGTATGGCCTTCCTTGGACACGTGATTTCAGCAGAAGGAATTTCAGTTGATCCCAGCAAACTCCAGGCAGTGAAGGATTGGCCTATTCCCAAGACGGTGACTGAGATTAAGAGTTTTATTGGACTAGCCGGATATTACAGACGCTTTGTCCAAGATT
Source organism: Agave tequilana (assembly GCA_038442645.1). Lineage (NCBI taxonomy): Eukaryota > Viridiplantae > Streptophyta > Magnoliopsida > Asparagales > Asparagaceae > Agave > Agave tequilana. The sequence continues at coordinate 19,683 of JAVJIF010000812.1, forward strand.
TCTCTAAGATTGCAGCCCCGTTGACCAAGCTCACCCGAAAAGGGGAAAGGTACATATGGACAGAAGAATGTACTGCAGCCTTTAAGCAATTGAAGCAAAGACTCATTTCAGCTCCAATCTTGAGGACTCCCTCAGGAAGAGGAGGGATGGTCATATTCAGTGATGCATCAGGAAAAGGCCTGGGGTGTGTACTAATGCAACATGATCATGTTATAGCTTATGCATCCAGACAACTGAAACTTCATGAACGGAATTACCCAACTCATGACTTGGAGCTAGCAGCTGTTATATTTGCCTTAAAGATCTGGAGGCATTATCTTCTGGGAGACAAAGTGTTGATATACACGGATCACAAGAGCCTCAAATATATTTTCACACAGAAGGAATTGAACATGAGGCAGAGGCGGTGGCTGGAGCTAATGGCGGACTATGATATAGACTTGCAATATCATCCGGGCAAGGTCAATGCAGTTCCAGATGCACTGAGCAGGAAGCCAGAGAATAGAGTGCTAGTCCAACTTACTCAGCAGAAGGAGTTGATTCAAGACATCATCAAGTTGGACTTAATGGTAGTTCGAGGAGTTGATAAGGCAGGACAGTACATGACTTTGCAGATTCAGTCAGCCTTGATAGATGAGATCAAGGAAGCTCAAAAGGAAGACCCCAGATTACAGATATTCCGAGCTCAGGTAAAGGCTGGATTGAGGACTGATATCTGTATTCATCCAGATGGTGCACTATATTTTGGTAGCAGACTTTGTGTTCCCCAAGGAGAAGTTCGACAGAAGATTCTAGCAGAAGCACACAGTTCAGCCTATTCCATACACCCAGGGGGAAACAAAATGTATCAAGACTTGAAGAAGCAGTTTTGGTGGAATGCTATGAAAAGGGAGATAGCTCAGTATGTAGCCAAGTGCTTAGTCTGTCAGCAGATAAAGATAGAGCATCAGAGATCAGCTGGACTTCTACAACCCTTACCGATACCCGAATGGAAGTGGGAGCACATCACCATGGATTTTGTCACGGCATTACCTCGTAGTCCTAAGGGTAATAATGCTGTATGGGTAATCATTGATCGCCTCACCAAATCAGCTCACTTCATACCATTCAGGGTAGGTCAGACAACAGAGGTTATGGCAGACAAGTACATGAAGGAGATAGTTCGTCTACATGGAGTTCCAGTTAGTATTGTATCAGACAGAGACACAAGATTCAGATCACATTTCTGGGAAAGTCTCCAAGAAAGTCTAGGGACTCGTCTGAAATTCAGTACTTCATATCACCCTCAGACAGACGGACAATCTGAAAGGACTATCCAGATTCTTGAAGACATGTTGCGGGCTTGCATGATTGAATTCCAGGGATCATGGGAAGATCATCTTCACTTGGCTGAATTTTCTTATAATAACAGCTATCAGGCAAGTATCAAGATGGCAACATTTGAAGCATTGTATGGAAGGAAGTGTAGGTCACCGATTTGTTGGGACGAAGTCGGTGAGAGGAGACTTTTGGGGCCAAAGATCCTGATTCAGACAACAGATAAAGTCAGAATCATCAGAGATCACCTCAGGGCAGCTCAGAGTCGGCAGAAAAGTTGGGCTGACACTCAGAGAAGGCCATTGGAATTCCAGGCAGGAGATCATGTGTTTTTAAAGATATCACCTACAAAAGGGGTAATCCGGTTCGGTACTCGTGGAAAGCTTAGTCCGAGATATATCGACCCATTCGAGATTTTGGACCGAGTGGGAGATGTGTCTTATCGATTGGCATTACCGCCATCGTTGGACGGAGTTCACAATGTATTCCACGTATCACAGTTGAGGAAGTATGTCAAGGATGATAGTCATATCCTGGATCACTCCGAACTGGAACTACAACCGGATTTGTCTTATCAAGAGCAACCGATGGCCATTTTGGACAGAAGTGTCAAGACATTGAAGAATAAGGCAATACCATTAGTGTTGGTGTCTTGGAACAGGCATGCGCCAGGAGAGGCCACGTGGGAACGAGAGGATGTTATCCGTGAGCGTTATCCGCAACTCTTCACAACTTAATTGGTAAGATTCCTTCTTTCTATCCTTCTCTACTGTTATCATTCTTCTCATCCTTCCTTGCCGTTACCTTTCACTTTCTGAAATTTCGAGGATGAAATTTTTTATAAGGTGGATGGATTGTAATACCCCGTTTCCAGAATACGTACTTAGTTGCGTATTCAGTTTTCCGATCGTATTTTTCGATTTACTTCCTGTAATTGACCGAATTTAATTTCAAATATTATTTTCCAATATTTTAGATTTTATATGATTTTCTGGAATTTTCCTGAATTAATTGAAAATCTTCAAAACCGGTGTCGACCAGTGTCGCTGATCGATTCCCGGATTTTTATCTTACAAACAGTTAGGAAATTCTAGAAAAGTCCTTTAGGCATTATTTCTTAGAATCGTATTTCTTACCTAAATACTTTTTCTGAGAATTTTGTGATTTTATGAAAATTCCACCGGAGTCGGTAGCTAACTGATTCCGGGATTTTTAGTTTTAAAACTATAAATTATTTCTCCAAACGAATTTCACCATGAGTCTTAAAATATTATTATTGATTTTTGGTAAATTTTACGAGTCGTTCCAAGATACTTGATTTCGGGACGATTTCGGTATTTTCCGAAATGTTTTCCGCATCTTCGACTTAAACCCGGGAACTTGTCTTTTTATATTTTATTTTCTAAGTCCAAGAAAATATCTTCATTTATAGATTCTTTTCCTTTTTCCTTTCTCTTGTTTTCCTTTCCTTCCTTCACAAGCCACAAGATTTCCAATTTCCAAAAATTCCAATCTTTTCCAATTTTCCAACAAACTCCACAAAACTCCACACACTTCCTCATTAATGCCCCTCTTTCTCTCTCTCTTCCATGGCCGGCCAAGTGGCCAAAAGAGGGACACCTCACCTCCCCTATTTTGCAAAAACCCCCTCTCTTCTACCTTATTTGCAACTCCTTTACAAAATCTAAAACCTATATAAACATTTCCTTTACATTTCTTTTCTTTTTTCTTCATTTCACCAAAGATTTAGCCCTCACCAAATCCTCCTCCATCTCAAACTCCACCACCAACTCCAAAAGCTCACCTAAGTCTTCATCTCCTCTTCAACTACCACTACTTTGGAATTGAGATCGTAGTTTTCTTCGTCGTTTATATCGCCAAGGATCAAGTTGGTGATATTGTCGACAACAACCTTTTCGGAACTCGTAAAGCTTCTAGTAGCCGTTCTTTGTGAGTATTTTTACTCACCAAGACTTGTTCAATTCCTAGTATACTGGTGGTTACAATTCATGTATGCTTATGCCTTCAAAATCATGTTTTTGGACCATCAAACACAACCATCAGAAATTCTGTTTTGCACTCTGTTTTCCCACGATTAGTCGACTTGACCTAGGTATTAGTCGACTAACCCATCTGTTTTGAAACGTAACCTTTTCTGGAACACAGTTTTAGTCGACTTAGACTACCTGTTAGTCGACTAGAAATCTTTGTTAGTCGACTACACTTTCCACCCTAGTCGACTAACTTTTCCTGAATCAGAAACTCAACTCTCTGTATCACAGACTTAGTCGACTTAAGTATCTGTTGGTCGACTTATAATCATTGTTAGTCGACTAACCCTTCCACCTAGTCGACTAACTTTTCCTGAAACAGAATTCCAACTCTCTGGAACCCAGTTTTAGTCGACTAATCCAGACTGTTAGTCGACTAGAGACCACTATTAGTCGACTAACCATTCCACCTAGTCGACTAATTCAGGCTGTCTGTTATAGTTGCCTTCCTTTCTGAATTTGGATCTTACCCTTGATACATGTGTGATATATTATTCTTGTTTATGCTTCATGACTGGTACCTCATTAGGGGTGCCACCGGATACGGATTATCCGCGGATATCCGCATCCGAATCCGCCTCCAATCCGGATACGGATATCATTTTTTCACATCCGTCAATATTCGTATCCGTATCCGTATCCGAAAAGTAGGTGCGGATACGGATATGGTAAAAGTAATATCTTATTCGTATCCGATCCGATATCCGAATGTTGCGTGCTTCATAATGATATCGGTATGGAGAAGACTATTCTTCAATGGAATAAGTCATTAAATTTGATATTTTGAGTTAGTGAAAAAGTAATAGTGGAAAGTATTCGATTCTTGCAAGAGCACCACAAGATATTTTGAGTATTTCGACATCAACTATGGCATCCAAATCGACATTTAGCACCGGAGGACGTGTAATCTATTGTTATAGAAGTCAAATGACAATGAATACAATGAATGTATTGATATGTACACAATAATATTATAGTATGTATCACATTTAATATTGTAGTAGATGAGATAAAAAGTAATATAAGTATTTATGTTTAATTTATCTTTAACCATATCCATTTTTAACATATCAGATTAGTATCCGCATCCGATCCGCTAATATCCGATTTATATCTGATATCCGATGTTGGCGGATACGGATATCATTTTTCCACATCCGCCAATATCCGTATCCGTATCCGTATCCGAAGGTTGGGTGCGGATATGGATATGGTAGAGGTAATATCCGATCCGTATCCGATCCGATGGCACCCCTATACCTCATGATCTATTACTTGATGGATGCTACTTCTTGCTACTTCATGACTTGTTGTTATATAGTCTTACTTCATAACTTGTTAAATAAGGAATATCTCCATTTCATCATGCCATCACTTAACACCAAGCATGATACACTTGACTTTTGTATAAAATGGACCAACTTACATGTGGGTCGGGGGAAACATGCGGATATCGATATGTGTTCGTGTTTACAGTGGTATTAGGTATATTGTACAATCATATTTCCGGTCTAACCTGTGGGCCTCCAGGGGACCGAGGGGAGTGCTTGCTCCCTCCTTACTGGTACCATCATGATAAGGGCATACATAAGTCCCTCCTGTTAGCCTAGCGGCTGGTTTCCGTCATCAAGCAACGGAACAATCCTGGACCGTTGTCCCGGGCATGTACGGGACCCACTGTAAACATAGTTCGTTGATAATCCCGCTGGTTTCCAATAACAACCTTGCTTTACTAGGATATGGATCTATGTGCGCTGGGACGCTGGTTCACATAGCTAGATATCACAGTAAGACAAGTAATAATAATAAAGGACGTTAACTGTGGATCTATTGTATTCGGACTTTTACTCTTTATGCTTCCCTTACTTGTTGATTTGTATTCATTATACTGTTCTAACTCTCATATTCTTGTCTCTTAGCCATTTGGCTGTAGCCTGTTTATTGTTGGGAGGTCCTGACTCCCTTGGATTTGTATATTCAGGTTCCGAAGCTTGGATCGAAGTGGAGCCTTCCACAGAGGATCAAGCTTTCTTAGTGAGCAGGTAGACTAGTCCCAGTCCTTTGTGCCAGATTTCTCTTTTTGACTCACGGGATCTTCACCCTACTCGTGAGCATTTTGTGTTCATATTGTATCTTTTACTTTTGGACTCGGTTGTGATAAAAGATACATGTAATGTGTAATATTTTATCATATCTTGTGATAACTTGTACTTGTACTTTTAAGTTGGCATATGTATGAATATCACGCTTTGTCGTGTACTCTGATCCTTGTTGTACTAAATGCTTAGCGTACATACGTGGGGGCATTTTCTGACCTACGTATATACGTCGCAGTGACGTCCCCGTATCCGTGGGATCGGGGCGTTACACGTATGGTAGTTAAAGAAGATACAAAGACATTAACTCTGTGGCATGATCGTTTAGGTCATCCTGGTTCAATGATGATGCGAAGAATTATTGAGAATTCACATGGACATACATTAAAGGGCCAGAAGATCTTTCAAGTTAGTAAAATTCCATGCGAGGCATGTTCTCTATGAAAATTAATCATGAGACCATCACCAGCCAAAATAAAAACAGAATTACCTACATTTCTTGAACGTATCCAAGGTAATATATGTGGGCCTATACACCCACTGTGTGGACCATTTCGATATTTTATGGTGTTGATAGATGTCTCTAGTAGATGGTCACACGTTTGTTTATTATCAACTCGCAACGTGGCATTTGCGAGATTTCTTGCTCAGATAATTAGATTACGAGCACAATTTCCTGATTATACAATCAAGAAAGTTAGACTTAACAATGCTGGTGAGTTTACGTCTCAGACTTTTAATGATTATTGTATGTCAATTGGAATAACTGTTGAACATCCTGTTGCCCATGTACATACACAAAATGGTATAGCTGAGTCACTGATTAAGCGCCTCCAACTTATTGCTAGACCATTAATAATGAGAACTAAACTTCCTATTTATATATGGGGTCATGCAATTTTACATGCTGCAGCATTAATTCGTATTAGACCAAGTGCATATCATGAGTACTCCCTTCTGCAATTAGCATTTGGTCAAGAACTAAATATTTCCCATCTTAGAATTTTTGGTTGTGCGGTATATGTACCGATTGCTCCACCACAACGTACAAAGATGGGTTCTCAAAGAAGACTGGGAATATATGTCGGCTATGAATCTCCTTCTACTATAAGAGATCTTGAGCCAAAAATCGGTGATGTTTTTACGGTCCGGTTTGCCGATTGCCATTTCAATGAGGCAATTTTTCCAGCATTATGGGGAGAAAAGAAACAGCTGGAGAAAGAGATTACATGGAGTAAATCATCCTTATTGCATCTTGATCCTCACACAAAACAATGTGAGTTAGAAGTGCAAAAGATTATGCATTTACAAGAAATAGCAAATCAATTACCAGATGCGTTCACCGATACGAAAAGAGTGACTAAATCATACATACCAGCTGTAAATGCTCCTGCTCAGATTGAAATCCTAAAAGAACAATCTGAGAATGAAGTCACTAATGAATCTAAGACACGCCTGAAGCGTGGTAGACCAATCGGTTCCAAAGATAAAAATCCTCGAAAAAGAAAAGGAGCAGATAAGCATGATGACCCCAATGTACAAGAATGTGTTCCAGAAGAAACACAAAATAAGACAAATCAAGAGATGGAAAATCCTGAAGATATAGAAAATCATGAGATCTCTATTGATTATGTCAATACAGGAGGATTATGGAATCGCAATGAGATGAAAAATATGGATGAAATATTTTCCTATTTCGTAGCATGTGATATTGTTAACGGAAGTGAGGATCCTGAACCAAGCTCCGTCACTGAATGTCAAAATATACATGATTGGACAAAATGTAAAGACGCTATACAGGCTGAATTGAATTCGCTTGATAAGCGTAAAGTATTTGAACCTATTATTCTCACGCCTGAAGCCGTGAGACTAGTAGGATACAAATGGGTTTTTGTGCGAAAATGCAACGAGAAAAACGAGATTGTGAGGTATAAAGCTCGACTTGTTGCTCAAGGTTTTCGCAAAGACCTTGAATTGATTATGAAGAAACGTATTCTCCAGTAATGGATGCAATTACGTTTAGATATATAATCAGCCTAGCAGTTTCTAAAAATTTAGAAATGCGTCTTATGGATGTTGTTACAGCTTATTTATATGGGTTGCTTGATAGCGATATTTATATGAAAATCCCTGAAGGATTTAAAATGCCTGAAGCATTAAGTTCAAAACCCAAAGAATTATATCCGATCAAATTACAAAGATCGTTATGGGTTAAAACAATCAGGGCGCATATGGTATAATCGCTTAAGCGAGTATTTGTTAAAAGAAGGATATGTGAATAATCCTATATGCCCATGTGTTTTTATAAAGAAAACAACATCCGGATTCATTATCATTGCTATATATGTTAATGATTTAGACATCATTGGGACTCATAAAGAAGTCCTAGAAGCAATGATATATTTAAAGAATGAATTTGAAATGAAAGACCTTGGGAAAATCAAATATTGTATTGGTTTACAGATTGAGCACTTTCAAAGTGGAATACTTTTGTATCAATCAAATTATATTGAAAAGGTCTTAAAACGCTTTAGCATGGATAAAGCAAATCCTTTAAGCACTCCAATGGTTGTTAGATCATTGAATGTGGAAAAAGATCCATTTCGCCCTCGTGAAGATAATAAAGAGGTTCTTAGTCCTGAAGTACCATACCTAAGTGCAATTGGAGCTCTTATGTATCTAGCTAATTGTACCCGATCAGATATAGCATTTGCTACTAATTTATTAGCAAGATTTAGCTCATCTCCTACACGGAGACATTGGAATGGTATTAAACATATATTTTGTTATCTTTGAGGAACAACTAATTTTGGTTTGTTTTATTCCAGAGGATCAAGACAAGAAATAACTGGTTATGCAGATGCAGGTTACTTGTCAGATCCACATAAAGTCAGGTCGCAAACAGGATATGTGTTCACATGTGGAGGTACAGCGATCTCTTGGCGTTCACAAAAACAGACACTTATTGCCACTTCTTCTAATCATGCTGAAGTCATAGCACTGCATGAAGCAAGTCGAGAATGTGTATGGCTAAGGTCTGTAACTCAACACATCCAAGCAACTTGTGGATTACCAGTCAACAGAGATCCAACAGTACTGTTTGAAGACAATGTTGCATGCATCGCTCAAATGAAGGAAGGATTCATCAAAAGCAACCGTACCAAGCATATACCCCCGAAGTTCTTCTCATTCAGCCAAGAGCTTGAAAAGGATAAGAAAATTAATATTCAGTATATCCGATAAAGTGATAATGTGGCAGATCTCTTTACAAAGGCACTTCCCACTACAACTCTCAGAAAGCTTATTTATGATATTGGGATGCGTCATATGCGAGACTTATGAAAAAGAATTACTCATGTCAACTTGAGGGGGAGCTTACGTGGCTGCACTCTTTTTCCCTTACTATGGTTTTGTCCCACAGGGTTTTCCTGGTAAGGTTTTTAACGAGGCAACATAGAACACGTATACAGAGATGATGTACTCTTTTTCTCTTCGCTATGATTTTGTCCCACTGGATTTTCCTAGCAAGGTTTTTAATGAGACATCATGTATAGTTAACAGCCAAGGGGGAGTGTTGTGAAACGATGGCTGCCAACCTTTACCATGCACCATTAATGATTTTACTATGCGCTGATGCAAGCGATGACGCAAGCATGCATAGTGACTGCATAGTAGTGACTGCATAGTACTGCAAAGTTTTCCTATAAATAGGCCCTTCCTGATTCATTTCAATGTACACTTTAGAAATCAATAAGAATCCCTACTTCTACTCTGTCTCTAGAATTCTCTGTTTTGGTGTTATATTTCTTGGAGTTTTACAACAAAAGAAAATTTATTGAATGCTCTAATAAATTTCTAATTCTCTACCTCAAGGATTTCACTGTAAAAAAAGAAAAAAGTTACCAGATTCACTTCTCATCTCACATTTTATCTCTTCGCGAAATTTTCTCTCATTTTCTCTCAGCCTTCCACAAGGCGATGTAAGTAAACTTAAACCTTCTCATTTTTCTCTCATTTTCGCAATCTCTCACAATGTAATTTGTCCACTTCAACTCCGTTATTATAGTTGTTGCTTGGAAAAGAGAGAAACTATCTCAGCGGTGTCTCCAACTCTCATTAAACCAAGCAACCGAGTGAAGAATGGGAACGGATATTGCCACCCTCAAGAAATGATGAAGGCAACCACTCAATTTCTATTTGAGTTGATTGACTATTATCATATACCCTTCAGAAAGATTATAACTAGTCTACCGCATTCGGTGTAAACTAAGCGGAGGAGGAGGAGGAGGAGAAAACGGAGGCGGCTTGGGTTTGCTGGAATAAGTAGGAGGAAAAAAGATGGGGACGGGCGAGAGAGAGATAGGTAAGGAGAGGGAAAGAAGAAAAACAAGGAGAGGAGAGAAGAGAAGGAGAGAGATTGGAGAGGGGAGGGGGGAGGGGGGGAGAGAGAGAGGGTGAAGACGGACGGACAACTTTTGTTAATGAGTCATAGGAGAAAACCTCGTTTAGCTCGGTTTTGATTTAAAAAAATCAACTGATAAAGGCACCCATCTATGATAAAGGCACCCACCCTAACTCTTTAGATCCTTCCTCCAAACACATTTCATTACAGTCACAGTTTCAAAAAAACCTACAAAATTTGAAGACATAAACCCTAAAATTCTCGCACATTATCTTGGTGACAGCTATGGATAAGCAACTAACTATTCTATAGATCTATTTGGTACATCGTGACAAAAACAATAAGTTAATTTTCGGTACGTTTGGCCGAACATATGCTTGCATACAGATTTCTTAACCATGTGTCTTTTGGATGGACTATTTGCAGTAGTCTTCTACCCAATGTAGCAATATCAGTACAGAGCTTATAATTGACTACAATGGAGACTTCATCACGTATAAAATATTTCAAAGTCGGGAGGCATTGATAAAATAGGCTCGAGAAGTTGAAAAGTCACAAGATTTTTTTTATCATTATCAAGAAAACTGATGCCAATAGAAATTAAAAAAAAATAGAAGGGTACTTCTTAGTTATGATAGAGGAACATATAGAAATAGAAATGCAAAGAAAAATCTGAATAGAAAGAAATTGAAAACTACTGGTAGCGAAAAATGTGACTGTCCATTCCTATTGAAGGGCAAAGAGTTGTCCAACAATGAAGCGTGAGCACTTTTGGTTGCATATGGTATTCATAATTATTTGGCGACAGAAAATTTGAAAGGACATTTTTTTGTTGGTATATAGTAAGAAAGGAGAAATTGGGGTAAATATGTCGAAGACTCTTGTTTGACCAAGAGATATTTAGAATACATTGAAACAAAGAAACACTCTCAATGTGAGCACATTGAAGACAGTTTACAATGCAAGAAAGAAATTTAAAATCGTAGAACATGCCGGAAGGTCACAAATGCAACAACTAATAAAGAATTTTTTTCAAACACGCGTATATTGAGGTTCATAGAAGTTGTCCCGATACAAATACTATTAAAGATATCATTTTGGCTCACCTGGCTAGTATTGATTTGTTGCATGCATTTTTTCGGGTCTTGATAATGGATTGTACACACAAGACTAACAGGTACCGATTATCGTTGATGGAGATCATTAGAGTTACAAGCACTAAAATGATTTTTTTCTGTTGCGATTGCAAATTTAGAAGCCGAACTGGAAGATAATTTCAGTTGGTGCTTGGATAGTTTGAGATCAATGATGCATGGCTGGCACATGCCATCTGTTATTGTTACTGAGTTTTAGCATGCATGAATATCATAGAGAAAATATTCTCTATCTCTCGTTATTTCTCACGCAAATGACAAATAAGGAAAAACATTATTGCTTAATGCAAGAAAAGTTTTGACACAAAAGAGATATTTGACTTATTCATGGCTTTATGAAAATTTGCTATTGATGGCCGAAAGCGAGGAGGACTTGATGAGTCCAGTAAGCGTAAATTTTGGGAGGATTTAGATGAGATTGTATAAGGCATACCATTAGAGAAAAACTTTTCATAAGCGGTGACCTCAATGGGCATGTAGGAACTAGTCGTTACGGGTTTGATAGTGTACATGGAGGATTTGATTTTGGGGAAAGAAATGAACCAGGTAACTCGATTCTAGATTTTTATTTATCATATGATTTGATCTTAGCGAATACTTGGTTTAGGAAGAGAGAGTCTCACTTGAGCACTTTTAGAAGTGGATCAAATGCGAGTCAAATAGATTTCTTTTTAACTAGAAAAGTAGATAGAGGTTGTTGTATAGATTGTAAGGTAGTACCGGGTGAGAGTATAGTAGCCCAACATACTCTTAATTTTAGATGTCCGGATTAGAAGGAGATTTAGAAAAATTAGACGTATGTTAGATCCTAAGATTAAGTAGTGGGGTTAAAAGAAGGTAACTAAGGAGTTTTTGTAAATCGAGTAGTACATGAAGCAGGTTGGAAAGCCTAAGATGATCCCAATACAACATGGAACAAAACTGCTAGCTGCATTAAAAGAGTAGCTAAAAATATACTTGGTGAGTCACGGGGTGGTGCTCCACCATGTAAGGACACATCATGGTGGAATGAAGAGGTAAAAGTTGTCATTAGATCAAACGAGACTCTTATAGAAATTTGAAGAAAAATTGTGATGAAGTGAGTTTTGAGAGGTATAAGCTAGCCAAGAAGGAAGCTAAGAAAGCTGTTCAGAATGCAAGAGCTAAAGTGTATAAAGAAGTGTATGAGAAGTTGGACACCAAAGAGGTTGAAAAGAATATATATAGAATTGCTCGAATAAGAAAGAGAAAGACTAGAGACTTACGTACTGTGAGGTGTGTCAAAGATGAGGATCAGAAAGTTTTAGTTCGAGATGAACAAATCAAAAAAAGATAGAGAGAGTATTTTGATAAATTGATCAATGGTAATTCTACTCAAGACTTGGATGACCTTACTGTTCAGTGCCAGGATATGAACCATAGTTATATGCGCAGAATTAGTGCATCTGAAGTTAAAGAGACCTTGAAGAAGATGAAGTTAAGGAAAGCTGTTGGCCCGGATGGAATTCCTATTGAGGTATGGAGATGCTTAGGAGAGGTGGACGTGAGATGGCTGATAAACCTCTTTAGTAAGATCTGACTAACTAAAAAAATGCCCAATGAGTTGAGGAAGAGTACCTTAGTACCTCTCTATAAGAACAATGGTGATATCCAGGGTTGATATCCAGAGTTGTTCAAACTATCGTGGAATAAAACTTACGTGTCACACTATGAAGTTTTGAGAAAGAGTAATTGAACACAGATTAAGTTAGAATGTTACAATATCAGAGAACCAGTTTGGGTTCATGCCGGGGCGATCGACGACAGAGGCTATTCATTTGCTTCGTCAACTTATAGATCTATTTCGAGAGAGAAAGAGAAATTTGCATATGGTCTTTATTGATTTAGAAAAAACTTATGATAAGGTGCCAAGAGAGGTATTATGGTGGACAGTAATGAAAAAGGGAGTCCCCATCAAATATATTGACATAATCAAGGATATGTATGATAGAGTAGTGACAAATGTCAGAACTTGTGGAGGCTTAACAAGTGATCTTTCTATCACAATTGGATTGCATCAAGGATCTGCATTGAGTCCATTCTTATTTGTCGCAGTGATGGATGAGCTTACTAGAGCTATTCAGGATGAGATATCGTGGTGTATGCTATTTGTTGATTATATTGTCCTAGTTGATGAGACGAGAGATAGGGTAAATGCCAAACTGGAGTTATGGAGGCAAACTCTAGAATCTCAAGGTTTTAGATTAAATAGGGCCAAAACAGAGTATATGCAGTGTAAATTCAGTAAACAGGGAATCTGAAATTATAATAGTGTGAGATTAGATGAACAAGAAATACCGATGAGCAGTCATTTTAAGTACTTGAGTTATATTATCTAAAAGGATGGGAAGATTGATAGTGATGTCAACCATAGGATCCACGCTGGCTGGTTGAAATGGAGGAAGCGCAACAGAAGTTTTATGTGATCGTAACTTTCCGTTATGATTGAAGGGAAAGTTTTATCGGACTGCTATTACGCCAGCTTTGTTTTATGGCATAGAATGTTGGGCTATAAAGAGACATCATGCCCATAAGACGAGTGTAGCAGAGATGCGCATGCTTCGTTCGATGTGTGGTAACACACGGAGAGATAAGGTGAGAAATGAGAATATTCGTACTAAGATAGGTGTGAAATTCGGTCGGACCACCCGGAAATGACGCGGTAACTCTTCCGACTCCTCGTCTTCTTCACTCTCCGTTATTTGGGGAGTCTCCTCTGTTTCGAGAATGATAGAAGATGACTCACCCAGTCTACGACGTCTTTCCGAAGCTGTAAGACAATTTCTAGAAGGGCCTTCAGCATTCATGTTTGTGACAGAAAAAATTTAGACCACTGTATTTAAAAAAAATGTTCGGCCATCTAGGACCGAATGTTACAATATTTGTTTTGCCAAAGACTGTCGAACCTGTATAGTAATGTCCGATTGTAGCACGCCGAACAAAAGTGATATGTTCGGTCGTAATAGACCGAACAGTTTAATAAATGTTTGGTCATCTATGACCAAACGTCTGTTAAATTGTTCGACCTTTAACCGCCGAACAACATACGAACCCATCACATTTAAGCGCATTTTTTTTTAATTTTAAAGCAAAATAAACTGATTTTTTTGAGTTTTTGCTACAATTACAACACAAACAAACTCTAAATACAATCAACCAACCATCAAATTGAACAAATCTATCAAAAATATGATTTTGAGGATTAAAAAATATCTCAAATACCTTCGCCTGTCGGGAACGACGGCGGGAAAGACGTGAGTAGTCGACGAGAGCGGGTTGCTTTCGAGGGAGCGAGGTGCGTTTGACGATCGACGAGCAAGGTTCGGATCAACAGTTAGAATTTTTTGGGGAATTTTAAGAATGAGGGAGAGGCAGGGGGAGAGGGTACATTGAAAATTTTAAATTTATTTTAAGCTGTATGTGTTAAGGGATACAATAGAAATTTTGGGAGATGTTTTAATCAAAATGATGCATGCCGTAATTTAGAGGGTGCCTACATTCATTCTTGGAGTGACAATATCCGTCTTCGTGAAGAATGCAAAGTCGACTGAGAGTTTAGCCACAAGGAGAGGAACAAGGCAACGCGATCGGATAGCCCAGCGCTTCGCCCGATGCCGCCCTCCCTCCGCTCAACGCCCTTCCCCTCCTTATTCTCTCCCCATCCTTCTTGTTTCCCCTCCTTTCTTCTTCATCCCCCTCTTTTCCTCCTCCTCCTCCTCCAGCAAATCCCTGATCCTGTCTTGCGCTGCCACCTGTCACCACTGAGGCCGATTTTCACAGTGGTATATTCAAAATCAACCGAGCGATGTACGCGTCGGAAAAATCACAATTGCAAAATTCTTTTAATTGAATAGAAGATTACAACGGATACAATCCGATTACAAAAGAGAGGGAATCTCTTGATTGATTCTCCTCTTTATTTAAAGCTGGGTTCTTCGTGTGGCGGTGGAGAGTGAGTCTTGTTCTCCGTTGACCGGCCGAACGTCAGGACCTCTTATGGATCCTCTCTTTGGATCTACTGATAGAGTAGCACAGCTCCTATCAGTAATGGAATCTCAAGGAGATTTAAAGAACTTGAACTTAGTAAGTTAACAAAAAGAGTTGAACTCTTCTCAGGCTACAAGAGCTTCGAGGCCGAACTCTGCTGAGGTAGCTCTCCTCCTCTGCCCATGGCTTCTTAGATTCCTCCATCATGACTCTCCTCCTCAGCCCTTTTAGAAGAGGTCCCCTCCCCCTGAGCCTCTCCTTCAGGTTCTCCCCTCTCTCTAGCTATTCATAGCTATTTATAGAGGAATTGAGGTGTAACCATCCCCTTAAATCTCTCAATAATGGGAGAGGTGTAACCAACTCCTTAAATCTCTCCATAATGGGAAGTTATTCCCCATTATGTGAAGAGAAAATGGAGTGCAACTGACCAAGTTTGTAGCTCAGTTATAGCAAAAATGCGGGTCTCGCGCTGGACGCGGACCTCACTCTGATGTTGAGACGCGGAGCTCACAGGCTCGCGTCTGTGTTGGAACGCGGAGCTGCTCAGACTTGCGTTTGAGTTGAAACGCGGAGTTGGCTGAGGTCCGCATCTGACAAAGGACGCGAGGTCGGCGTCTGGCGACCTCCGCGTCTGACATTGGAACGCGAGGTCCGCGTCTGGCGACCTCCTCGTCTGACAAAGGACGCGAGGTCCGCGGACGGCGACCTCCGCGTCTGACATTGGAACGTGAGGTCCGCGTTTGGCGACCTCCGCGTCTGACAAAGGACGCGAGGTCTGCGTCTGGCGACCTCCGCGTCTGACATTGAAACGCGAGATCTGCGTCTGGCGACCTCCGCGTCTGATATTGGAACGCGAGGTCCGCGTCTGAGGCTGGAACGCGATCTCCGCGTCTGGGAGGTTCGCGTCTGAGGATGGAACGCGATCTCCGCGTCTGGGAGGTTCGCGTCTGAGGCTTTGTCTTCAGTAATTTTTTGATAACCTACAAGCGAAGTGAGGGAGGTTTTCTCCCGTAACTCTTATATAAAATTTGTTTGTCTGTCTATCCCCTCATTTTCATCTGCCAGAAAAAGAGAGAGCAGCGCCTCTCTCCTCCTTTACCTCCGCTGCCCTTACTCTCTCCTCTCTCCCTCCTCCGCCTCTTCTCCTCCTCCTCTTTCCACCACCGGCCTCTCCCTTCCCCGCCTCTCCCCTCCCCTTTCTTCCTCCTCTTCCTTCCACCACTTCCTCTTCTTCTCTCCCCTCTCTATGCTTCTTTCTCTTCCTCTCCCTCATTTTCTTTGCCGCTAGTTGGTTTCCTACCGCCGACAATATTCTAGTCAAAATTGATGGAAGAGAGGTTTTCTCCCGTGACTCATATAGAAACTTTATCCATCCGTACGTCTTCTCCTTCTCCTTCCTCTTTCAACTCCCTCTTATTTCTTCATCTTTCTTCTTTCTCTTCTTTGTCCTCCTCCTGACTGATTGGCGGGTTTTCCATCAATATGAGCGGTATACAACAAGTAGTTTTAATTTTTAATTCAAAAGCCAAATTTTAAATTTCTTTTTTTAACTATTTATCTACATATAAAAGCAAAATTAACTCCATCCGCATTAAAAACAGTTGCATTGACGCTCACAGCAAAACGCAGTCCAACAAACACCCCTCGGATCCGCCGGCGCTGCCGCCAAATCTTTTCCCCCTCACCATAGCTCCGATCTCCTCGTCATCTCGCTAGATTCCTTCACCCTCCGATCCAAATAGAAAACGTAAAATTTCTCTCAATCAATCGATCAACAAACAGAGAAAATCTCCTCTATGTTCAGAATCCCATCGAGGCCCGCCCACTACCTTGCCCCGATGCTCGCCTTCTTCGCCGCCCTCCTCTTCCTCTCCCACTTCCTGGAGTTCCCCACCCCCACTTCTCCTCTCCCGACCTCGAAGCCCAGCGACCCCTTCACCGATCTCGTCACCGCCTTCAGGAAATGGGACTCCGAGGTCGGGTGCCCTAGATTCAGGGAAAAGTACAAGGATTGGACCGTGAATTCGTCGGCGGTGCAGGATGCTGACGGGGCTGAGTGCAATGGGCTCGAGATCGGGCATGTGAGCGTGCTGGTCAAAGGGTGGACGTGGATTCCGGACAATTTGGATAATTTGTACTCGTGCCGGTGCGGATTGAGCTGTCTCTGGACAAAGTCCGCGGTTCTTGCTGATAAGCCCGACGCTCTGCTGTTTGAGAACGTGATGCCGCCAGCAAGGGTAAGTTTCAAGGGGAAAAAAATATGAACTTAAAAAAAATTGAATTATCATTGTTATTGTGGGTCTTTAATTTGGTTGGTAGTTGGAATTTTCTGATGAACATTGCCTCATGCTGATCTTCTCTGAGAATGCCGTTTGCTAGAAACATAAACATCGAAAGAAATGGCAGGTGACAGTGTATTTGATTTCACCCCCGGCCTTTAACTGTTAATCTGTTATTACTTTGACAGTGACAATTTGGGTCGGATGGTTAATTGCAAATTGGATGTGAAGTGGGTTCCGTTGCTTTGTTGTCAAATGGTTGGGTGAAGGCTTGCTACCTATATTCACGTTTATGCTTCATGGTCTTATCATCGGTATTGTGATATGAAAACAATGGAAATCAGTCTTTCCACACAAAAAATGATAGTTATTAGTTATTACATTTGGGCTAGGAATATTTGATTTGTATAGTTGTTCGAATGGATATAGTGAGAGGATTCTTCCTTTGGCGAATCTATTCATATATCTAAAGAACAAGGACCAATATTGCTGGTGATGGCCCAGGATAGAAATAAGTTGAGCTTGCTTGTGATGTTGTTGTGGATGACAGTCAATTAGAGCAGTGTGCGCATGTTTTTTTGGGTAAAAGAATAGTTATTGGTTTCCTAGGAGGCATTACAAGTATTAAGCTAGTTCTCTACCTGTATTAGGATAGTCTTGCAAGAGGAGAGTGGAGTAAGTTCCTTGAAGGATGAATAGATTGGGTATCCTATCATGCTCACTAGATTATGAATTGTGTCCTTTTGCATGTTATAAGGGAAGACGAAGACCTGGAGTTCTTATCAAGGAAAATTATGTGTTTATTAAGAGTATCAAACGAAAGGGCATATTACAATGTTTTCCTTTTGTTTAATATATTCTTTTCAGCCGTAACTGATTTTACCCCGAAAGTTACAATTTGGGTTTGCTAGTTAATTGAATTGTTGTAATATGGACTGGAAAGTGAATTCAACCAGGGTATTAGAGCATTCACATCCTGAAATTAGTAAGTCCAATCACTTTTGTCCAATTGATGGGTGAAGGTTTCCTACTATTCTTACCAATATTTATGTATCCGCTACTTAGTCGTGTTCTGGTATTGTGATATTAAAACAATGAAAAATCATTTTTTCCACTAGATTTTTAGAGCTCTCGGATAGCTGCTTCTGGGATGATACTTGATTTTCAGAGTCACTTAAATGGATACAGAGGGGACTTTTCGCTTATTGGGATAAACTTATTTAGTAGCTCTTGGGTATATGATGGCCTGGTTGGGAGATGAGTTGACATTGCTTGCTTTCTTGTTATGGAGAACGTGGACAAGAGCAACATGTGCATGCTTTTTGGTTAAAGCCAATTTCCTAGGATTCATTACGGGGATTAAGCATTCTGGTTCCTAACTCTATAAGAAATTTGTGAAGTTACTTTTCTTTTTTCAAGAAAAGACTTCATTTTTGGGGACAACCTTTTGTAATAAGAGGAGAAGTCGGGAATTTTCTGGGTTAGGTTTGGATTCATAAGTAAACTATGAGAGATTCTGAAGGGAAACACCTCCCTCTGCCAAACACTCTCTCATCCCAAAAGTTCTTCCCCCCATCACCTAATTTTTCTTAAATCTCTAAAAATCTATATTCATTTTTGCGAGAAGAGAGTGAAGATATCCAGTTCCTTGAAAATGTAGGGATGAGTAGAAGTGTAGAATAGGTAGCCTAGCATGCTTCTTAGGATGGTCAATTATGTCCTTGTACATATTATTAGGGATGATGATGATTCAGAGTCCTTGTCATGGGAAATTAAGAGGGTCTTGAAGTCTTCTTAATGAAGTCATTTTCATTATTCTTCAATAGAGAGATTGTTGAGGATGGAAGTTTCAAGCTTTAAATATGGTTGGAACCCATAGGGTTCATGGAATATATTGGGTTTCTCCTTGTTCAGTTGTTTGGCTTTTAGTTAAGACAAACTTATGGATAATTATTTGAAGAGTTTTCAATGTGGATAAATTTGTCAACATTTGTGGTGAATAGTCAATGTATGTGATATATTTTTAAGGATTTAGAATTCCTGTCCTTGTGTCTCCACCATGGCCTCATATGAAAATATTGCTGGCATAAAAGTGTGAGATTATTGAAACAACAAAGACAAGCATATGCATTGTTTGCATGTTCAAAACTAAGAGTCAATCACCATCCTGTTATTGGAAGGAAACTTCTCGTCACACATTCTTGCAAGCTTATAGAAATTCTTCAATAATTCGTACCTGATAATGTTGACAATCTTTCTCTCATCCTTAGTTCCATGTCATTGGTCAGTTGACTCAGTTCCTCGAGCTTACATGCGGTTCTGCTCATTGCCCCTTGTTGGTAGTGCAACTAGAGCCATTGTCAGACCAGGGTGCAAATAATATCTGTCCCAAGAATCCAGTTCTAAGTGAATATGTGCCAAGAATAGGCAGATAGAAGAACCAAATAAATGAAGGGTCTTTCAACGAGAATCCTACAAGAAATCAATCTAAGTGGAGCCTATGTATGTCTGAAAACAATAAAAAAAAACACCCTTGGCGTGGATTACCTCTCTCTCCCATTTGCTTTCACAGGTCTCTTCTCTTGCCTTTTGTATTGGCCTTCCTTTCCCTGAATGAGAGACCTTGTAGGACAAAACCAACCAAGTTCCCTCACCCCTCTTTTATTGTAACTCAACTCCTTCTCCCTTGTGCATAAGAGCTTGAGAGGAGGTCCAATCAGCTTTGCTTTATGTCTTGACCTTGCTCGTCCACAAACAGTTATGGAATTTCAACTTGATGCCGAGCTTATCTCAAACACTAGAAAATTTGCATTTTTTTCTTTGCCACTGAGTCTTATCATATCAAGCTCTTTATGAATGGAAAACATTCAGTAACATAAATAAAAACTGTAGTTAAATATTCTGTTCACTAATTGACTGATATAATTCCATGCCATGTATAAAGCAATTGGCTTTCATAACCATTTTTTTTTTGTTGGTGGGGGTGGGGGTGCGGATGGGGAGGCTCTTGTAGGGGGATAATATATAGATAGTGATTTGTTGGAGAGCTATCCTAAAAACCCACAACTATTATGTCTTCTTAGTGACATGCAATCAAGAAGTTTCTGCGGGATAATAAACTGTTTTCCATTGAAAGTTGCGAACAATAAGAGAAGTTGAAGTTGTTGTCTTGGCTTGTGATCTTTTAAATTTTGTTCTTGATTTTGTAAATCAATTCATTACTTGAAAATATTATCCTACTTCAGGATAAAGGACACACCGTCTTTTCCCTTCAGTTGCTTCTCAGGCTAAAACTTCTTCTGATCTGATCAGAACTTGTAAAATGGAGGTTCTTTAACAGAGGATGGTTATGAGGATGCTGAAATTTCTTCCTACTTGTTTTCTTCCTCTGCCCGTCATGAATCTTATGTGAGCTTAATCTCATGTTAGGTTATCACAAGTCTTTGTCAGTTTCTCAGGCAATGTTGGTCAAGAGAATTAAAGTTGTATGGGCACAGATTAATGTGAGATAGCTTGTTTGTGTTCATTTAATATTATCTATTCAAAGTAATTAGTTAGTAATTGGTTTGAAAAGGTTGCATAGGATCATATTTACTGAAAAACTAGATCCTTAGTTTAATAGAAGTTGGTATGCAAGGAGGATTTTAAAATTGTCAGGAACAGTATCTCTGGAAGAACTCATATGTTTTACTTGTAAACCTTGTTTTATTGGCATTTTTTTTTGCCTCAAGTTTCATTATTATGCTGTTCCTCATCAAGTGGCTTGTGCGGGTAGAGCATCATTAGACTACTGGCATAACGTCTTGCCATTATGTAATTCTCGTGTAGTTTCCCATTGTTGTAAACTTACAGATATTTTTGTTTTGGTAGCGGCGCAGAGGTGATCCTCTTCGTGTTTATACGGATCTTGAGGCTTCTAGAAAACCTTCTGGCTTTGAGGACATATTTATCGGGTATCATGCCAAAGATGATGTTCAATCTACATATGCTGGTGCCCTCTTCCATAATAGCCGAAATTACAACATATCACCACGAAAACGAAATGTAAGTTATTCCACGTGACTAATTCAGAAAACTCTCTTACTGACAGTTTCCAATGTCTACTGAGCTGATTTCTCTGTGTTCTCACTCCTGTTTGTCTTCTCAGGACACCCTTGTTTATTGGTCCTCTTCAAGGTGCCTTCCCAGACGAAACCAGCTCGCCAAACACTTCCTTTCTTTGGTCCCCCACCATTCCTTTGGAAAGTGCTTGAACAACGTTGGAGGTCTTGATATGGCACTTTCCCTTTATCCAGAGTGCTCCAACCAGGAGCCAGGCCTACGCTGGTGGGACCATCTTCACTGTGCCATGTCACACTACAAGTTTGTCCTCGCCATTGAGAACACCGTGACAGACAGTTACGTGACTGAGAAGCTATTCTACGCTCTGGATACTGGTTCAGTGCCAATTTATTTTGGTGCACCGAATGTGTGGGATTTTGTTCCTCCCAACTCGATTATCGATGGATCCAAGTTCAGCTCCATGGAGGAATTGGCTTCCTATGTCAAGGCAGTAGCAGATGACCCCACAGCTTATGCAGAGTTCCATGCTTGGAGGAGGTGTGGGGTGCTGGGAAACTATGGGAAGGCTCGCGCGGCTAGCCTTGATACTTTGCCCTGTAGATTATGTGAGTTTGTTAGTAGGAAAGGGGGGAGGAACGCGAGAACATTGTGATTCGAGTTTAGCGATTTTTAGGCTTTCATTGATTCGAAGAGTTATACACCATGTATTCATTGTACCTCTTCATTTTGGCTACAACACAGGAGATAACACACAAATTATGTTGTTGCTTTTAGATCTTCGTCAGTTGGCTTGCCGCTGGAGTGCAATCCAGATATTAGTTTCATGATCCATACTAACTAGTAATATTAGCTCTGGTTTTAATTTTGTTGTTCTTCATCATTAAAACTTTACATGATATATTTTAGCTGACAGAAGGATTATTGTGGTGGAGTTGGAGTGAGTTAACACAGGCTGCAAGTTGTCCATTTCTTTGGATGGGAATTTTAAGGGAAGCATCTGCTCTAGGATGGCAATTTGACCCGTACCCGCGGGGACCCGACCCGATCCGAATTGGATGGGTTTTTTGATCATTGACCGGGTTCGGGTCGGGTAACGGAGAAAACCCGAAATAACAAAGGCCGGGGCGGGGCGGGTACGGTATAGCATTGCCCCGCCCCGTTACCCGTCCCGTATCCGCCCCGCTATTTTTTCATATAACGAGTATAATAATATTATATATACATCTACTTAAATAACCCAGCTTTTAACACCAATTATAAATATGTCATTCCCTATAAATATTTAAGCCAAATGGTCTAAAATCCAAATCCAATCTGCCCTAAAAATTTGAGCCCAATACACAATTTCGGGTCGGATCGGATATTTTTATTACCCGTCGGGGCGGGGATGGGGGTGATTGTGAAATACCCAACGGGGTCTGGGACGGGTCGGGTTTTGAGATTTCGGATATGGGGACGGGGTGTTCAATACCCCGCCCCGACCTGCCCCGTTGCCATCCCTAATCTGCTCCCACTCTCATTGCTCTCATTAGATGCAGATGATCTGCAGGCCATCAGAGACCGGTCCACTTCTTCAATCACAACCGTTCACTGCTACACATACAGTTGCAATTTATCTCAAAAAAGTAACTCGAGTCTGCTCATGTATTGAACTCATCACAGAATAATCAACCTCTTGTTTGAAATTAACAAAAAGATTAACCTGTGGTTTGAAAAGTCACAAAGCCTGCAATTGTTCCACAACATTCAGATTCCATAGCCTTCCTATCATTTGTCAATAATTACAGGCCAGCAGGGAAGCGCAAGGCAGTAAAAGAAAGTAAAAATTTTCTGCAAAGTTATTCCATGAATTTAGAAATGAAACACACTATAAAAGGACTTCATATTTAAACAGAAAACTATCATCAGAATGGCCAAACAGGTATACAAACAAGATGGAAGACTTAAAAAACACTTTCAATTATCAAGCTGAGAACAAAAGGTGCTACAAATATCAAGCCACTGCCTCCCAACTTCAGACTGGGACATTCACTGCAGCTTCTTCATCATCTTCTTTATGGAACTTCCAGACAGATGCCATTATCCCTTGAGAAGAAGAAGCTCTCGGTTTCGCAGCCCTTTTTGCCTGTACCAGTTTCAACAGGCACCCACCGTTAATTCATGACTAACGGCCAGTAGACCGACCATTAGTCTCAGTATAATAAATTAGTCGTGCTATACTATTACCTTTTTGGCAGGGGCACTCTTGGCTGGCTTCACGCTTTGCAGGCTCTTAGGCCTGTTCAATAGATATTCCTTCAGCTGCTCATCATTCATGGTCTCAATCATCTTTGTCTGCAATTCACTAATAGTTAGCATTTTGCAGTTACATAACATTCAAGGGTGTGAACCGCAACACCAGCAGCGTGCAGAGAATGTTGTGCAAACGATGGAAATAAGTTGTGTCCCAAATACTCAGCTGAATAGTTTCTCCAAATTATGAGATGCTACCCAATGCATGTATCCTTAAATTTCATGCAACAGATATTGGTTGGCAAGTACCTCAGACTGCAATTTCATTTATGTATACATCTACCTTCGTGAAATGTAAGAAGTACCAACTTCTTAAACATGTTGGGAAAACATAGGGCTCATTAAGCAATAAACCATATGTCAAAATGACTGAAAGTTGTTTGTAACATGTTCAATAAAGAAGACAAATGACACACAATTGTGGTAATATCTGAATTTACCCTTTTATCGAGCCAAAAGTGGGTTTGTTTTGCAGGGCAAGTATTCAAGAATATTATGGCACATTATGCACGTTCTACAGTGTGCTTCCAAATCTCCCTCCATCATTGTCAAAACTTTTGGTATTACCAGATGTTTTTCCCACCTTTGGACATTGCCAAAAGTGAAGTCATTGCTCTTTTGAATCCTCAACTAAGAAAATTTTGCTCATGTGAAATTAGACTCTTCTAACATGCATTATACCTTTGAGTACTGTGCCAATGCACACAATTTGCTACTTGATCACTATGGGAAATTACTAGATTTCCACACCTCATATTTAAGATAAAGGAAATTGTTAAGGAGCAAGAGGAAAAACCGAAATATATCGCTTGTACAAAAGTAAAGAAAGATCAAAATCCCAAAGAAAACAAATTGATAAATAAAAGTAGAAAATACTGTCGGATCAATATCTAGAAGTTGATTGTTTAACTCAGTTTTAAGCATAAATGATTGCCAAATTTAACGTGAAAAGGTCAATACAACTCCAAATGGTAAACTAGGGATTCACATGATCAAATGCAACAAATAGAAGTATTAAGATGCAATGTCAGATCTTCCAATTTTGGATGTACTGCATTGACAGCCTTGAGTTTTGCAAAATAACAACAGTCAAGTTCTCCTCCAACCGATGTAAGCAATAAACGAATATGATTTTGAGTCAAATGTTAAATCAGAACACAAAACACTTTACACCATCAGTACACCAAAATACCAGATGTTGGCTGTAAACAGCAATAATAAGATTAGGACTTGGGCTAGAAACAAGGCAGCATACCCATGAGATGAGCTCCTCGACATCTTTTTTGATCGCTTCTTCATCTCTGTCTGCACGCTCCTGCTTTTCTTTCCATGAAAGAACCTCAGGGACATTCTTCTTCTTCTTTGATTCTTTTCCGGACATTAGACAATGATGTGAAGGTGGCAATGAGAAACAGCAGTCTAATTTGAGTTTCTATAGTTCACAAGGAAGGCAATGAGGGAAATGTCCAGGGGTTCAGAATATAAGAATGGAAGTCAAAATAATAGTTAGGCTTCAGGAAGAAGGATAGACGTTACTGCATAGCAAGAGACAATGAAACATTTTATGTGAAGGAAAACTCTCATTTAACGTTCAGAACGAATTCAGATACAACATGACGTGAGCTTTTGTGGCACTTCAGCCATGAGTTGGGTGTCAGGACAAGTAAGTAGAAAGAAGCAGCCCAGTGACACCTTTAAAGATTAGAAACTGAGAGAAATGTGCTAATAGTAATGAGAGGGCACTTTAATGATTTTCTATAGTTTGTGAGCTAAGGTGATGAGAGAAATGTCTGGGAGTTCAGAATATTAGAACGGAAGTCAAAGTAACAGTTGGGATTGAAGCATACGGATGGATGTTATAGTATACGCGAGGAAACGTTGTATGGAAAGGAAAAGTGTCATTTTACGTTCAGAACTGATTCAAATATGACATAACACGTGAACTTTTGCGGCGCTTCAGCTACAAGTTTGGGTGTCAGACTAGGTAGTTAGAATGCGGAAGTAGTGTAAGGATGCCTTTTTAAGATTAGAAACTGACAATTGCTTTTCTCCTCCACCAAAGGAGGGAGCACAAGAAAGGCAGGTAGTGATAAAAAGTTCACTACCAATGATTCCTCGTGGGTTTAATCTCTGTCTTTGGTTATAATAGAAAGTAATGCTTAATAATAATGAATTTTCATATGAAACATTTATGTCTGTGTATAGAAAATAAATACAAGCAAACCAATCAAATAATAATGAAATTACTATCGCATTTAATACTTGACTTGCATTTAATAACTAAACCAACAATAACAAAAACCTTGTTCCAGTTCAGGTCAGCTCTATTGAGAGTCTATTTCATCACTCGAATTGACAATGATCTGTTTACCACATCAGTTATGTGTCTATTTTGTGAAGAGCGAACATACATATTGATAAGATATATTTATCTATGTCTCTGTTCGTAGTCGTATGCAGAAAAACATTAACCTAACTTAATTAAGAAATCAATTAATTATATTATAAATTTTGCAGAAATAAGATATAATACCTAATTTTGCAGAAATAAGATATAATACCTTTCCTCTCCTCTTATGAGCGCCCCTTAATTAATAATGGCAAACACATTTCTAAAACTTGCAAAAGAAGTGCTCGACACAAATCAAAACATTGTGGCCGACATAGAGGAAATGACAATTTTTTGAAGGGAGACATGTCCTATATCAGAGGCGAAATTGGAGGAAATTATCTATACTTAAACCAACCTCAAATGCCATCAGAGCAGACGATTTTCCATGTTTTAGAATTTTGATAACTTGTGTTATCATTGGCTTCGCAACAGTGCATCCATTTCGACATTCTCCCTTCACATAATAGTGACATGACATTAATACCTTCACCCGAATTAACTTGGTCTCCCTCTATCTAAAATAAAAGGGGAGAGAAAGAATTTCAACACACAAACACGCGCGCAATTCCAACCAAAACCCCCTTAACAGAAAAGCTTGGTGTAGGTCTACTAGGGGTTTATTATTGCATATATCCCTAAGCATTTTGAATTCATTGCATTTAAACTCCCCCAGTAACTTTCTTAATCTAGTTATCAACAAAAAGTTCATTTGAAACAAAAAACAGTTATGTAAAACAGGAACCAAGTATTCAGTATAGTCTTGAATATTAAAATTTAATTTTGTTTTTAGGATAAAAAGGGATCCCAAGTTGCACGGTTCATGAACCTCTAGCAAACAATTGCAACTTCAGCAATCCCATTGCATTGCACAACGAATCACATGATTCACATCAGTATACTTACTCCCCCCAACAGTGGTGATCCCTTGGATTTGTGTGATTCAGGGAGAACCTTGGTTCTTAGTGTCACTACTGGTGTGTTTGGCGTTGCTTCTTATATGTGCTTTCATGGCTCTTAAAGCAAATAAGTGCTCTTTTAACAACATTAAATATTTTGTAACCGCTTTGCAGAGGACTTTTAGGAAAAGCAACATCAGAAAGCTACTTTCTTGAGAAGCAAGATAATTTGGCTTCTCAACCATAAAAGCCAAAAGCTTATCTCGTCTTTTATCTCCAAAATTTTCTCTCACATGATCTCTCATCTACTATTATAATGCAAACTCTAGAGTCCCTAACAGTTGCCTCACTGTCCGCTTTCATGTCTCCCTTTACATGTTTTAACACAAAAATTATAAAGTTACTTTACAACTAAGAACATACTATAAATTACTCTGAATGTTATTATTATATGGGTCCAACTCTTTAATAGCTTTCAATTGTTTCCATGCCACATTTAATATATCATTCAAATTAAATGTTATTTAATTAAACATTTGACTGCTCAATTAATAATAAATTCTATAATTTTAGTTCTATAGATTATGAAACTTATCTAACCTTTCTGTCACACATTTCATCTCTATCCTAGTTGTCTCCAAAAATTTTATTTTAAATATTTAAATTTCCTCATAAGCACTTAGAATTTTAAAATAACCAAACATCTTAATCATACAAAATCTCTTCTTTTGAAAAGCGCGGAAGCAATATCAAACACACATCTTCCTTCAAAAAGCACATTTTGTCGAGGCAAACATCTATTAGCTAGTAATTAATCAATTTCAAGCTGATGAGGTTAACTCGGGCAACAAAAAAGTAAAAAGTGAAAATTAAATCATTCAATCAGTTATGCTAAGTAAGGTAAACTAAAAACATAATTGGAAACATAAATTCATTAAACAAGTAAAACTATTCATATAATTATAATGAAAATACACATAGTACATGTGGTAACTTCACTGCATGTAATGGAGGTAATAGTCTCACAGTCCACAAACTAAAGACAAAAGAAACGAAACTGGCAAGCTAACAGCAACCACAATCGACCAAACAGTCATTCACAAACAGTCTACAATATGAAGTTGATCATATTGTTTTTCTTTTTTTTTTTACTGCAACTTGAAATTTAATCTAAACCACTTGACACTCCAATAAACAACTGATTCCAAATATCAAAATTTAGCTTCTATGCGCCAAGGACTAAAACAACTGTATCCAAAAGAACAAATATACCTTGTCTTGTTATTGAGATGAAGAGGCATCAGGTGGTGAGGACCCAATCTGAAGCACAAAATGGGATAGGGATACATTGGACTAAACTCCTTATCTCCTCGAGCCCTAACCTCATATCATATTCAGGCCACTTTTGCTTTTTAAAATTGGATTCTGTTTTTAGTATAAAAGGGGTTCAAGTTGCATAACAGATATTATTTTTTCTAGGAAAGCAATCTTATTGCAGTTGAACTTCATCTTAGACCAGCTATTTCCGTGCACTACATCCATCTCTTGGACCGACTGCAACTTCAGCAATCCCCTTGCACTGTACAATCAATCACATCCCCATGCTTCAGTGATCTCTTGAATGTGTGTGGTTTAGGGAGAACCTTGATCCTTATTCATCTCTCTCTTCAAAAACTACATTTTGTAAAAAACCAACAATTTTTTAGCTAATTATTAATCAATTTCAAGTCGATAAGGTTAATTCAGTCAATGGACATTGACATTATATGATCCAATTAGTCATGCTAGGCAAATTAGCAACATAATTGAAACTATAAATTTGTTAAACAAGTAAACTATTTTCTTCGTTGATACAATTACAAAGTACAACCACGACAGAGCACATGAAGTAGCTTCAATGTCTGTAATGGGCAGCGACAATTCTCACAATCTAAGACAAATGAAATGAATTGGCAAGGAAATATGAGCTGTAATCGACGAAACATTCACAATAAGCAAGTTTCATCCACAAACAGTATAAAATATGAATTGTGATTCATATTGCATCTTTTTCGCCAACACAAAATCTAATTCCACAACTATTTGATACTTCAATAAACAACTGATTCCAAATATCAAAAATTAACTTCTATGCGCCAAGTAGTAAAACAACTGTATCCAAAAGAACAAATATACCTCGTCCCCTTATTGAGATGAAGAGGCATCAGTCAACGAGGACCCAATCTGAAGCATAAGAGGGTACACCGGACTAAACTCATTATCTCCTCGAGCCCTAACCTTCATCTCATAATCATGTAGCGTTGCTTTTATCCCTTTCCAAATCTGATCCTCCCTTGCGAATCTAGCCACAGGGAGTACTGAAGAGGTGTGAGATTGTTCCTCTGCATTGGTGACTGCAATTCATCAGGTCCCCTAGAGTACAGATGGTGGAGAATAACGCTCAGTGGCAAATCTTGTAGCAATGGGGACCCAGCCAGTTGTGATGTTTCCAAGAAATTACAGGCCGGAAAGCACGAAGAGCTCGGTACGGTGCACCGAGCTGCTCAACTGGAAATAAATTCTGGCCCACAGCAAGCTCAAGCTCCGCCATGTCCCTTGCCATCCTCAGCTTGCCAGATTCTGACAAAGGCCTCACTAAGGCAGCATGCCTAAGAAAGAAAATCAGGACCCGAGAAGCCATTCTCCGAACAAGCTGTGTACAAATAGTTTCCGACCGAGATGCTGAGGAAGAAGGCAGGAGCTTAGACAAGAACTCAGTCCGAAAATGAATGGTAGACTTTTGAAGCTCATCCATGTAGGTTGACGCATTGTTGTCCATGGCAGCATCCATTCCATGCCCTGAAAAGTCCTGCTCATGGATTTGAAGGATGCAAGACTCAAGTCGGTCGAGCATGGACTGAAAGAGAGCGGTCACCGAGTCACAAGCAACCCCATAAATGACACCAAGAGGACGAGACAACAGGTCAGCAGCAACAGCCGGAAGAGACGAAGCAGTGCCGGTGAGCCGTGTATGAATCTCTTGCAAATGCTGGCACAGGGCAAAGTTCTTAATCTGTGCCGCGGTTGCCGGACCCGTCACCTGCCTAGATTCAGGCCCAGTAGATACCTGGTACTCAGCTCTCTCAGCCAGCAGCATCAGAACCTTCCCAATCTCACGCAACACAAGAAGCATCAAATGCCCGTGAAGCTTAACCACCTCAATCTCTTCCTGAACCCTCATCACAATCCTCGAAATCTGATCTTTCGACGGAATGCTCCCCCTGCTCGAGACTGGAAAGACGCTGTTCACATAATCCGATAACCTGCTCAAACACTGAGCAAGGAAAGCAGTCTGAAAGATATCAACGGCAGTCACCATCTGATCTTTCCCTTCAGGACTGATCGCCGGCAGCATCCCTTTCACATCAGTGTCCCTCGACACCCTCTCAATCAAATTCTCGACCATCGTGAACAGCTTCGGGTACCCATGAGTGAACACTTCCTTCACAAAACTCGACGCCGTGAAAACCGACTTCATCTGTGATGCGAAAGCTTTGACGAGCGCCTCCCAAACTCGATCAGTGAGCAATGGTTCTCCCTCTTGCCACACCTCGTGGAGGAAGAGGACCTGAGTGAAGGGAACTCGCTTTTTCGACAGAACCGTCTGCAACTGCCAGACCGCCATTATAACCTTGTGCAGGTCGGCCATGCACTTCCCCATCCGCTCCCACAGAGCCTCGCCGGCCCTCTTCCCGCCGCCGATCTGCGGGGTCCCGCTCCGCTGGATCCCACCGGGCCCACCACCGCCGACAGAGACCGCCGCCGAGATCGCCTTCATGTCGAGCGCCGCCCCGACGCTCTTCACCCCGATCCCCTTATACTTGTTGATCAGCGCGTCGACAGTCGATCTCAGCTCGCCCAAATTGTAAAACACCTGCAGGCCGCACCATATATCGTTCTGGTTCATCTCCTCCATCCCTCTCTCGACCGCCTTGATGGCCTCGGAGCGGAGGTGGTTCCCGGTCTCCGACAGCCACCTGATCTCCTCCTCGACGACGGAGATCCCGCCGAGGCCGCGCTCCTCGTAAAGGAGCTCGATTTCTCGGTGCATCTCTGCGGCCTTGGCGAGATCGAGGGCGGGCTTGGGGCTGGACATCAAAGATCTAAGCTTCGCGGAGAGCTTGAGGAGGCGGGAGGTGCTGTGGATGAGGTCGGCGGCGGAGTGGAGGTTGGAGAGCTGGGCGGTGTGGGTGGCGATGAGGTGGCGGGGGTCGGAGATCTCGCGGCGGAGGTGGTGGAGAGAGGAGTGGAGGGAGGAGACGGAGGAGCGGAGGGTGTGGAGGAGGGAGTGGAGGGTGGAGAGGTGAGATAGGTGAGAGAGGAGGGAGGGGTGAGAAGAGAGGACCTGCGAGCGGAGGTGCTTCTGCAGGGAGCGGATGGCGTCCTGGAGGTGCTCGGCGGTGGAGGCGGCGGATCCGGAGGAGAGAGCGCGGGAGGAGAAGGCGGAGGAGGAGAAGGAGGCGGAGAGGAATGGGGAGAAGAGGGGGTCGGAGGCGAAGGAATCGAGAGGAGATGGTGAGATTGGTGGGTTCGGGTCCGGATCTCTGAAGGTGGGCGAGCGCTGCTGGAGAGGAGAGGAAGGAGCAGGCGAGGAGAAGCCGTCGCCATGACTGAGATTTTTTTCAGATCGAGATCTTGCTGCTGATGATCTCAGTGACAAGGAGAGAGAGGAGGAAGGAGATGGTGATGGGTCGGTCTGATGGGATACCGGGAAATTCGACTCACACCCTCACCCGCATTCTTTAAACGGATATTGCCCTCCAAAAAAATCGAAGAAAGCACCTACCATGTGTGCTATTATTATTTTTTAGACAAGTGTCATTCCCTTTTTCTTCATTCTCTTTTTCCGACCTCTCCTCCCCTCCTTCCGATGAAAAACATACCTCCTCTATCTCCACCTGCCTCCCTCCGATGAACAACATCCCTCCCTGCCCACTTCCCTATCCCTCCCCGGGAGGGAGGAAAGTCGGGGAGGGAGAGGGGGAGGTAGGGATGTCAAACGGGCTTGGTCGTGACGGGCCTGACCCAAGCACGACTGGCCAACTTCCGGGCCGGGCTGAGCCCGTTCTGCCCGGTCAAAACGCCACAGCGAAGCACGAGTTCAATTTCCGAAACTCAAGTCTGTTGCAACCCTAGTGACCCGGGCCAGGCCGGATATTTAAAAATTAAATAAATAATATTTTTATAAATAGTAAATACTTTTCTCTCCCTATATGACACAAATGTTGTGTGGGATAGTTGGTCATCAAGCTTGTGTGGTTAGGTTGAAGTTTTGGATTCGAACCTTGATATTTACAAAAAAAAAAAATTATATTTTATTTCTCCAGGAGGGGGGTGGCTGGCGGGCGTCGGCGGTGCAGAGGATTGGCGGTGAGCCGGAGGTTGGGTGACGGTGGAGGTGGGCGGAGGGCGGCGGAGGTTATGGCGGGTGCCTGACCCGGATTTCACAAGGTACACTTTCAATGCGAAGGTGAGAGAGGAATTGGGCGTTGGTTGATGTCTGGTTCTTGAATTGAATTCTTGGATTATTGACTGATGGATTGTTTCGGTGACGGAGCAAGACATGGCCGACACGTTCCAGTTGCCGTTTCGGAGCAGCATTGAGGAAGGGAAGGCGAACACGTTCCAGTTGCCGTTTCGGAGCAGCATTGAGGAAGGAAGGCGAACTGTTTGATGTGCTCGTACAATGATGTCAACGTCGTGCCACGGGCACGATTTGCTTCAGAAAGCTAGAGACGAGTGGGGATGCAAAGGGTAATCCTTCTTCTTTTTGTATTTCTTGCTCAATGAATGAATTGGTTTTGGTTGTATATAAATCACCCTTGATTGTGACGCAGTCACGATAATTCAGGAAGATCAAAAATATGCTCCATCGGCAGAATATGCGATTGCTAATGTACTGAAAGCAGGCATAACATAGTATCTTCATTTCTTATATTTACGAGCTGGTTGTTTCATCATAAAAGACGTAAAAGTTTATAACTCGTAAATGATTTATAATTTAATTACAACTACGGCGTTTGTTTGGATCGTAATTCACAAAAGACTTACACAACTCAACTATCACTCACTTGCAACCCAATTATCACTCACTTACAGCCCAGTTACAGTTAATTTTGTGGTTATACAAATTCGTATTATTTTTTAATGTTAATATTAAATTTTTTAAATATTTAGCATTTTTAATATTTATTTACAATATTATAACTTTTTAAATCATCAAATAGTTAATTCTGTGCTCAACTTTTCACTTACGACTTACACATTACGACAACCAAACACCGTAGAATACAATACACTTTCCCACTTACAACTTTATATTACCAACCAAACACCGTAAAACTTACATGCATATAACTCATTTACAACTGTAAAAGACTTTACCAATTACGACTTACGAATTACGGCCAATTACGACAACCAAACATATTAGCTTAGAGTTTCTGAACTCGGTTGCTGGCTCTCTCTTGGTTGAGTAGAGAAATGGATATCAATTGCGGAACATATTTGCTGCGACACACTGAACGAACAGTGAAGTCAGGGAAGGTGCGAGAGGAAGACATTGATCACGCCCTTTTCAATCTATTCTCAGTTCAGCTGCGCCTTTGGTTCTTTGATGGGAACCTGGCATATCAGTAGTTTGGAAATCTAGGACCAGATAATGTTTGTACTCGTGAACACTAGAAGCTGGCGCTCGAAGCAGCAAGGCAGGCATTGTCCTTTTGAAGAATGAGAGAAGTTTTCTCCCACTAAGGAAGAACGAAGTTGCTTTGGGAATGAGAGGGAAAATATAGAAAAGATAGTTTGAGTAGTTTTAAGGGTGTATATAGCAAATTATGATAACTTGAAATTGTTAACTGGGTAAAAAAAAAGGTGGGTGTAGACAGTAAATAGGGCGGGTGTGAGTAGAATTTTACTACATGTAATATAAGATAATTTTCAAAAAAAAAAAACTCACTTTTAATTCTAAAAATCGACCCCTCCAAAGTTATTCCAAAACTCACATATGACACGTCACGTTGGGTCATGCAGAAGTGGTGTCTGCGCCAGCAGGGGTCGTTTTTTTTTTCGTCCGAGGTTGACAACTCCAGACGAAGCTTATTTTTTTTCACTATGTAGTTCTTTGTTCGGGTTGTCAACCCCAAGTAAAGAAATTTTCTTTTTTTATTTTGGCTTTGTCCGAGGTTGGCAACCTTGGACAAAGCGGCTTGTTTTTTCCCCGTGTGCTTTGTTCGGTGTTGGCAAGCCTTTTTTTTAATTTTTTTTTTTTATTTTTTGCTTTGTCCAAGGTTGACAACCTCAGATAAAGTCAATAATATTTTGTTTGTTTTTTTTTTTTTTTGCTTTATCGGGGTTAGCAATTCCGAACAAAGCAGAGTTGGCGGAAAAAATGCTCGTGTTCTTCGTCCAGGGTTACCAACTCCAGACAAAGATTACTTGATAAAAAATCTCTCAGCTGAGCTGAAATTTGAGTGGATCTCACATTTATAAAACTCTCCCCTTCTTACTCTCTCCCTCACAAACTCCTGATCCCCTTATTCTCTCCTTCTCAGCCCTAGCCTCGATCTCGGACCCCGCTGCCGGCATTGCCCCTCCGTCGCGCCTCCCTCACTCTACTCTCTCTATCTCTCTTTTCTCAATTCTACTTGTTGCCGACTCTATTCTACTTTTCGTTGTCGCCACCCCGACCCTGTTGCCCAGCTGTCGCTGCCGGTAATACATCCCTTACTCCACGCCCTCTCTCTACTTATCATTGCTGCCCTCGCCGCCGCCTCCCGGGCCCTTTCACCCAGCTGCTGATGTCTTCCTCTGCCATGGTCTATGTCTCTCTCATCTCTTCTTTCTCTCATTCTCCCATTCTCCCTCCCCTCCTCCAACCCGGTCACCCACCACTCCTCTTTCTATCTCTCTCTGTTATAGTCTCTCTCTTTCTGTCACGATTCATTTTAATTTTGTGAAACTTAAGGAATATTAACGAATAAAATATAATTATATCTCAGATTTAGACTGAAAGAAGAATCGTTTGTCTCTGCTACGGTTGCGTCTCTTCTTCGGTGACAGAGTTTAGTTTGAGTTAAGTGGCATTGTCAATCTGAAGTTATTTTCTACGCTTCAGTATTGTTGTTAATATAGCTAGAGTAATTTGATAAATTTTTGTTCCGTCCACTAAATAATTTGAAAGTATGCATAAGCGAGGCATCTATGGACCTTGAACCAGTCAGTTCTCATGTTATGTACTTATAGGATAAACGTTGATTTACTCAAATCGACTCTATCTGGGAATGTGTTTATGATTATTAGAATTGTGTTTTTTTAAGTTGAGTAATTATAGTTTATGTGCAAAACTGCAGGATCATGGGGTGATTGAGATATTGGATCACTCACGAACACGTCAGCAGTGGGTTCTAGTGGATGAATGTGTCATTGAGTACGTCAGACGGTTAGATTTTTCACTCATTCTCAGTTGAGAATGAGTTTGGATTAGCCCTTGCTGAGAACTCTAATAGATAGATGGAGGCCCGAGATATCCACATTTCATCTCCGAGTGCGGAGATGATTGTTACACTGCAAGATATGGCGGTACTTCTCGGGCTCAGGGTAGATGGTTCACCTATTACAGGGACAGATGACAGGGATTGGACCATGGAGTAGGGGTGAGCATCGGTCGGTTCGGTTCGGTTTTTTACTAATTTTTACAAAACCGAACCGAACCGAACTGACTCAGTTCGGTTCGATTTTTTCGATTTTTTTCGGTTAGGCCAATATTTTTCCATCATTTCTTACATTTTTTAATCACCATTATATTATCATCCTTTAATATTCTAATCTCAAATATTCAATACCCAAATGAGAAATAAGAAAAAGACCCTAACCTTAATGTGAATTAAAAATTTCATATTCTAAAACTTTTACGCTATATTTGGGCTCTTATATCAAAACTCACATAATTATTACTAACTTTTAATGGCAAGAATGAAAAAAAAGAACTATATTAATATAAATATTATTCTTAATTGTGATGGTGTACTTAGCATAACTTTCACATATTCAACATAAAAAAGATGATATTGCTAGAAGTAATGAGATAAATTTTTACCAGTTTTTGTTATGAGCTATATGATTCATTAAATTGAATTTGGGTAGGATGATATATAAGGTGAGAGATTCGGTTCGGTTCGGTGGAGTTCGGTTTTTGAAATACAAAACCGAAACCGAACCGAACTAGAACGGTTCGGTTCGGTTCGGGTTCGGGTTTCGGTTTTTAGTCGGTTATTTCGGTTATAACCGAACTCTACTCACCCCTACCATGGAGTGTGACAGATTGCTGATATCGTACCCCGCCGATGGCTCTGAGGGGTGGAGTATTGAAGCTGATGTGGATCTATGAGCAGTTCCTCGTAGTCCACTGACAGTTGTGCAGGCGCAATAGCATACACGTGCTTACATCCTTCACATGATCAACACTTCATTGTTTCCAAATTTCTCCACCAGCAGGGTATATCTAAGATGGTACCTCTCTTGGAGGACTTCGATGCCTGCGGTGCGATGTTCTGGGGTAGTATTGTGTTCGCATTTTTGTACAAGGAGTTGTACAAAGTTTATACGATGCGAACTTCACAGGAACATAATACACTCTTGGAGGTGATCTAAATAATCTATTTGTTTATGCTTGTACAATATTGATTATATATGTGTTAGTCATTTAACATGTGCTCACCTGTTTCATCAATTATGATCTTGGAAGAGACTATCTGTTGATCGGCCTATCTCAGACAGACCATTCAGCTGGGTGGTCAGTTACCACTTGGATGCAGGTAAAATTCAATATCCTTAATTTAAGTAAATGTATTTAATTGAATATATTATTTTGTTCTAATCGTATGGGGTGTGGTGCAGGTGGGATGTTAGGAGAACATGAATCCACAACAAAACTTACAATTCTATTGAAATTAGCTCGATGTGCAATATTGTCGGGGAGTTATATGAGAGCCATACACTACTGAGACAACTACAGACTTTGTTACCGGTCTGTAGAGAAGGCTCTCATATATGGCATGTCAGGACTCCACTAATATGTTTCAAGAATGTGGAGATGCATCCAGATCGAGTTCTCCGTCAGTTCGGACTCACACAACATGTCTCTAATGCTGTCGACCAATTGGCTTGTAGACCGTGTAAGCAAGCCCAGTGTGATTGGAGGCAGGAGCTCCATGATGGGTTTTAGGTATTACAAACAAACTTAGACTTTTAAGGGAGCATGCAACCTAAAACATGATCTATGTTTTCACAATTGAACCTATAACTTTGAACATAAAAGAATCCTAATATCCCAGTAATTAATTAAAATTACTACAGAAGAAAAATATAATTACATACCTTTTAGTTGTTATAGTAAACAACTAAAATTATCCCTTCAGATCTCTTGGAAACAAGCACCACAAACGTCGTGCCTCTTTTAGTTGTTATAGTAAACAACTAAAATTATCCCTTCATATCTCTTGGAAGCAAGCACCACAAATGTCGTGCCTCTGATGGAAT
This sequence comes from Agave tequilana, assembly GCA_038442645.1. Lineage (NCBI taxonomy): Eukaryota > Viridiplantae > Streptophyta > Magnoliopsida > Asparagales > Asparagaceae > Agave > Agave tequilana. The sequence continues at coordinate 57,207 of JAVJIF010000812.1, forward strand.
CACACCCAACGATTCAAAAATTTAACTAAGTATGGATGAACTATCAAAGAGTTCTTCCAAGAGGAGAAAGAAGGAGGCTAATACTCAAGCCAAGAGGTAGTGAATTAGAATGAATCCCTAAGGCCCTATTTATAGCCTTGGATAACCTCCAGTTTTCTTATCCCACCAATGTGGGACTAATTTCCCAAAGGAAATTTTGTTCTCCTTTTAGTTATACTTATTTTTGAATCTCGAGGGCAACCCAAAAGGACTATGCTGCTATCAATTATAGTTATGACTTAGACACCTAATCCAACAGTCTCCCACTTGGATAAGTCTAATAACTTCCTAATTGATCAGCAAATTGTAGCTTCCAAAAGCCATTGTCGAACTCTGACCTAGTCAGTTTCGTGTCCTAAGATAAGAGATCATATAATCCTTCGTTCTACAAGATATCATTTGAACATGAGACATGGAACATAATCAATCTCTTTGTCCAGTATTTTGTTTCCCGATTTCTGATTTGTAATGACATAGAACTACTAAATGAACACATCAATTTAGTCCTGGTCGGGCCCGACACTATATGTCAACTTCAAATCACCGAGGGGCCCAAAGATATCGCTTTTCCCGTTAGGACAAAAGGAACGAATAAACTTTGACCTATATGCTTGCACCATTTACTCATCAAATCATGCATAACAATGCGTTTTATAACATCAAGTTACTGATGCGTTTACACATTATCAACGCACAACTGACTTGTAAACCACAACTCATATATCTCCATTTAAAGATTATAAGATATTATCGTCTCAGAATTACTCGTGATAAATTCCATGAAGTAATTCTCTGAGCGTGGGTTAATCCAATACTTAAATCTCCATTTCAAAGTACTCACGAACATTGCAGCAATACCATTGCTATGTCTAAAACTCTTTAGACAATCCACAACTCCATTCATGACAGTCTTTATTCACTACTTACTTCCAAGAGTATGATCGACTGTGGAATTCGAATAATCAAATTATTCGGGAAGTAAAACATGCAAAATGAAACACAATAATAAACAATTGACAAAAGGTAGTAAATAAACTCATAAATAATTCTCTATTATTTAATCACCAAAAGTCAATCACATTTACTTTGTTATAAGTTTCAAACTAACTATCTAACTGCTAAAACCAACATCATCTCTCAGACCAATGCTCCTAGCATGCTGATTGTGTTTAACCCTACTCAGACCCTTTGTGAGTGGATCTGCAGGATTATCTTCAGATGAAACCCTCCTCACTACAACGTGACCTGCTTCTATCTTGTGTCTGATAAAATGGTATTTTCTGTCAATATGTCTAGATCTGCCATGATCTCTTGGTTCTTTTGTTAATGCAACCGCTCCTTCATTATCACAGAAAATATCCATTGGCTCCTTGATGGTTGGCACAACTCCAAGATCTTCGATGAAGTTTTTCAACCAAATTGCCTCATTTGATGCTTCGCTTACCGCTATGTACTCTGATTCACAAGTAGAATCAGCCACTGTGTCTTGCTTGGAACTTTTCCAAGTAACTGCTCCTCCATTTAAGGTAAAGACCCAGTCAGATTGGGAACGGAAGTTGTCTCTATCTGTTTGAAAGCTGGCGTCACTATACCCAGTTACTCTCAATGTATCACAGCCACCAAGTACTAGGACCCAGTCCTTAGTCCTTCGCAGATACTTGAGAATATTCTTAACCGCTACCCAATGAGCTTTACCTGGATTTCCCTGATAACGACTGACCATGCTCAAAGCAAAGGACACATCAGGACGAGTACATGTCATAGCATACATGATAGAACCAACAGCAGAAGCATATGGAATTCTACTCATTTTTTCTATCTCTTCATCTGTACTCGGACTTTGAGTCTTACTCATTTTGGTATTACTCTGGATGGGCAGTTCTCCTTTCTTGGAATTCTCCATAAAGAAACGTTTCAGTACTTTATCCAAGTAGGTACTCTGATTAAGTCCAATTAGTCTTTTACTCCTGTCCCTTAAAATTCTTATTCCTAGAATGTAGGCAGCCTCTCCTAGATCCTTCATAGCGAAACACTTTCCAAGCCAAGACTTAACATCTTGCAAGGTTGGAATGTCATTTCCTATAAGAAGTATGTCATCAACATACAATACCAGGAAGGTGACTATGCTCCCACTAGCATTGACATATACACACGACTCATCCTCACTTCTAGAGAAACCAAACTCTTTGACTTTCTCATCAAAGCAAAGATTCCATCTGCGAGACGCTTGTTTTAATCCATAGATGGATTTCTCAAGCTTGCATACTCCATTGGGAAACTTTGCATCCACAAAACCTTCTGGTTGACTCATGTATACATCCTCAGCCAACTTTCCGTTTAGGAAGGCAGTTTTGACATCCATCTGCCAAATTTCATAGTCATGAAATGCAGCTATGGCTAGCATTATCCTAATAGATTTTATCTTAGCCACTGGTGAGAAGGTCTCATCATAGTCAATCCCTGGGGTTTGAGTAAAGCCTTTCGCCACCAGTCGTGCTTTGAATGTACTTACATTACCATCCATGTCGATCTTCTTCTTGAAGATCCATTTACAACCAACTGTCTTCCGACCAGGTTGTTGATCAACCAAGTTCCAAACTTGGTTATCATACATAGACTTGATCTCGCTGTCCATTGCCTCTTTCCATTTGGCTGCCTCAGGGCCTGCCATGGCTTCCTTGTAGTTCGTCGGCTCATCCAAATTTACCAGTGTATTGTCACTGATAAACGTGTCTCCATTTGCAGTTATATGGCAACCATAGAACTCAGTTGGCTTGCCAACTCTACTAGAACGCCTAAGAGGTAATGAAGTGTCAATGGGTTCAACTGGAATCTCTTCCTCTGGTTGAACCATAGTGGTTTCAAAGGTTCCTTCATCTGCTGGCTCTTGAATTTCTTCAAGGTCAACGGCGCTCCCACTGTCCTCTTTGCATATGAGCTCTCTCTCTCGAAAGACTCCTCTCCGTGCTACAAAGACCACGTTCTCACTAGGTCTGTAGAACAAATATCCAAATGACTTCTTCTGTGGATAGCCGATGAAAACACATCGCTCACTACGAGGTTCAAGCTTGTCGTGAATTTCTCGTCTAACGAAAACTTCACAACCCCAAACCTTAATATGTGCTAACGAGGGAACCTTTCCTGTCCACATTTCGTGAGGTGTTTTGGCAACCTTCTTTGTTGGAACAAGATTAAGAATGTGGGCGGCAGTTTCTAAGGCATACCCCCAGAATGATATTGGAAGTGAAGCTCGACTCATCATGGAACGCACCATGTCTAACAAGGTTCGATTGCGTCTCTCAGCCACACCATTAAGTTGTGGTGTCCTAGGAGGTGTCAATTGTGAAACTATTCCACATTCCTTGAGATAGTCATGGAACTCGATACTAAGATACTCTCCGCCTCTATCTGATCGGAGCATCTTTATCTTCCTGCCTAATTGATTCTCGACTTCTTGTTTAAACTCTTTGAACTTTTCAAAGGTTTCAGACTTATGCTTTATTAAGTAGATATAACCATATCTGCTATAATCATCAGTAAAAGTCACATAGAATCGATTAGCATCCCTTGTGGCTGATCTGAAGGGTCCACACACGTCTGTGTGTATGAGATCCAACAAACCTTCACCTCTTTCACAAAATCCAGTGAAAGGTGATTTTGTCATCTTACCCAAAAGACAAGATTCGCATGTATCATCTGACCTTAGGTCAAATGATTCCAACACCCCATCCTTTTGGAGTTGAGCCATGCGTTTTTTGTTAATGTGTCCAAGACGGCAATGCCACAAGCACGCTTTGTCTACACCATTAGACGAATCAATTTGAAATACACTATTACCTAAGTTGTCTACACACATCACAGTTTCATACACACCATCACAAGGTAAAGCTTCAAAATAAAAAATGCCATTTTTATAAGCAGAATAGAACCATTCTCATCATTAAAAGAATATCTAAAACCTTGTTTGAACAATGTATGAAAAGAGATAATGTTTCGTGTCATTTCTGACGAGTAGCAACAATTCAATAAATCTAAATTAACACCATTATTAAGCACTAGACTATAAACTCCAATCTTGGTGACAGGTGAAGATCGCCTATTCCCCATGATCAAGTTCATTCTACCATGCTCCACATCCTCACTTTTTCTTAGTCCCTGCAATACAGAGCAAATGTGAAACCCACATCCTGTATCAAGGACCCAAGAATCAGAAGATGTTGCGTTAATAGACGAAATAGTGTATATACCTGCAGTAGATGGTTTTACTTTCCCATCTTTTAAATCTTGCAGATACTTTGGGCAGCTTCGTTTCCAATGTCCTTTGTCGTTGCAATAGAAGCAAGTGGCCTCTTTAGGATCAGAGACAGGGGTAATATCAGAACTGGTTTTTACATGAGACTTCCCTTCCAGTTTTGCTTGGGAGGACCTTTCCTCTTTTTCCCCTTTCCTTGCCCAATGGCCAGAACGGTAGTATTAGCAGGAGTGGGGGGATCACTCTTTCCCTTCATCCCAGTTTCAGCTGTTCTCAGGAGGTTGTGTAATTGAGCCAATGTGGTCTCATTGTTGTTCAAATGATAGGTCAAGATGAACTGATCATAACAACTTGGCAATGAGTTCAAGACTATGTCAATAGCCAACTCATCATCAATATGCACATTTAGCCTCACAAGGCGTTCCACGTATCGTTGCATCCTTTGCACGTGGCCGCTGACAGACTCTCCGTCCTTCATCTTGCTTGATATGAGGGACTTTACTATCTCGTACTTTTCTTGACGAGCTCGCTTATGGTACTTTTCCATAAGGTCTTTGTTCATCTCGTACGGCCAGTAATCCTCATAGAATTTTTGCAGTTCAGGAGTCATGGTAGCAACCATGATGCAAGCAACTTTTGTTGCATCCGTGTAGTGCTTCTTATAAGCAGCTAATTCTTCAGGAGTGGCCTTCTCTTCGTCAATTTCAACAAGTTCTTTGTCAAGGACATACTCCTTGTCCTCGAAACGAAGAGCCATTTTGATGTTGCGCATCCAGTCATTATAGTTGGTGCCATCTAATGTCACCTTTGAGCAGATGTTCAACAAAGAAAAGTTGTGATTGGAGGAGGAGGAACCAGAAGCATCGTTAGGGGCAGACATTTCTAAAAGAAAGTAGTTTGAGTTAGAAAAGAAAAAATAACCCTTAATATAACAACTCAAAATTGAAATATCGAGGCTAGGATCCAACTATGAAATTCACAACTTAGAAAAGGGATGCCGTAATCTAATTGCAAATTTCATACAGGTATGTCTTTTGAGACTCATTGAAACTATTCAATGGCATGTTTAATCTCAGATTATGCTCTTACATTTGTGACTGGGATACCGAGGATCACAAACAAGATGTGAATAACCATGCAAATGTGCTTGGTAACCTTCATGTCATTTATCATCTCAATTGATGTGCTGGTAAACCACACACACTCCATCAACAATAACAATTTATAAGATACCCATTACTGCTCTTTATTAGCCCTATTAGTGTGCTGGTTAACCACACATGCACCACTAATGACTTATAAGGTGTAATGTGCAATTTCATGGGTTAGCATACAATTTCACATTTTTTTTTCTTAAAGTAACTAAGATTGGGATTTAAATAAAATTTAGTTACCTTTTATTATCATTATACTTTTAATGAGAATCAATATATATATAGTCCTATCAAACCCGTTCAGTTAACGACCCTCCACTAATCAAGGAAGTGGTGGGTGAGAGTGGACACCCATTCATCTATCATTATATAGGCAGTTACTTTATCAATTCAACAATTATAGCAAATTCAATTGAAAACAAACCAAGCTCTGATACCACTGATGGGTTTTAGGTATTACAAACAAACTTAGACTTTTAAGGGAGCATGCAACCTAAAACATGATCTATGTTTTCACAATTGAACCTATAACTTTGAACATAAAAGAATCCTAATATCCCAGTAATTAATTAAAATTACTACAGAAGAAAAATATAATTACATACCTTTTAGTTGTTATAGTAAACAACTAAAATTATCCCTTCAGATCTCTTGGAAACAAGCACCACAAACGTCGTGCCTCTTTTAGTTGTTATAGTAAACAACTAAAATTATCCCTTCAGATCTCTTGGAAGCAAGCACCACAAATGTCGTGCCTCTGATGGAATCACACCCAACGATTCAAAAATTTAACTAAGTATGGATGAACTATCAAAGAGTTCTTCCAAGAGGAGAAAGAAGGAGGCTAATACTCAAGCCAAGAGGTAGTGAATTAGAATGAATCCCTAAGGCCCTATTTATAGCCTTGGATAACCTCCAGTTTTCTTATCCCACCAATGTGGGACTAATTTCCCAAAGGAAATTTTGTTCTCCTTTTAGTTATACTTATTTTTGAATCTCGAGGGCAACCCAAAAGGACTATGCTGCTATCAATTATAGTTATGACTTAGACACCTAATCCAACACTCCATGCTTGCATTAGTTGATTGCATGATCGAGCTAATGAGCTTCAGAGTCAGAGATATACCCCCTACTAGTATTGAGGGATCACTCGTCGCTGGATTATTCACTATATGTCTATGCTGCTCGCTTACCAATCTGCTGTTGTATATGATCGGATGATGGAAATATCTTAACACAAAACTCAAAAAAAAATAAATTTGTGATTTATTGATATGTTTTTATTTTAAAAATTTATATGTAGGTTGATGGATATATTTATATGGGAAACTTGGTAGATGAGGCTTTGATGGACGACACTCGGAGGGTCTCGATACTCCAGAGGATGGCCACATTCATCAGGAAGATGGTTGGCAGGAGTAGATTTGCATGCCTATCAGGTGCGTTGAGCCAGCACGTCATTTATACCAGACGTGAGCGACCTTTCTCAGCTCGTTGATGAGCAGGATGAGCTGGGACCTTCTCCTTCTATTGATGGACGACGCATGCAATGTCAAGATGATGAGGAAGACGTTAGACATGATGAGCCGAACCGTCTCAACCTTCTCAACAACGTCGGGGGCTGAGGAGGAGGCCAGACCATCATACGCCCCCCCTGCACATGGGCGAGGCCGGGGCCGACTTTCATGTGCATTATCGTGTTTGCTATGATAGATTTTGATACTTGTATTATTTTGAGAAATTTTGAAATATTTGAACGTGAATTGCGATAATTTTTTTGTGTGATATGAATTTTGAATTGAATTCTGTTGTTCTGATATGATATGAATTTTGAAATGAATTGGATATTGTGATTTGTGATCCAAGTGATGATAATAAAATTTGTGATATATTAAAATTTGTGATATATTGATAGTTGTGATATTTGTGATATGATTTGTGATATTGTTAGATTTGTTGAAATTTTTGTGATATTGTGAGATTTGTACATGTTGTGATATTTGTGATACATGGACATATTTGTATCATGTGTGTGAGTTGGGGAAAAAGTATTTTTCTCCAAGTGTTCTTTGTCTGGGATTGGGAACCCCAGAGAAAGCACACTTGGGCAAAAAAATTTCAAGTGTGCTTTACCAGGAGTTGTCCATCCCAAACAAAGCAAAAAATAAAAAAAGCTTTGTCAGAGTTTGACAACCTCAAACAAAGCAAAACTGAGCAAAAAAAACTTCTTATTTTTTATAAGCATTTTACAACATCAGCTCTCGCATCAGTGTTTTGACTTGGTAAGTGGTGAAGAAAAAGGAGAAGTGAACAAGGATCAAGTGTTGGATTACCTAATGATGGTCAAATCCCTTCGATAAACATCTTCCTCAACGGTTTCAAACTTCTACAGTCACAAAAGTACTTGATACTTGGTAAAAAATGTATGCTCCTCCGGAAATATAAACAGAGACAATAAATAAACAGTGTAAAAATAACTCTTGTGCGTTGTCCTTTGTTCAGGGTTGCCAACCCCATACAAAAATGGCCCATGTGCTTTGTCCGGGGACAAAGGAAAAAAAAAAAAGGAAAAGGAAAAAACAAAGAAAAAAGACTACTCCGAACAAAGTCAAATAAAGAAAAGAAAAATTATTTATACAGAGTTGATAACCCTGAGTGAAAAACTTAACAACAAAAACAAGCATCGTCCGGGGTTGGCCAACACCCAAACCCGGATGTAGGAAAAACCGACTCCTCAGCTCTGGCGCCACGCTGTTGATGTGGCGTATCAGAAGCCGGTTTTGAAATAACTCGGGTGATTTTAAAAATTATTTAATAAAAGTGGGTTTTTATTGAAAAATTGCCCTCAGCGAAACGAAGTGTGAAGATGATGAGAAAGATCCAGAAGGAGAGCAGAGCTTGTAATGGGCTAGAGACATGTCAATATATCGTGGGCTTCTGCTTGTTTAGTTACGGCCCAATGATGTGAATCAGTCCATATTTGGGCCGGAACTACTCTAATGGAGACAGTTTATTTATTTCATGGGCCATAAATTACATAAAACTGAAATTTCAACTTCTCAAAAAATCCACCTTGTTTTCTTGAAAATGCAATAAATTACCATAAACTATTCTTATAATTATCATAAAAACTATCAGATTTTAAAGTGTTTTAATCATAAAAATATCACTTGACATTCATGTGACCAATTTTTAACACATCATCCCTGCTCAAAATCTCCCCAATGGATTATAATTGCAAATTTCACTAAAGCTTCAGGCCTGAAAGAAAGAGTAGAAAACGAATAAAAAGCTCGTACGCTTACATATGCTTTTATGAGTAGAAAATCAAAAAGAGTTAAAAAAAAAAAAAAGCCACAACAGCAAATTATAAATGCAGTGTCAGTAAACATTTCAGCTTAACGAATCTTAACGTACAGAGTTCTACAAAAGTTTACCAACACTGCCTGATCTTGGTTGTGGTAATTGCTTGCCAAGTCCAGATAAAAACTAGAGAACACAACAGTGAAAAACCAGTGGGAAAATGGTGGAAGATTATAAAAAAAAAAAAAAAAAAAGATGATATGCACATTGCTGGAACCCCTTTTCACCTGCATCTCGCAGGCAGATTTCGTGTTTGTTTAGCTTTCACTCCTCAACTGTTATCAGCTCTCCACGAGAACTTCTTCGAAATTCCAGTCTCGTACAAGGTCTCTCGTCACCGCACGACTCCTCACAAGGCGCGGTGTGCCTGGAATGCCCTGAGTGCCTGCCATTTTTGGCACTGGAGTGACCTTAGATCGCGCAGTGCAGCTTGCAGGGACCTTCCGGGTCAAGCAGTTCACTATAGCGCCACATCGCCCTTCGCCATCTGAGCTTGAGACAGAACAACTCCTGAAAGAATGTGTTGGGCTGTCCACGCTATGACAAGCGATGCACGCCAAGCTCATGATTCCAGAAATTCAAAATTGTGGTATTAACTGCATGACATGAGTTGAAATAATAATTCGTCAACAAACTATGCATTATTCATGTTTCAACTGCAAATAAAGTAGAACAGACAAACAATACCAAATCACACACAGAGAACCCTTGAAATGCGAAGATACTCTACGGACAGTTTGTGCTGTAAAATACCAAAGGACTGCCTCAGTGTTCGTAGCCACCCTAACATCTATTGGCAAAGCGAAAAGAAAACCTGTGACATTTCATATAAAGGGAAACACACTTTACCCCCTTCCTCCTTAAAAAGCCAAGCAAATATTGATTCAGAGAGAGAACTAGTGCATAGAGACAGTAGTGAAACTCAATGATAGTGAGCCGTAACAGTGTTAATCAAAAAAAGCTAAGATCACTAAAAAGAAGAATCATTTACTTTTTTCCTTCTAAAACATGATAACATTGGATAGATTATTTTCGTTGTCTTAGCGTTGTCCCTCCATCACGGGGTTAGGCACCTCAAATTGAGAAGGCTCCACAGAAACATTGGTCAAACTTTTGATGATAAAAAAGAAATCATTATTCAATGATCAAAAAAATCCAACACCCAGCAATTCATGCTTTGTAAAGCTGAAAATTAATTCATTTTTCTGCAAATACACAATACAAATCCGATCAATCAATGAAAGAGTAGACGGATTGGTTGGTTGCCCGTTGAAGCAGTATGTAAATAAGAGATTGGTAGGTTGATTGAATTTAACAGGTATGAAACTGAAATAAAAGAGAAACAGAGACAAAGACAGAGATAAAAAGGAGGAAAATAAATTGACAGGGAGGGGGGTATCCCTGAACAAAGTCTAAAAATAGACAGTCCACATATTTCTCACGGAAAAAAAAGGAGAAAGTCCACACATCACATATGAGTCACATTACGACTAAAGTCTAAAATAAAAACTAAAAAGAACTTTAACGTGCACCTTTCCCAATATCAGTATTGAGATTTCAGACCTTATTTCCAGTTTTCTAGCCCAGTTTCAATTAGCTAAACAACGCAAAAGCCTTGATGAATGACAAAACAATGATACATCATAGATATCAAGTCAGTGTTAATCTATGTCGCACGAACACGGATACGGACACGGACACGGTGACACCGGCACAATGCGACACGACACGTCGACACACGGAAAATTCTAAAAGTACATAGAAAATAGAAGTATCGTGTCCGATATGTGTGTTTGACACGACATGGCTCCAAGTTTTAAGTGTCCATGCTTCCTAGGTATTAATTCTCAAGGCACATACTCTCATGTTGATGAGAATAACAGAAACAAAACATTTATGTTAACTTTTAAGGTATTTTCCCTCCATTAGTCATCTCTTCTCATAACCTTTCTTCCTGTCTAATCAGTGTTTTAGGTCTACCCACAGTGTTGGCCATTCCTTTAACTATGATCCTATCCCTCCTAACTAGCACTCTCATTGACTAATTGTTCTCTTATACCCCCACTGCATTTCATAAGAACAAACCAAATAAAGTATTACTCCTGTTACATGAAGACAAAGAGCTCAAATTTCTATTTGTTCATGGTAATTAAATGAACAAGTATTTCCGTGTTTAATGCCTGATATCTCTTGTGTTCTCTTTCGGTGTGAACTCAAATTGTGATAAGAGTGATTATCTGACACAATATATAGCAATTGATATCTTATGTGCCTCATCTTTTAAGTATCACACTTACAAGAGATAAAATATAGAGGCAGCAATTGACGTTTGCCCAATAAAGGCACTTCCTCAGATGCACCTCTTTCAGTGAGGTGATGAGAATCCGATCAAATTAGTTTACAAGTTTCTTTCTGAATTTGTGAAAGTTACAGAGTATAATCCAATTTTAGCAAGTTGAAGCTTGCCTTGTCTTAAGGATAGGAGCACATCAGATCATGGTTCAAAGTCTCAGTCTCGGCCGCCGACTCGGCCGGCACCGAGACGGATCGGTCTCGGCGATTCGGATCGGACTCGAACGATACGCGCAAAACGCTACATAGAACGTCAAAAAAATTATGAAAAAATCATGACAAATCATAAAAAAATGTAGAGATCAAAATTCATGTATCACATATTCAAAACATATCACCTAGCACTCAAACATAACATGAAAGCATAAATACAAGTATCGTCGGTAGAAAAATATCAAAATACATGCATAATATAGTAAATTGCACAAAATAATTCATAAATACCTGCTAATATAGTTATTTCCACATTGAATTACGAGGAGGCACAAAATCATCATTATCATCATCCCCGCGATAAGTATAAAAATCAGATATATAGTTTCCATAAGGATAATAATATGTGGGTGAGATCCTGTAGGCTGAGATGACTGGCCAGAGAATCCACTATCAGAGTAATATGGCGGTAGGGGTTGTGCAATATCAGCTCCATGGTGATAATATCCAAAACCTCGATATTCAGTGCTGCTAGTAGAATATTCACCAGTGTTAGAATAATCAGTGCCAGAATATTGGCCAGATGTCAAACCCAACCCCCTGTAAATGGCCTTCAAGACTATGATGACCATGTGAGTAGTTATCATGTCCACTTGAATAATTATCGCTAGAACTGAAATCGACCAACCGATCCAAATGCCTACGCTGTTGCGAAATTCCCGCCCGGCCTCCATGATCTGTATCTTGTGTGGCATAATATTCCGAATCCCATATTAAAGCACCACCTCGTTGGCTTCCACCAACACCAGAGTCTCTTCATCATTACCACCATCACCATCATCACCGCCATCATCATCACCGCCATCACCATCATCACCGCCACTTTCGTCACTACGACGAATACCTTCATCCAACCAACTTAAGTCATCTGGTGGTAACATCGGCTGTTCTCCCTCACGAATCTACTCATCCAAAATATCATCATTGAAAATATTGTTCAGATCAATTGGGTTGTAATAATCATCAGTGTCGCTTTAGCATGTCAAGTTTTTTACTCGCAACCGCATATTGTAATGCACAAATACTATTTTATGCAACTTGTTCATTGCCCATCGGTTGCGCAATTTTGTATGAATCACCAACCGATCCAATATGCAACATGTTTGGCTTAAAACTTTGATGCCAATTTTCTACAGATTGGGAGCTTCTTTGCCATAATTAATCCACCAATCAGCTGGAAGAGATTGTTGCACTGCTCTTTTAGTTAGTGAGCTTCCAAATTCTCCAACTCCATTCATAAATAATTTTATCTGTGAGAATACACATTACAAGTGTTAATATTTGCATAACATTATATCGATGAATAAATAAATTATTATTACCTCATTAATAGCTCTTGCTTGTTTATTCAAATCTGGTTCCAATCTTTTAATGACCTCCTTTAATCCATTTCTCACTTCTGAATGTGTAGAAAAGTTTTTTGAATATTGAAGTGCTGAATTTAAAAAATATACTGCAATAACGTAAGCACATGATTGTTATGATATGACAGTTTCAATTTCTAGTCAACAAATATGATTTCTAGGCAAATGAATTACCAGCAGCATGCAAGTGTCTATGCAATTGTCCCTCTCATCTTCTATCAATGATATCCCAGTACTTCTTCCAATTCTTATTTGATGCATTTATAGTCAATTTTGTTCTATCCATAGCTTCATATATAATAGATAGTGTAGGTTTCTTGTCCTGGTCAACTATCTTCAAAACTGTAACAAGAGGATCCATAATGTTTTGAACCTCTCTTGCCTTCTTTCAAAACTGGTCAGTCAGAATGAGATTAGAAACCTTATCTCGCACAATTCTTCTACTCCTTTCCTTGTTGAATTTACGTCATTCGGTAATCGTACACATTCTTTTCAAATCTTGCTCATAGCGAATAAGGCTTTCAATAGAAATAAACTCGGTGGCAAATCGTGTTATATCTGATCTCAACAAATCTCTATATCTAGTAAATAGCTTCATTAAATTCACCACTTTGAGGCTATTGTAAATGAATGATGTGATCATCTTAGCATCATCTAATGTCTCCTTGACTGATTTCACAGAGCCAATATCTTCAAGTATTAAATCAATACAATGTGCTGCACAGGGAGACCAAAACAAATGTTATATCTTCTCCATCAACATGTGACCAGCTGCTTTGAAACTTACCTCATTATCTGTTATAACCTGCACAATATTTTCTTCACCAACTTCATCAACAACTTTATCCATTAGCGAGAATATATAATCAACAGTCTTCGAGATATTAGTAGTATCAACAGAAGTATGGTAGATCATGCTTCTATCACAATAAATCATGAAATTAACAATAAGCTTTCTATTCCGAGAACTCCATCCATCACACATGATCGTGCAACCATACTGTGGACATTTTATTTTTATTGAAGCAATATATACTTCAATTTCTTTCATTTCTTCCTCTAAATATAGATTGCCAATCTAGTACCCTGTAGGCCCTTTTACACCTGAGCTTGCCTCCGCAATAGTATTAATCATGGTTTGGTAGTAAGGACCACTATCAGCTGCATTGAATGGTATTGCATTGTAGTGAAAGAATTTCGCCATGAATTTTCAGACTTTTTAATATTCTCAGTTGAGAACTTACTTTTGATTGATTTCTTTTTTGTTGGGAACATGTAAGGATCAATACCACGAGCTGAAATTTCAGCTTCTCTCATAGTCATACTCCGACGCAATCCACGGTTACTCCCTAATCCTGAAGGCTGCTAAATACTGCCACCAATATCAACTCCTTCTGCCGATCTTCAAGCCATTTCACGACTTTCTTTCCTAACTTGTTTTAGTTGTCTTCTTTCAACTCCTTCTAAACAACCAACTTCTTCAATTTCATTATCAGAATCTTAATCGGTCACATCATAAAAATTTTCCTCACTTAAAAATCTCATAAGTTGCTCTTTTTTAGATTTTGTGGCCGCTCTTTCTTTGCTACCTTCAGAAAGATGTCGTCACATTATCTGAGATACCTCTTTTGATACTCGCAAGCATCCTTCTACCTGACCGGGTACATGTGTTATATGTTACTTCAATCTAGTGATACCACCATGGACTTGTTTCTCACAACAATTTTACTTCACAAGTTTTCTACTTCCACCAACAGGGGTACCATGTTCTCATCCAATATCGCGTTGCTTTGGAGCCATACTGAAATTTAAAAAAATTATCTATTAAATTAAATTAAAATTAAAACTAAAATTAACTAAATTAAAACAACATTAAATTAGACTCAATTAAATGAAACTAAATTAAATTAAACTAAACTAGTTTATACTAGATTAAGCTACACTAACTTAATTACCTAACTTCAATAAAATTATTAAATTACCTAACTTAATTATAATTACAAAACTTTATTAAATTAAATTAACCTAAATTAAGTTAACTAAACTAATTTAAATTAATTAAACTCAATTAAATGAAACTAAATTAAATTAAACTAAACTAGTTTATACTAGATTAAGCTACACTAACTTAATTACCTAATTTCAATAAAATTATTAAATTACCTAACTTAATTATAATTACAAAACTTTATTAAATTAAATTAATATAAATTAAGTTAACTAAACTAATTTAAATTAAATTAAACTCAATTAAATGAAACTAAATTAAATTAAACTAAACTAGTTTATACTAGATTAACCTACACTAACTTAATTACCTAACTTCAATAAAATTATTAAATTACCTAACTTAATTATAATTACAAAATGTTATTAAATTAAATTAACTTAAATTAAGTTTAACTAAACTAAATTAAATTAAATTACATTAAACTCAAATAAATTAAACTGAGGGGGAGAGAGAGGGGCTGAGGGGAGAGAGAAACGGAGGGAGAGAGGGACTAAGGGGAGAGAGAAACTGAGGGGGAGAGAGAGAGGAACACAGAGAGAGACGGAGACAGAGAAGGAGAGAGAGGGAGACACAGAGAGGGTGAGAGAGAGAAAGAGACGGAGACAGAGAGGGAGAGAGAGGGACAGAGAGAGGGAGAGGGAGAAAGAGTCCGAAAGAGAGAGAGAGACACAGAGGGAGAGAGACGGAGACAGAGAGGGAGAGAGAGGGACAGAGAGAGACAAAGAGAGAGAGGGAGAGAGAGAGGGGGGAGTGAGAGGGGGAGAGAGAGGGACGCAGAGGGAGAGAGAGGGGGGAGAGAGACGGAGACAGAGAGGGAGAAAGAAGGACATAGAGAGACACAGAGAGAGGGAGAGGGAGAGAGGCTGGGAGAGAGACTGAGAGGGAGAGGGGGAGAGAGTCCGACAGAGAGAGACACTGAGGGAGAGAGAGACGAAGACAGAGAGGGGGAGAGAGAGGGAGACTGGGAGAGAGGGAGAGAGGAAAAGGTACCTGCGAGGGCAAGGATCGACGGCGACGCGGGGGGTTTTCCTTCGCTGCTGCAGAACGCGAGAGAGAGGGGGCAGTGTCTCACTCTGTCCCTTTAAGTTGGGATTCACGGGCGCCGAGTCGACCTGGATCGGGTCCGACTCGGACTCGACTCGGTCAACTCGGCGCCCAACCATCGACTCGGGGTTCCGAGTCGAACCGTCAGCGGCCGAGTCGGATACGACTCAGCGAGTCGTATCCGACTCGGCCGATACCTTGAACCGTGCATCAGATGTATTCCATGGATTAGATTTACAGGTTATACAAAGGTTTTTGCTGCAAGAGGAAGCATTTGAACTTATATCCTAGCCGGCTTTTGCTGGTGAGGTGCTAATAAATGCCGTTGTGTCATTAAGAAAAGCCAGAGAGAATAAAGGTTTTATAGTTGGAAATTGATTAAAGGTGCTCAAATCAGGTTTCGAGGCAGTAAATATTGGTGGGTAAGATGCTCAAGTTCAAAGTTAAGTTAAACACCAACAGATTCTATACCAAGTCTTTATTAATTTCAATTCCTATTCTCTTAAGATTGCTAAAGGACGCTTAATGAAAGTATGAACAGATAGGACAGCCCATTTTAAGTTTACAAGGATATTTATATGCAAAGATAGTTAAAAAGGTTACATACTGCATTGAGTTAAACACTTATAGAGTTAAAAAAAGTTGTAAAACATGCACCATGTTGTTCTTAAAAAGGATCCCAAATCTTAAAGACAACTGCTACAAAAAATAACAAAGACAAGATATTGGCGAATCAACTTTCAATCTTCAATTCAACTTGGTGTCTTATATTTCTCAAGAATTTGATCATAAAACTGCGGCCTAAACTGAGAAAAAAGAGATTCTCACCTCCAATCCACCGCACAGAGATCTGACAAAGGGAAAAAATATTTTAAAAAAAAAAAATCTCCCTGCTCTTAGATTTTTGCGACGATTCTCCGATCTATAATGAAGCAAGCTGTATCCAATAACTACAAGCATCAACCATTAATCTATCTGCTCGCTCTAATTTCTAACAATACTAGAAGCTGATCCAATCACCTTCTCAGCGAGAATCAGATCCAATTTGGATCCCCAAATAGTACGAAGATATCACCATCTCAAATATGGAATCACAGAAATCAGATAGATTCAGACACATGATTAAGTGCATGTGTGGATCTAGAAGTGTAAAATTTAGCGATTTTTATGACAAATAAAACAAAATATGAAGAAAAATAGAACCGTTGAAGTAAACGAGAGACCGAAGGGGGAAAAACTGACCTTTTTTCTTGACCGAAGGAGGAAGAGATGCCGTTGGTGGTGGGAAAGATAGAGGGAAAGGAGGAGGTGGTGGGGTCCTGATGGACTTCCACTTCCAATATTTATGAGTATTGTTATTTGTATTATTTTTGTATTACGTTATACTTATTATTTTATGAGTTATGAACCATACAAAAAGTAATTAATGAGAGTGAAACTACTCACAATTCATGAAGGCAAAACTTATAATTCATAAAGTAGTAACATAATGTACTATAAAAAAAGTAATACAAATAACATTACTCAATATTTATAGATAGGGAAGGGAGCGAGTTACACTGAGAACTCTGAAAAAGTGAAAAACATAAGGGAGAGCTGACAACATTCTGAACTAGTATATCGTTGTCGGGCGGTGAGAAATCGACCGATGATGACTATGACGATGAGAAAGAGAGAGAATGGCGGGGAGAGGAGGGGAGAGAGGGGGGGAGAGAGAGCTAGAGAGGGGGAAGAGGCAAGCGGGGGAGGCGAAGCAGGGAGAGGGAAAGAGGGGGAGGCAGAGCGGGGACAGGCAGAGAGCAAGAGAGAGGGAAGACGGACAGACAGACAGACGTACAAACAAAATTTGTGAAAAAGTCACGTGAGAAAACTTCTTTTTCGGTCAGTTTTGATTACTCTTTTTTTTCTATTTTTTTTCCTCTTTTGGTTACCAAAATAAAAAAATAAAAATAAAAGCTTAGTTAGTCACTTCCTTTATCCATTTATAGAGGTTACTAGTATACTGTCGCTGTCGATGGAAAACTGACCGAACGGCAAAAAAAAGGAGGAGGGGGGACAGGAAGGAGGAAAAATGAGGGAGAGCTGAGAGAGAAAGAAGAAAAAGGGGGTCGATGTTGCTCTCTCTCTCTCGCGGATGAAGACGAAGGGACGGACGGACAAAGTTTTATATGAGTCACAGAGGAAAACCGACCTTCGGTCGGTATTTTGCAAGCCCGCATGTCATTTTCTATCATGTTATAATAATAATCAAAATTAACATTAAAGATATTATAGAAAAATTACATTTTTTGATCTTTATGGAACTGTAATAACACTCTCTTAAAAGCTCCAAAGATCTCTTTTTTTTTCTTTCAATTTTTTCAGTTAAATAAAGGCAAAGATTTTAGGATAGAAAAGAGGTGAGGGAGAGCATCCGCGACATTGATGATTCCACTTCAAATTCAACATAGAACATCCTTTTTTTGTTTTTGAGAATATAAGATGGAGCTAAAGTTCCAGCCAAAAAATATATATAGATATAATTAGTAGAAGAGTTCAAAAGCACATCAGTAGAATCCATCCCAAGAAAGTATCAGGAAGCTACAACCTACACGTTCTACTGCAAGAAAAGCAGAAACAACAACAGAAAGAAGTGCAATTCTAAACAAACTGCTATCAAAGTAGCCTCCAAAAAAAAAAACCAAAAACTTCAACAAAGAGCTAAAACTATAGAAAAGAGCCAGTCTCCACTTCCAAAAGCATTCAACACTTTCAATCAACCAGCAGCAGAATCAGTTAAGACTTGATCATCAAGAACCACCATAGTTAATCTGTATACTTCACAAATGTGGTCTCCACATCACAAAAATTATGTGGAAACAAAAGAAAAAATAATTGTTCTCAGCATGCATGTTTTAGCTATTCTTTTTCCTTTTTACTCTTTTCTGAAAGATTGATTTTTAGTCAAATTTGGTGATCTAATGAAACTTGATTAAATTTATTGATGCATTCTCAAGTCTCAACCCAGAAATTACTGTCTTGATTGGTGCCAAATTTCTAACAGGTGAGAATGTTGACAGAGAACATTTCCACAAAATGCCAGAGCCAGATTAGGTCGTGGCTCATAAGCTCAGACAACTATGAATATGTACCATACTTCAACAACTTTTTTCTAAGGAAAAAAAAATCTCATGTCTGTATATTTATTTTCATTTTTTTCTTTTCTGTTTTCGAATAAATGGCTTCATACTTAATCTATTTACACCAAAATGTATAATGCAATATACAAATACATCTAGCAACGTCAATTTAGTTGACCCTTTCCAAATCGGTATACCGTTTTCTAATTTGAAATTTCTAAGGGCAAGTGACTTTTATCGTTGTCAACTCTGCATTCCATAAAAGTTTTTGATCAGTAAGTGTTCGACACGGCTTATCCCCCAAACAGAGAAGGACGATCTTGCTCCACATCTCGACTGCTAGCATGGCACACTCAATATCTCTTCGAATTTTAAGTCTAGTCATGTTTCTCAAACTAAAACAACAACGACGACCAAAGTCTTTATTTCAAATCTTTGATGCCGGCTACGTGAATCATTTTCTTCTCTTCAAGCTCTGTTCAAAATAAATCAAACACTATCCAAAGCATCAGAAACTGTCGTCCTGTGTTTGTCCTCGAGTTTGATCTCAACTCTCAAGAACAACCTCCAGCTACTAAATTAGGTGGCTGTCCTGAATATACTGATGACATCGAAGAGTCAATCTTCCGAAGTTTAGACCGACCGAGACTGGGCTTCGCAAGACCGAATTTTCTATTTAGAGAGCTGCCACTGGACTCTGAGCTGAACATTCCTTGCCTTGAGGCTTTGTTTTCAATCAGAGTAATCAACAGCAGGTGGCTGCATCTACTGTAGTTTGACCAAAGCTAGTGTTATTTGGAAACGACATTTGCCGATTTATAAAATATATATTGGATTGTACATACAAAAGGCCAGCTGAACAACAAACCTTTCCAATTAGGGGGGAAAAAAAGAAGAAAAAGAAAAAGAAACAAGGAAATGATTAGATTACCCCAAAAAGAACTGTGTTAGACTGACTATAAGATCTTCTCTCTCTTCTAGCTGAACCAGTCTAACACGTCCATGAGGCCGATCTTTTAATCATAGGCTTCATCGCCTTGTCCTCCTCCAGCGCGACCATACCTAGATGAGAGGGGTCTTCCAGCATCATCTTCGCCACCAAATACCCCGCGATGGACCATGTCTGGAACTTCCTCGCCTGTTTGCCAACATATCGTCCCAGCTTCCCGTCATAGTACTCAGGCCAACCGTCTTTCAATAACCGGCTCTCGGCAAGCTCGATCGCTCGTCTGGCGATCTGAGGTCGGCCAGTCTTGATGCAGGCTGCAGTTAGCAGCCACAGAAGGACTGCAGAAATGGTACAAACAAGGGTAGGGAATGCACAATTATTTTGTCTGCTCAATGTGTTTGGACAACTCAATGAATAAACTAAACTAGCGCTTCATAAAAGCCCTATCATTGAATAATCTTAGAAGCAGAAACTAATTAATCTTCAAGTAAGCTATAATTGATTCTTGACTTTTTCACCAAATATGTATTAACTGTTGATTGATGGACCCAATTCATGCTAATTGCTAAATCTTAGCAAATAAAGGATACCAACTCCAGCATGCTACATCATTACTTAAATAAACTCTCGGTGAGTTAATAAGCCTAGTACAGAAATTTGAGTCAGTGAGAACAGTATATTTTCCATTGCATTAAAATTCTTAAACCAATATAGATAATCACAAGCAAACTAAGTATATAATCATGAAATGGTGTTTCATTCTTTTTCATCGGATTAGCTAATGGATATACATTCTTTGGGACAATTATGATACTTTGTGAGAAAGACAAGTTTCCGAGTGACAAACCTGGCCATGAACCTCCATTGTGGTAACTCCATCTGGTATTTTTTGGGTCGCAACCAGTTACAATCTGCCATTCATGGCTCTCAATCGCAGGATAAGCTATCTTTATGGGCATTTCGCCAACCAGCTCTTCCCAACGCAACTCAATCAGATCCATTATAGCTGCAGATTGCTCTGGGGTAGCGAGAGATGATAAAATGGCAATACAATTGCCTAGGGCAAACCATCGAAAGTCCATCCTTGCAGGACTGACATTTCCAATGAAGTAGCCTCCACGAATAGGCATAAAGTCAAATACCCAGTCTGGGATTGAATCAGGAATAACATTGAATTTGTTGACTGCTGTGTGAGAATACTCCTCTGTTTTATAGCGATATATGTCATTTAGCTGCTGGAAATCTAGCCAAAAGTAACTCCTCATGTGATAACTTAAGGCATGTAACCGATTCGCAATTCGTTCTATAAACTCCTTCCCTTGTGTATCATGTTTAAGCATCGCTAAAGCACACCTCAGCGCCATAAAGAAAAGGGCTTGGATTTCAATGGGATAGCCATAAACTCCCTGCGGATTTTCAGTAGCAACAGAAAAACATAAATATGGAAGCAAGAACCAGTCATTAATGCTAACTGGGAGTAATTTAAGCAATCATCTTTATCCCTACTAACAATATATCATAAAGATAATGTAGCTAAATTCCAAATCAGTTCATGCAGTTTCCGGAAAAAATAAATGTGATACAAGAAGCAATGGGAAATAGAAGGGGAGAAGCGACATTGAAAAGATTGACTGCGGAAGCAATGCATAATTAGACTCCTAATTAATATAAGCACGTCTTTACCTGAAGCTCCAACGTCATTAACATATTGTAAAATTCCGTAAAACTTGTTATTTGCTGTCTGTGCACTGTATAGGCGTTATACCAAACCTATAGTTACATTATTCACACTTCCTCACTGGTGAGCTCAACCATAAGCAATTTGTTGTAATGTTTTGGAATTGAATTGTACAGTGAACGTTTGCCTGATATTAGCAGATGATGAGCTGTCCTTTGTGTTGATGGCAACTCCTTGGGAAGTGAATCT
Organism: Agave tequilana; assembly: GCA_038442645.1. Classification (NCBI taxonomy): domain Eukaryota; kingdom Viridiplantae; phylum Streptophyta; class Magnoliopsida; order Asparagales; family Asparagaceae; genus Agave; species Agave tequilana. Next base: position 78,994 of record JAVJIF010000812.1, read on the forward strand.
CAAAACAATGTTATGTCAGCGGAGTATTATGTCAACAACAAGACAATAACACAAAAGCCTTCATCCATACTTCTGCATCGGGAAGATATCAGTGACTGTCTACAGTCGGCTCTTTGAATGCTTGTTAATACCAGCTAAGTGAATCCATTTGGTATTATCCTTCACATGAGATATTTCAAAACCCACTTCATGGACCCATGCAGCTGATTCACCCATTTGATATCTAGTCAGAGAGTGAGGGAATAAGGAAGGGAGGGGGGAGGGGGAGAAAGGATGCTATCTATTATGTGAATTTGCATAAGAACTGATTGTAAAGACACAGTAAGGGTAAGGCATTGAAGAGAACAAGCACAGAACATTGTTACATTAGATCACATTAATCAAGTGACATATGTCACCGTGTCCGAATAGCCACATAAAAGAAGTCGTTTGTGTCCATCCACTTGGATGTAGTTTCAGTAATGACAGCCGGATGAAGAGATTTTCTTTGCTAAAAAGGTAGCAAGAAAGAATCAAGAAGCTTGAGTCAACCTAAAGTTGGCAACTCCAAAAGGAACAACAAAGTTGTCTGAATTGCACACTGCATGTCTCTTTAATATAAGTGTGTCACCATTTAGATATCATAATTATGTTTGTCAAGGAATCCATGTCAGCAAATGCGCCCTCAAAAGTGTGAGCTTTTAGTAACCTCGACAATCTGAAAAATGATATCAATCTGTTGGAAAGTAAACTCGACAATCTGAAAAATGAAAGTAATGATCTTTATTGTGGACCAACAAAGATACATGTAATTAAACCCAAATCACCTAGTGCAATTTTCGGGAAATGCTAGCACGCTATGAACAAACAAAAAAGTCCGTTAACATGCCTGATTCAAGAAAAACACAGCTATAAAAATAAATGCTAGCCTCGTGTCATGGTTTTGAATGCCAAGTCAAATGTGGCAAGTTACATTTAACTGAGTCCAAGATGGATTGTACACAGTCCTATTTTCTCACAAAGAACTACAAACTATACTTCTACCCTTTTATTCTGACTTGACTCATACACAGGACCAGTCAGCTTTCAATTCACTTTCCAGAGTCTTCTGACTCTTATTATTCAATATTTCATGCTTATTTAAAAAAACAATAGTAAGACATGGTATCCACCTCTGATGATTGTTGATAATCAGTTAATGGTTTTCTCCTTGTTCTAAGTTCTAACTCATCCTCGTAGAATAGATTTGCCCGTTTTGTTTCTGTTTTTACCTATCATCTTAAATCCACTTGACATTAAGTATCAATATATCATTCAGAACCATTTGAAAAATATAAGAAAGCTTCCTTTTGCAGCTTTTGAATGATGCGAGTTAAATATTTTTTCTATATTTTTCTAATGCGCGTTCAAAAGGTGCATTCTTCATACAATGACTAAAAATGTGACATTTGATCGATGAGCCTGGGGGGAAACACGGATGATTGCTCCTTTCTTAAATAAGTTAAAAGGCAATACCGGAAAAGGTAGGCCTGCCGAATGGCCGATTGGTTATCGGCGTTTTATGGTGGGACAGGATCTTTGTTTGCATGCACCAACTCAAGGTTAAGATCAGATTGTCTCTCAGTCATAACAACTTGGATAATTTTTCTCCGTTGACTTTTCATCGTGCTCAGCCTCTGAGGCTGATCCGCTTTGATGGAAAAGGCTTAGATGATAGTGGTCGCAGTTATTCCCCCCATCCCCACCCCACCCCCCACAAGCCACCCACAACAGAAACAAAAATGCAACCAAGAAAAAAAGAGGAGAGAACTCATCCCATCACTACTCATGAAAAGGTCATGTCTAATTAATTTCCCCATTTGCTAGAACCCCAAGTTTTACAATAGCAAAGAAGGTTGCCAAGAGTGTTATAAGTAAACAAGCGAGCTATTTTGTAGACTACTTTTTGATGATAAGAGTTGGCGGGTGTAGTGGTCAGATCTTGATCTTCATCAGGATCGCGACACGTATCTCACTTCATCGGGATCGACCCCAGCAAAACAGCAAGCACGAGCACCTTCCCGATACCACTTCAATCAGCGCTGAGGAGAAAGCCCGAGTGCCTCCTTGAGATCATTTCAACCTGAGTTATTCATCCAGATGTAGAACTTTGACGAAAGCACTTTGCGGGGTTGGGAGTCTCGATCCCCATAACATAGGCCCACTACGAAGTCTTCCACCTCCACTACTAGATACAACTCAGCAGCGAAATTTCGTGATATGTAGAATCCACTGCCATATCACTCCCACGTTTTAAACGCTGTAATGCCTCCAACCACCACAGGTCGTTACGAATGTAGACATATATTTCTGCATGTCAATCACAACAACCAAGCGCGATGATCTGGACAGTTACAAAAGAACCATAACATGCAAATCATGTTGTTATGGAGATCCACACGACCCATACTATCAGTAATGACTCTCAAGGTATTTATACGCTGGAACTAAAAGAAAAAAAAGAGATGGATCTAAGCAAATTTAGCCCAAAAAGATTGTAAACACAAGATAGCTCTATAAATTCACTGTAACCTCTGCAAACTAGTGAATTTTCTCTCTCCTCTACGTGATTTTTTTTTTTCAATTTGAGTTTTCACGTAAAATCTCGTCTTTACTTGCTTTCTATGCTGAAATCTTTATTATCGTCATATAAGCAAGACAACCCTAACTCCCCGTAGTGCAAAACTGACCGTTCGATTAATCGTATCGAAAAATCTCCACAACAATGTGATAACAAACTCAATTATACAGTGTGGCTTTCTAGGCCAAAAACAAAAAATTGACACACAACATATCTAAGATAAGTAACCATCAATGGCTTACCATAAGATGCCTACAAAATAAATGATCGTAAAAGCAAGAACAACACATAAATATACTACTTCTATCTAAGAATGCAATAAGAAACAGAATCCAAAAGAAAATTCAGTTGAAAACAAATATGAAGGTGAACGAAGATAGCAGATACTATATCAAAGACCAGAGAACTACGCTCTTAGTGAACATTAAAAAAATGGTAAATAATGTAACCTATTGATTCTGAGGGTGTGTGGGTGGGGGTGTATTGGGGGGGTGGGGTGGGGTGGGGTGGGGGGTGGGTGGGTGTGTTGGGGACGCGAACCTCCATCACGAGTGTTTAACCACCTAAGCGACCGCGCAGTCGCACACATGATATGTGAAGTATCTGCATGAGAATTCCTTAACGATGGAAGATAACAGTCTAAAAAAATTAAGGGGAAGATAACAGAACAAGAGAAGAACATTCTAACCGTTAAAAATCTCAAGAGTTGGTAAAAATTTGTACCCCCAATGAAAATCATGACTGTATTGTGAAAAATAAATTATGATCAGAGACACTACCAAGACTTCTTAATTTTTTCCTTAACAAAGTTTACCTATGGACTGTATTCATGTTCACTTTGGGAGTAAAGATATGTTCTTCAAAGAAGAGGGTTTAGAATCAAAGGGGTTTTCAGATGAAATGTCAACTACATTAAAGAGATATGTGAAATGAGATAAAATTAAATTAAAAATGGAATAGAGAGACATTTTTTATATATGTTCCTGACTTCATCAATCTTACCATTCTACGATCTATCATAGAGCATCCATCAGCGCAGAGCAAGGTCGGAAAGGTGTCAAACCCCTCTGACAGACATAGAGCTAGCACCAGTCTCATCCCCTTTTGACATTCAGGTGTTTCAGACAGGGATAAATCCCCAGTAGACTTTGTGTAGGCACGGAGAAGAAATATCCACCAGAAACCAGAGTCAACAGGTGCCACCCTCCCAATTGCACTTTCACCAAAATCTGCAACTAAAGTATCAGTTTTCCGAACAGGATCGTGAAGCACCTTGAAGCTTGCTGGCATCACTCCATCCCCAAGCTTGAAGCGGTCTACCTTCTTTTCCCATCCTTGAAGGCGAACAGTTTTCAACAGAAAGTTTCTAACTATGTCGTGTTCACCATTCATCAGAAAAGCCAATGCACTTGGTACAAAATCACGGACAAATACCTGTCAAAAAGAAAACAGATCAATGCCAATTTGTTGGTATTCTTGTTGTTAATGATAGGGTTTAAAACAATTATCTATGTGCAGTAGCCTCCGTCCCCTATATTTTCCCAAGGCTATCAAAAACTCAAGCACTGATCAGTGTAGACTCGTAACAAAAAAAGTCTAATCCTAAACGAATAAGGTCCAACCTTATCCTTTCGTGTTGGGGAATGCTGTTAGACAGGTTAAACATACTCTAGGAATTATCCTTCAAGTTTGTATTGTTAATCTCATATGAAGGTGGCCCACTTAACCTTGATTATTTGCATTGGATTCCTATTAAAGTTAACTGATATTAAGGATGCCCATATTATTGTCACATTTATATAGTTATATGGTCTCTTGAAATATAAAGGGTAGCATGATGGAAAGGTTTATTTCAAGGGGACTTATGTGCAAATGTGCGACACACTTTTCTCCTCCTGTAAAGAAAACAAAACTCACGCTCATTTTTTTGGGTCTCTCCATCAGAAAAGAAAAGAGGGTTTTTGAGAAAAGAAAAGGAGATAGAGAAAAGAGGATCCTTTGCATTTAGGGTTTGCAGGAATCAAAGTGAAGGACAAGGGGCTTCTTCTTCCATTCATCACAAGGATCTTCAACCTTCATCTGAATCAATGGCTTCCGGTATGTATATGCATTTAATTTGTATATGCTTTCAATTCTTGAGATGTATATGATTCAGATTCATGGCCATTATTCCGCATTAAATTCTATTTCATTTTCAACATTTGGTATCAGAGCCATGGTTAAAGAATCGATACATCTTGGATTTAGGAATTATGAAAAAGTTAGGGTTTTTGATTAACGATTCAATTTTGATCATTTTAATTGTAGAATTTGTAGAGGATTTAATAGCCCTAATATCATGTTCATATTCCTCTAATTATGCAATTAAATTGGGATCAAAATCAAGGAATTAAAAAACCCTAATTTTTGATAATTATGGATTAAAATCGTCGGAACAGGAACTGTCTCAAATAACTGTTTCGTCGACTATTAGTCGACTAATAATAGGCTATAGTCGACTAATTTATTTTCCCGAAAGTTGAGAACTTTCTGTTGGATTCAGGAGTTGACTTATAACTTTTGACTAGTCGACTAGTAAAGTGTATAGTCGACTAACCATTTTGTCAAGTCGACTAATTTTCAACCGAAAGTTTGTCTTCCCACAGGAGTCGACTAATAAAATTGTGTAGTCGACTAATAAAATATATAGTCGACTAATAATATTGGTATAGTCGACTAACTTTCTTTTGCCCTAGTCGACTAGACCAAATGTGTAGTCGACTTGACTTGACCCAAGTCGACTAATCTTTCCTTGTAGTCGACTAATACCTGTTAATAATCAATCATAATGTACATTACACATTTAAGTTATTGTGTTAGTATTGATTGATGCTTGGTCAAGTAATGTATTGAGATATTATGGCTTTACTCAAATAAAATGGATTAGAGAATATTATTGGTTAGTTTTGTATTCATAAGGCTTATTGATTTAGTAGTTGCCAAAGTGACCTAGGTTAGTAAATCTTATGAATATACAACTACATAAAAGACTTGTCAATGTAAGTGACATTAAAGACAATAATATTCTCGATGGCGGTTCTAGTTAGGAGATTGGGACTGGCCCAAAGGAAAGTCTCTTTCAAATAATTATGAACCGGGGTAGGGTAGTATAATTTATGTAACTTAGTGGTGTGGAATTGGATACCCAAAGGTAACATGACTTACTAACTAAGTGACATAAATTATATTAGACCTACATAGGTGATAAAAGTTCTCACCTAAAGAGTGAACACTAGATATGCTTAGGTTTCGCCCAAAGGAGAAATCAAAGTGATATCAATAGTTCATCTTAATTAAATTTAAAACTTGTATTGATTCGAGGCATTAATGTGAGCTTGTCCTATTATGTTTCAGTGAACGTCCCTACTTCCCTTCACACTCATGCCACTAGCATTCCAGCCTTGGATGGTACCAACTTTTCAGAGTGGTTTGAACATGTACAGTTTACACTGGGTGTTTTGGACCTAGACATGGCCTTAATAGTTGACAAACCTAATGAAGTAACTGCTGAGAGTACAGCAGAACAGGTCAGCCATGCCAAAGCTTGGGAAAGGTCTAATAGGCTCAGTCTTATGTTCATAAAGATGACCATAGCTAATAACATCAAGACTTCACTCCCTCCTACAACTATTGCATCTGAACTATTAAGTGCGGTTAAAGACAGTTTTAAGTCTGCAGATAAGTCATTAGCTGGCACCCTAATGGCTGAACTTACCACCATGAAATATGATGGTAATAGAGGAGTTCAGCAACACATTCTAAACATGACTGATAAGGCTGCTAAGCTAGGATCACTGGGAATGAAAGTTGATGAGTCCTTCTTGGTACAGTTCATCCTCAACTCGCTTCCTTCTCAGTTTGGGCCATTCAAGATCCACTACAATACTCATAAGGATAAGTGAAACTTGAATGAGCTAACTGGTATGTGTGTTCAAGAGGAAGTGAGACTGAGGCAAGAAGGACAGCACTCAGTATTGACAGTAACTTCAGAAGGTATCCATAAGAAAAGTAAATATGGAAGAGGTAAGAGATTTCCATCAAAGAAAGGAAATGACCATGGGGAAAGTAGCCAAGGTCATAGAAAAGCTTTCACTGTCAAATGCTACTTCTGTGGCAGAAAAGGACATGTGAAGAAGGACTGCAACAAGAGGAAAGCTTGGTTCGAAAAGAAAGGTATAAATCTTTCTTTTGTATGTTTTGAATCAAATCTTGCTGAAGTTCCTTCTAATACTTGGTGGATTGACTCTGGAGCCACAACTCACATAACTAATTCAATGCAGGGATTCCTTACAACCAGGAAACCGAAGGAAAGTGAGAGATTCGTCTTTATGGGGAACCGTCTCAAAGTGGAGGTCGAATATGTTGGTGTTTATCGACTACTCTTGGAGACGGATCATCAGATGGATCTTGAGGATACTTTTTATGTACCTTCGATTTCAAGAAACTTAATGTCATTATCCAAATTAGATGTTTTTGGATATTCTGTTTTGTTTAGTTGTGGAAAACTCTCTTTAATGTATAATTCAATTCCGGTTGGACATGGAATTTTATGTGATGGTTTATATAAAATTTCATTGAATGATGAGTTTGCACAATCTTTATTATCTCTGCATTCGAATGTTGGTATAAAACGTGGCTTAATAAATGAAAAATCCTCAATCTTGTGGCATAGGCGACTGGGGCATATCTCCAGGGATAGAATTATAAGATTAGTGAAGACTGGGATTTTGGATAACCTAGACTTCACTGATTTTGATGTGTGTGTGGATTGCATAAAAGGAAAGCAAACCAAACACACTAAGAAAGGTGCCACAAGAAGTAAAGAACTCCTGGAAATAATTCATACAGATATTTGCGGACCACTCTCCATTCCATGTTTTACTGGAGAGAGATATTTCATTACCTTTATAGATGATCTATCACGTTATGGTTATGTGTATCTAATTAATGAAAAGTCTCAGGCTGTTGACATCCTAGAGGTGTTCATTACAGAAGTCGAGAGACAATTAGATAGAAAGGTTAAAATCATAAGATCAGATCGAGGTGGTGAATTTTATGGTAGATATGATGAGTCAGGACAACATCCTGGCCCATTTGCCAAATTTCTAGAAAAGCATGGTATTTGTGCTCAATACACAATGCCAGGTACGCCTCAGCAGAACGGTGTTGCTGAAAGGCGGAACCGAACACTTATGGATATGGTTAGGAGCATGATGAGCTTCTCAAATGTACCCAATTCATTGTGGAATGAAGCCTTAAAGACTGCTATGTATATCTTAAACAGGGTTCCTAGTAAGGCTGTCCCAACAACTCCTTTTGAGTTGTGGACTGGTAGGAAACCCAGTTTAAGACATTTACATATTTGGGGTTGTCCAGCAGAGGCTAGAATATATAATCCACAAGAAAAGAAATTAGACTTAAAAACAATATCTGGGTATTTCATTGGTTATCCAGATAAGTCTAAGGGATACAAAATTTATTGTCCTAACCATAGTACAAGAATAGTTGAAACTGGTAATGCCAGATTCCTGGAAAATGGTGAAATTAGTGGGAGTGCTGAACCAAGAAAGGTAGATCTTGAAGTGGTAAGGGTAAATATCCCAATACACTTTCCTTCAAGAGAGATTGTTGTTCCTCAGCTTGACCATCAAGTTGAGATACCAGAACAACAAGTTAATGTTGGTTCACCACTCCATGAAGATATTCCCATTGAAAATATTGTAGAACCACCACAACCGGCAGCTTTGAGAAGATCTCAAAGGGAAAGAAGATCTGCCATTTCAGATGATTATGTGGTATATCTACAGGAATCTGACTATGATATTGGGATAAATAAAGATCCAGTTTCATTTTCACAAGCCATAGAATGCAATGATTCTAGTAAATGGGTTGATGCTATGAAAGATGAGTTAAAATCTATGGACCAAAACCAAGTCTGGGATCTCGTTGAATTGCCTTATAACTGTAAGAAAGTCGGGTGTAAATGGGTCTTTAAGACCAAGCGCGACTCTAAAGGCAATATCGAACGATATAAGGCTAGACTTGTGGCCAAAGGTTTCACTCAGAAAGAAGGCATTGACTATACAGAGACCTTCTCTCCAGTATCAAAGAAGGATTCTCTTAGAATCATTATGGCACTTGTAGCTCATTATGATTTGAAGTTACATCAAATGGATGTGAAAACTGCTTTTCTAAATGGAAATTTGGATGAGAATATCTACATGGAGCAACCTGAAGGGTTCGCAATTAAAGAACAAGAACACTTGGCTTGCAAATTAAAGAAATCTATATATGGACTTAAACAAGCTTCCAGGCAATGGTATATAAAGTTTAACGATACCATTACCTCTTTTGGATTTACAGAAAACACTGTTGATCAGTGTATATATCTAAAGATCAGTGGGAGCAAGTTTATTTTTCTGGTTCTGTATGTAGATGACATCTTGTTAGCTAGTAGTGATCTTGGTTTGCTGTATGAAACTAAAAGTTATCTAACCAAGAACTTTCAGATGGTTGATATGGGTGAGTCAAATTATGTTATTGGCATAGAGATCTTCAGGGATAGATCTCAAGGATTGCTAGGATTGTCTCAGAAAGGGTATATCAATCGAGTCTTGGAAAGATTTCATATGAAAATGTGTTCAGTCAGTCCTGCACCCATACAGAAGGGTGACAGATTAAGTGGTAGCCAGTATCCCAGAAATGACTTAGAAAAGGGTCAAATGCAGAAAGTTCCGTATGCATCAGCTGTTGGGAGCTTGATGTATGCAAGCACTTGTACCAGGCCAGATATCAGCTTTGCTGTTGGGATGTTGGGAAGATACCAGAGCAATCCAGGAATGGAGCACTGGAAATTAGCTAAGAAGGTTATGCGGTATCTTCAAGAGACAAAGGACTATATGCTCACATACAGGAGATCAGATCAGTTGGAGGTGATCGGCTATTCAGACTCAGATTTTGGTGGTTGCCCAGATAGCAGGAAGTCTACCTCAGGATTTATTTTCTTGCTAGCAGGTGGGGCAATCTCGTGGAAGAGTGTGAAGCAGTCCATTATTGCTTCATCCACAATGGAGGCTGAGTTTATAGCATGTTTTGAAGCCTCGAATCATGCATTATGGTTAAGGAATTTTATCTCAGCACTTGGTGTAGTTGACTCTATTGCCAGGCCGCTGACGATATATTGTGACAATACAGCAGCCGTATTTTTCTCTAAGAATGGTAAGTACTCTAATGGTTCTAGACACATAGAACTTAAGTACTTGGTGGTTAGAGAAAGAGTTGAGAAACAAAAGGTGTCAATTGTAAGTATAAGTACCACTTTAATGGTTGCTGATCCAATGACAAAGGGATTGCCTCCAAAGACATTCAAGGAACATGTTGTAAGAATCGGTCTTTTGGGCAATCTGTAAATGTGTATTTTGGTACTTATGTAATTGACATTATTGTACAAATAAAAGTTTGTTTCTGTGTTTCCTGTTATCCAATTATGTGTGCACATATTATGTTGGATGTTTGTTAAACAGGAAATGTCTTTACAAGACAATTATAGGGGTCATTTTGGTTATGGACTCAATTAGTAAGGGTTATCAATGTTGTGGTACATAGAAGGGAGTATGACGTGGATGTTGTATAACCGCTATGACTCGCATTGGTGGTCCAAGCTAATTGCAGTATTACAGTTTTTCATATTTGGGCTTATCAGTTGTTGTTTTTAAAATTCGTGCACGTGTCAAAGTTTTTCAGTATGGAATCCAATGGAGTCAAAATGTTTTGAAAATGAGTCTTTTCTTTTATTTATTTTCTAAAGTTTTTAACCTAATCGGTTAGTGGTCCAAGTGGGAGAATGTTAATCTCATATGAAGGTGGCCCACTTAACCTTGATTATTTGCATTGGATTCCTATTAAAGTTAACTGATATTAAGGATGCCCATATTATTGTCACATTTATATAGTTATATGGTCTCTTGAAATATAAAGGGTAGCATGATGGAAAGGTTTATTTCAAGGGGACTTATGTGCAAATGTGCGACCCACTTTTCTCCTCCTGTAAAGAAAACAAAACTCACGCTTATTTTTTTGGGTCTCTCCATCAGAAAAGAAAAGAGGGTTTTTGAGAAAAGAAAAGGAGATAGAGAAAAGAGGATCCTTTGCATTTAGGGTTTGCAGGAATCAAAGTGAAGGACAAGGGGCTTCTTCTTCCATTCATCACAAGGATCTTCAACCTTCATCTGAATCAATGGCTTCCGGTATGTATATGCATTTAATTTGTATATGCTTTCAATTCTTGAGATGTATATGATTCAGATTCATGGCCATTATTCCGCATTAAATTCTATTTCATTTCCAACATGTATAACAAACACAATATACTACAGTTGTTATACTGAAAATAAGCAGAAGCATTTCAGGCAGAAAAACAGGTTCCTAATAACATGAGAAGTTTACTAGAACAAACAGTAGAATTTCACCTAGAAACCAAAGGAAACTCCAAAATTGCACGAGCAACAATAATCAAATGGTTACTGTGTCTGTAAGTAAAGCTAGATGGGTGAAAAATATTGGGGCAGATTTAGCAATGGGTACTATGTTCAAAAAGTTATTTTGAAAGATAAAAGTAATGAAACTCACCAAGAGCCTGAATTACCAATCAGAAGAGAGATCGAGTTACCCCATATGAAGTTCTAAGAATTCAAATTTATTTTGGAGTTCAAACAAGATAGTTTCTACTTCCACAACATTACGAGATATCTATTCTTCAACTTATCGATAAGAAAAAAAGAGATGTAAGATCACAAATGCTTCCCAAAAAACAAGAATGTCATGTAGCCAGGACCCTGAATATGATTTTAACACAGAAAAACTAAAATTACAGAGGGAAGAAATGAGCCTTTTAGAGTAAATAATTGTGCAAGAACTCACTTTTTGCACTTCAGGCAATCTTTGCTTTCTATTTTCAAACTTTTAAAAATATTGAAATGTAAATCTATCTGTTAACGTACCTATAATGAAGATCAATATCGAGATAGAGAGGTTAAATTTTCAACAAGCAGATGTTGTAAAATCTCACATTCTAGTTCATCAACATGTTGTTGCCTATGCTTTGTCGGTTTATTAGACTAACATTTTTATGTTTTGTGAGATGCCAGAGTAATTATCACTTCTCTATTTTGGGGAATGTTCCGTCAAACTCTTTTCCATTTTCTTATTTTGATTATTTCTACCTAATTCTTGTATCTTTCAAGGAAAAAAGAAAAATAGAAGGGAAAAAAACCAATAAGTACACCACATATAGGTCTGAGAAAACTCCTGTCCGATTAAGAAAATGAATATTTTCTTAAAAGACTTATTAAAACATAAGCGGACCTTATTTTGCGTGATATTCTGCTATCTATCTTTTGATATATTAACAAGCAAGACCAAAATTATATATAACTTACAAAGCCTAAACACACAGCTCCTTATACAAATATAGCAAAGATCATGATTCATCGGTCAAACAGAGGAAGAGGGTCGACTCAATGTAACACTTTAATCATGATCCTCTCTCCATTCCCACACTCTTTGTCTGTAATCAATACATATAAATTATCTAATTATTAAAAAATTTTACCACCAAGCAAAACCATAGAAAAAGAAAAAGGCAATGAGAAACACCTGATCATAATTTAAGACCTCCTCCGAAGCATGATCATAGGCTGCAATGGTCCCCACGGGCTGCCCCCTGAAGTACACCATCGACCTCCTCAGAGCCTCCCAAGCCTCAGCTACCATCGGATGCAGTTCGAACGAAGCCCCACGCATAGACGACGTTGGCGTGTCAAGGACCGACCGCATCCCTCCGGGCGAGTACAGGTTCTCATAGCTGTCCACAGCTCGAAAGTTTGCCCCAATCGAGAGCTCGCTGACTGATCTCTCGTCAAATGATCTCTGCCTCTCAATATTCAGCCTCGGTTTCACGTGAAGACGCGAGAAATCAAGGTCATCAACTTCGTGGATGGAGGAGCTCGATTCAAATTTCAGAATGCTCGGACCGCCATTAGTCCCGACCGTTTCGCCCATTGCTTAGATCTTGTGATCTGCATCAAACGAATCAGATCAAATTGGGAAAAAGCCCAAAAGGAAATAAAATAAACAGTAGACTTCGCTTTCATGAGACGGTCAAACAACCAATTTGAAAAAGAATGCTGTGATATAAAGAAATTCTAGTAGATCTGGCATCGAGATTAAGATAAAAAAAAACAACAAAATCTCCATAGATTCTCTCAGATTGAAATTAAGACACGTATTTGAATAATCATCAATTCCTTAAAAACCAGCAAAATAGCCGATTAAAAAGAATAATGCGGACTATAAACAAGTTGCAGTAGATCTCAGATCGTAATTCAGCTGAAACAAGAATCCTAAATACCGCAACAAGAGACGATTTGCTTCCAAGCTAACAATCAGCAGAACAAAGGAGAAAAAATGGCGAAAAATCTGAAAATTTTGAGAGAGATTAGAGGGAGAGAACGAACCCTAGAGATCTGCAGAGGCTCGAGCTGATCTCTTCGAGATAAAAAGCGCAGGTCTCGGGAGATCGAAGAGACCGAGGGGAGATGAATTTATTAAGAGAGAAGGAGGAGGAGAAAAAAAGAGGCGAAGAGAGAAAAAAGAAAGCAGCACATCGCAAGCGGGTATTTATAGGAGGGAGCGGGCGGATGAACCCAGTAAAATGCTTGGGTTCGTCTCTCCACCGGTCCGCTCTTAGAGGTGTGACCGGCTGACCGTCAGTCGCCGGTGCTGGCACGTGGGGCGCTCCGCCGGCTGACGTGGAGGCGGGCTGCAATTGATTTTGTTGTGGCGTTCTGTCGCTTAATAGTGTTTTACGAGGGTAATTACGAGGTTAGATGTTGTTTGTGCCGGGATTAATTTAGAGATATTTGTTTCATTATGTGTTTTTTTAAGAGAAATGCTGTGTTAAACCGCCACCGCGCTTTTACAGTTTTGTACCTTCTTTAAATGTTATTACTCTTTTGGTACTTGTCATATAACTCCTTTTTTTTAAGGTTAGAAAAAACTGAAACGAAAATAATTTAATTAGTGTGGATGATATATGCTAGATCTATCGAAGTTGTGGATAAGATCGAATTAAATCCAAATACTTTTATTCCTTTAAATCAATAACGAAGATGCACTCACTTTGAGAATTTTTATTAATTGTAAAGATCAAATCTTAGCTATTTTTGTCCATCATTAAAATCTGACATAATTGGCAATGAAAAGAATAATTATTTAATTGGATTAATTTTTTGGCTAAACGTGTTTAACTAAAATTTATAGTTCGATAAACATTCGCATCTTACTACGCTTATGCATTTACTGAATTTTATTGTCTTGAATATTTGAAAAGCAGCGAGATTGCTCTAAAATTATAAGTAAAATTTGTCAAGATTTATGTATCATTTTATGTGCACTTTTTCTCTTTTTTACTTCTCAATGTATTTTTGTGCACGCACTTCTGATCACGTCCAATGATAAGGTTATTTTCTTAATTACTTTTTCAGAAATAAAATTGGTGCTATGATTTGTTAATTATTTGCATCAAATTCAGCCTAATATCAGATGAAAGGACGACAGACATGCTTTGTAGACGCCAAATTTACAAGGTGATATCTGCAAAAGAACAGCAGAGCCTGGACCGTCAGCCTGGACGTGAACCGTCAACGGGCACAGCGCGCCTCGGGTTGTTGGACCGGTGCCGGTCAAGACTCTGACACGTGTGCAGTCTTCATTGGTCATCGAGTTGTCATAAATCAACCCTTGGTTAATCCGAAATGCACGGAAGAAGACGACAAGGATGTTCGTCACGTGCCCCTTGGTTGGTCGGGACGGACCGTCCTATTCGCCCCAGGCTAAACGGACGGTCGAGATCTGGTATTGGGACGATGGAAACAAGAGAAGTGAGTTGGTGGGGATGAGCTGGTGACCGTACATCTGTCGCCCGAAAGATGAGCTGTACTGTACCGTACCGTACTAGTGTGCCACAAGTATTAAACCGTTGTTGTTGTCGCTCGTGGGAAAAAACACGCGAACCGAAAGCATGCAAGTTATGGTTATTGGTCCCGCGGACATGACTCGTGTTTTCACCGACAAGTCACGTGGACTCACGCGCAATCTGCGGCTGAATTTTAATCTAATGTTTTCACTGATTATTTCCATAAAAAAACTCATAATTATCTAAAATATTATAATATTTTTCTTCACTCCAGAAAAATGAGGATGAACTGAGACAAGAGACAACTCTATTTTATTTCACACTCAAAACTTAAGTTTTTGATTGAATTTTTAATTGAATTTTTAAGATTCAACCGCACATTATCATTTTCATATTCTAAAATATACACGTATGAAAATTCACGTGATTTGAATTTTTTTTAACTCTATTTTCTTTGAGCTCAAATATTAAGAATAAAATAGAATGATCAGATCAATGAGTTAACGAACTCCAAATCACTTGATTTTTTATATATGTATATATTAGAACGTGAAGATGATAACGTACGATCCGATCCTAGAAAGAAATTATCTTTTCCCCCACTTGATTATATGTTATTTCTTTTGGGGTCTTATGTTGTCCAAACGTGACACATAATAATACATTAGAGAAGTCTGGGTCCATGCCTTAATAATAATGTATATCTATTTTTTTTTCCCCCTGACCAATGATGATACAAGAATCTTTTCTGCGTTATGGACCAGCTTATGTTACAAGCAGAGAGAACTGCCGGCATCCATGCTGCATGCAAGAAGACAAGGCCAGCACTCACGTGGATTGGTCTCTCACATCAGCTCATGGTTAAATTGCTCCATCCCTCCCTCCTATGTATTCCTCTCTTGTTCACGTGTGTGCGCATCAAAACAAACCCCACCACTGGCTAGCTTGGCTTGGCTTGCATTTTTTTCTTTTCTTTGGAATATGCTTCTTATCAGTCATCAGCTTAAAAGAGGAGCCAAATTGACCTTCTTTCTGTCTAGATTTGAAATATCGTCCAATACTGATGCATACAACTGATGTAGATATTTTCGATATGAGTTAAAAGACATAATCGATATTTCATGTATTACGATCCATTCTGATACTGAGATTTCAAATCTTGTTTTCTGCTGATTATATGTCGTCATGAAGTAACAGATGGAAGTCAAGGAAATTTGAGAACATATATGTGACGGATTTTGTGTGTGCACGTTTACATGTTACTGCGAGTTGGAAAGCATATATTTTAACAAGATTGATTCACAATTGCGTTGTTGCGACAAGAAATTACATAATTCACAAGTACACCAAATAAGAGAATAATGACAAAATCATCATATTAAATACCTCAAAGAATTTACATTATAAATGCGACTAGGAAAAATAAAAAAAACTTATGCATGAAGACTCACCTTAATTTGTATGCTTTTAACAACTTAGCAGCAAAAGGGGAAAGAGAGAACAATCATTAATTTGTTTGTGACAATGTAAATGAGAGTGTAGCACTGCTTATATAATGCAAAATTTGCCCATTCTAAATTTGTTCCATACACGATACGTACTTCTTCTCGATGAGCTGGATAGCCAACTCATTGCATCTCTCCAATTTTCAAATGTAGTTGAGTGTTTAAGTACTAAACTTGCTAAAGGAGTTAATATTGTGCTTATTTGGCAGTTCAAATGTCTTAGATGCCCATTTTGTTAAAGAAAAATGCTGCATTAATCTTCTTAATTAACTGCACAATAATTAATAACTAAATAATAACAACAATTAAATACCCACCTTTAGTTATGACTTATGAACGAACTAGAAATATTAAACTATATATCAAGACATTTGAATATTTTATTTCTAGTGCTCAATCAACAAAGAAAGAGAAGCAAAACTTGAACTCCTCCACGTCAAGTTAAATATCATAGACATTTATGTTTAGTTGTTTTCCTTTTTACACAAAACCTTTGAGTTAGCTTTCAAGACACTATCAGAATGATAGGGCCTTGGTGCTGAGTTTGAACCACACGAAGATTAATTAGTCCAATTATGAGGCAGCTTATGTGGCTTAATTGTCCAGGTGTGATTCAAAACAATGCTTTAAAAAAAAATCCACTTCATCTGATGTTAATGTATCTAACAATCATTAAGCATATGGCAATGATTGGAGCTTTCTTCTTGCTCAAAACAAGAGTTTTCAATTGTGAGCAAGAATTGCAGTCACTGTGACTGTACAAATGGACACATCAAGTAAGACTCAGTTATTGATTTTGTACAACATTTGACATCAAGCATGATAGATGGCTAAAACTGAACCAAATATTGCTTTGCCTCATGCTAGCAAGGTGTGCAGCTATGGGTTTTAAGAATATAAGTCTCTAACAAATCGTTTTTTTGAATATTTATCTCTTGATAATATCTTACTGATATCAGTCTCCCATGATTTATTGCACACTTGTTATAAAGTAAATCTCTTTAGCTAAAAATTATCTCAAAGCAAGAAATATTCTATTACTTTTACTTTATTATCCTCTTCTTACCCTGCCATTGTCGATTCAGGTTACCTAACAACTCTTTTGCATTTTTTTTCTTTATTTTATTGGCTTAAGTTTTTGTTCAATACCATTTGGTAGGCTCTTTCTCGCTCATATAACTCTAAAGTTTAGAACTAATTTATAATTTAACATTCTAATTAGATTTTTAATATGATTACTTATTAAATTTTGATGAAATAAATAGTAAAGAATTAGTATAAAGTTATTCTTATATTGTGAGAGATTAATATTAAAATAAGAGAATAAGAGAGTTGTTAGGGATCGTAAAAAACCGATAACTATTAGATTCTCATTTTATGTTCATTGAACTTCACATTTAAAATCACAGGGGCCGCCTTCTTCGCTTGTTGACAAGGGCCCACAGGCCCAAGCCTATTAACTCAGCCCTTAAAACCAAGCATTGTTAACCAGGCGGCTAGGCCTGTGGAGCCCAACCATAAGGGGGGCCCACGATAGACGGCCCAAGTGGGACAGAAGACAGTAAGCTCCCAAGGGTCGCGATCATATTTATTTTCAAACCATAATGGGATTGTTGTCTTCCACTTGACTCACGCTCGAAAGCAACAAGCCCCCAAATATTCTCCTCGAAGCTTTTTTGCTTCATTTCTCCACGAAGCCCCAGCTATCAAGAAAGGAACACCTCAAAGAATGGAACTTGGCCAAAGCTCTCAATCGAACGGAGATGACGACGAAATCTGGGCCAAACTCGGCACACACACTCTCTCTCTCTCTCAGATCTGGGCCAAACTCGGTAAACTCTCCCTCCCCCCGCATTCTTCAGTTTTCTTGTGAATTCGAGAAACTAGGGTTCTAATGATGACGGGCCTCATATTGGATCAATTGATTTGGGATTTTTCTTTCTTTTTTTTTTTCCCTACAATGCAGTGCCTAATGACGCGAGGTATCAAGAAATAGAAATTAGGTCGCAAGATACCCTCATCTGTTCGGAAGTCACTGATTCATCTACTGACAAGTGTACGTGGTGTGAGAGATCGTGGAATGCGGATCGAGATTCAGCAAGAATCAGAAACTTGAGGTTTGTATATCGACTTATTGGATTTGGTTTTGTCATTTTCTCGTTGCTTTTGTGAGATTGTTGATTAAGATTGCAATCTACTGACAATGTTCGGGCACTGATTCATTGTGTCTAGGGAAAAAGGTTAGATTTCAGTGTTGGATCAAGATTTTTAGGCCTAAAACTGTTGTGTGTTAATGAGAACATTGTCTTATTCATTAGTATCTGTTAAAACTAGTAGCGTTAAAAAAAATCACGTTCATCTGTGCCAGCCTGACACAAGGTGCGTGCACCACACCAGTTTGGCAGCTTACAAACCAATCTCCCCAGATGACTGGTGGGATATAGCACGATGAGTGTAGCAGAAAAGAGAATGGTGAACGGATATGTGGCAGTACACTAAGAAATAGGATGAGAAACAAGTGCATTTATAAGAAGTCAGTTATTCATAACGAGGTAAAATGAGGGACAATTGATTAAGATGGTTAGGTCATGTGCAAGGGAGGCTACTTAGTGTGCCGGTTAGGAGGAGGTCAATTGAAGCCTATTTGATACCTAGAACCCCACATTGTGGCTCCAATGTCATAAAGTTTGGTTTCACTTTTTGTGTCCGGTATAAACTCATCTATAGACAGGATTTGGTGGCTAAAAGTTTTCAACTGTTCATGATTTTAGTCACATAAGTTAATGCCTCAATACTTGCCCTCGAGTACCGAGTACTGTGGCGGGTAATATTGCATGTACTCAACAAACTGTACTTGTTTGGTTAGAAATCTTAGTAGTTAGTAGTTATCTTTAAATATTTAGTTTATCTCTCGTTGTCTTTAGAATTTGGTATAATCTTTTCTGAGCCTTATCCTATAAAAAGATAATATCTTGTAGATAGGGTTAGTTATATTTAACAATCTTTCTAACTGTTTGATCAAACCTTTTAAAAATATCGTTGGATTCTTTTTCTTATATATCAAGCTTTAGTTCATTATAAGGATTGTAGTTTTCTTTATGTAATCGGATTATGAGATTATGAATGAATGAGATGTTTGTGATAGTGTGATGCCATTTTTCTTGTGTTGTGAATTGCCCCCACGGCCATCACTGGTGCGGCGCAGCGGAAGCAACACAGGTTCAGCGAGCAACGAGAAGAAAAAGAGAAGAAGATATTCCGAAGTATAAAAAGCCAATACACAATTTAACGTGGTTCACCGATCAAACAGATCGTGTGTACGTCCACATGAGAAAGGGAGAGAAACTTTATTAAACTTTAAGGAAGTACAATAAGAAACATTCATACCTCTCGCTAAGAAAATTACAAGCACTTTTATGGCTGCCTAGAACATCGAACCCTTATGGCTAAAACTTCTCACATGAACCTCTTTTAATTGAATTGAATTGAAAGACACCCTAAGGGGTTATTTATAGACCATAGGACTCTCCTAGTTCTATACAAACTCCATCAATACAACCGATCATCACCTCAGAAGAAAGGGAACTTGAATTCAACTCAAAAGTGAAAACAGATTCAAAAAGAAAATAGCCAGACACGGTATTAGTCGACTATAAGTCGACAATCATGTCTATTAGTCGACTATACATAAGTATAAGTCGACTAATCTGTCAAAAATTCGAGACCCTTACTTTTTATTTGCAAGCCAGTCGACTATACAAAGTATAAGTCGACTAATTCTTATCATAAGTTGACTATACCAAGTATAAGTCGACTTATACTGTTCACAACTCTTATATGAAGAAGGTAAAGAACACAGTAATAGAACTGCTTGATCCTTATCCTTTATCTTAACCTCTATCTTATCTAGATTATTGATAATAGAGGAAAATTTTGCAATGTGAGACTTGATAGGTGTACCTTTATGGATGCGAAGAAGAAAGATACGCTGCTTTAGAATCAACCGATTCGTCAACGACTTCTTCAGATAGTGATCCTGAAGTCGCTCCTACAGCGAGGACGCTGTTTTCTCTGTAGAAAACTCATCCAACACTTCGTCCGCCAAACAAAGCTGAATAGCTGTTAAGGCTTTCTCATCCAACTCCTGCCAAGTTTCTTCCTTCATGTCTTGAGGCTTTTTCTCCCTCCCGAATAATGTTTTCTTCAAACTGCTCTGGGTAAGGATGGCATTCATTCTAATATGCCACCTGTTGAAATTGATGACGCCATCGAACTTTTGAATATCGAACTTGATCGCATACATTTTCAAGTTACCATGCTCTGATACTAATTGTTGAGAAATAATCTGTATCTCTGATACCAATTGTTGTGATTTCAGGAGAGGACGCCCCCACCACCGGATCGACTGGGGCGGCGCAGCGGATATGAACTACAAGATCTACTAAGACAACTTAAAGAAGAGAAGAACAAGATATTTCAAAGTAAATAGAATGCCAACACACAATATAACGTGGTTCCACCGATCAAACAGAACGTGTGTACGCCCAAAGGAGAAGGTGGAGAAACTTTATTAAAAGCACAAAAATTTCCATCTCGCTTAGTATGGATTATTTTAACTTTAGCTAAATGATTAAATACTGGTGTAGAAAAAAGTGGGAAACAAGGCTCAAAACTAGTTATTTATAAGAGTAATGTAGATATAGATATAATCTATAAGCACTCTTAAGCCAAATAGTTTAGACCTTAAAGTTTTGTCCAACTCTTATCTTCTAACAAGGGTATGCTAGAGGATAGAAAATTATATTTACGGGCACATGCATTTTACATGTAAGAAAATCCTTTTATTTTCTCAAGAAATGATCTTTAGTGATTAATTTGTATACTGATGATTTCCAATTCCCTTTCCAATGAACTATGCCGGTTCCCTTTTGGGTTCAAAAATGAAGGGTTCTTTAACTAAATTAAACCCGCAAAATCTAAATCATGAATGACTTTGAGTAGGAATGGTTTCATAACTGGGTTGGGCGTGGCTTGATTTAGTAGTCGGCATGGATTGAGTTATGTTTGATAAACAGGAGTCGACTGTGGTTGGGTTCAAGAAATTGATTGGATTCGGGTTTAGTAAATAGGTCAAATTTATATTCAGGGTTAATAAATCCTAAATCGTAACCTGTTTAAACAAGGGTCGGGTTCGTGAAGGAAGGAGCAATGTGGACCGAACCCAAACCTGATCATTGTCGCCTTTGGATGGGGAGTAGATACGGTGTATTTTGCTTAGGATTTGAGTAGGAAAACGAGAAGGTTATCTTAACAAGGGATGCTTAGCAAACTATTTCTTTTGAAATAAATTGAAATCATTATTGTTTTGTAGTTTTTTTTTTACTTTAGCTGAAAATATGTGGCAGTGGTTAAGTGTATGGGAGCCAAATGTCTTTTTGCCCTTACTACTACCCCATTATCTGATGTAAAGCCCCAGGGGTGCAAACTGTTGAAAAATAACTGAAAGAGAGGGATATCTTTTTTCTAATAAAATTTTGGGGTGATAAATTACTCCCATTGCCTTTCTACATTTTTCAATTCCTTCTGTAGTTCTATTTATCAATATGATATGAGACATTTTCAGTTAGAAGATGGTAATAGCCTAATTGCAAGCTTGAATCAGAAGGCTTTTTACTATCATCTTCATCCTTGGAAATTCAAGTACCA
This sequence comes from Agave tequilana, assembly GCA_038442645.1. Lineage (NCBI taxonomy): Eukaryota > Viridiplantae > Streptophyta > Magnoliopsida > Asparagales > Asparagaceae > Agave > Agave tequilana. The sequence goes on from JAVJIF010000812.1 coordinate 100,817, forward strand.
TTAGGAAGTGAAGTTGACTTTAAGATGAATATCGGTTGTTGTTGCTGCTAGACTCTTGGTTACTGCACTCCAATTTTATGATGAGTGGAGCGACGTTTATTGTATTAGAACATTCCCTTTATGTGGGCAAAACCTACACTCTGGAGTTATGACGTGTGTCGAGGGATGTTGTTTTGTATTATAACATTCTCTTTTTTGTGGGCTGAAACCTAGGACTTGTACACCAGGGTGCCTTAAATCTTTTTTTTAAATGATAACATGCTGGGTTTCTGAAACTATATTTCATGACTTGCCACTTCACTAGAAACTCAAGTTATGGTAAGTTTTTGGGGATATATTGATGTGAAATGTGTATGGGGCGGAAGCAATAAAGAAATTAACTCACAGATATACTTCACCAACAAGAAAGTTTTTTGGTAGGAATTGAATTAAAACAGATAATATTAGATTATGCTATGTTGATCATGCAAGTGTTTATCAATTTCAATGTTTAAAGAACTAATTAGAAACTTTTGTTTATGCAGGAAAACAAGTTCTATACGCAATAAAAAAGTCAAGCTATCACAAGGGAGAAACAGAATCACTCGCTCAATTTTAATGTGGACAGAAGATCAGAATAGAGAATAGACTACAAGCTCCAATGATGCAAACATCGTGAAGCCGAAATGAGGTTCCAGTTGATGCGGACATCGTGAAGTCGAAGCCCAATTCAAAAGCATAAAAAGTGTACCGAGAAAGGCCCAAGAATTCTATGACAATTTGGTTTTAGAAGGAATTATAAAATATTAGTAGTATTAGGAGTTTTAGTTTCTATTTTTTGTATTTTTATTTTTAGTAGTACGATTTATAGTAGGATACTACTTTTCTTTTTATGTATTTTCTCAAACTTTTAGACTTTGATTTCTTTTAGGATTTGAATTATGTAATCTAAATACAAGTAGGAGATGCAATTTTGTAGCATATATAAAGACCCATTGTATTCACTTTTTTAAATGAACAATCAATAAAAGTTTTTTCAAATTGAGTTTGATTATTAGATTTATCAAACCTAAATTCTGTTAGTGGTGGAAAGTCCTAATCAGACTCAATAAGTAGTGAGATGCTCTAATTGATTTATCTATATCTATTCTCTTTCTCCCCTTTAAATTTCTTTCTCTCAAATAAATCTCCGTCGAATACTCTATCGCTAAATTCTTATCTCTTTTGTCACGCATCCAGCAACTTCAGCCTTCTTTGCATAAGCGCCTCGACTCCTCGACAATACTGTTTTCGTCAACTGTACTTCTTCTCATCAGCGTGAGTTCAGACATCAACAGACAATCAACAAGTAAGGTAAGATCAAATTTACAATCATCTCAGGTATTTTTCTTATTACATTAACTCTTTAATTACAAGTCTAGATATACATTATCCAGTCTGTTATCTATTCTGATCTTCTGTTCACATTAAAAATGAGTGAGTGATTCTATTTCTCCCTTGTGATGGTTTGACTTCTTTATTGCTCATAGAACTTGATTTCCTGCATAAACAAAGTTTCTAATTAGTTCTTTAAATATTGAAATTGATAAGCACTTGTATGATCTGTTGGCCCAAAGGCCCTTGACCTTAGTTTTGATGATGACTAACTTATGAAGGTTAGTTTGTTAATGATCTTGTGTTTAATAACATTCAGATATTGATTAAGATCTTAGTAGAGATTTGACTTCAATAAGAAATTCACAGTCAAATTGTTGAACCAAACAAGTGCTGATTCAAGAGCTCACATCGCAACGATCGCTTCTAGCTCATTTGGATCAAGTTTGGATCGAGTCGTCTTGAAGATAAAGATCGACAAGAAGACCTCGGTTTGTTTAGTTTTTATTTAGATCTTGTGTAAGAATAGACTAGTCTTGATAGCTCAAGTACACATACAAGTTCAATAGTTTTGGTTTCCGTTTAACCGTTTCGTTTTTCAGAACATATCTTTTGTTTTCGTGAATAGATTTCATTTTAAGTAGTTTACATAGTTTATATGTATATTGGATTTCTTCCATATACATTAATGGTTCATAATGTTTAGAAACTTACCTTGATGTATATCTAGTTTATAGTTTCAAGTTTTGTTTATATGGTTCATAATGTTTTTAAGAAAATAGTTTTTCATTTTTTAGTCTTTTCAAAACTCTTGAAGACAAAAATAAAACGAGTTTTGAAAATACAATTTTTGTTTCAAGCTTAATTTCTAATGCCTCAAAAATAGTTCAAATCGTTTGTAATATGGGTTGATCCTTGATCAAACATATTTGTATTCCAATTACTTACATGAACTTATTTTTGTAGATTTTATGTGATTTTATGAGATTTTATAGGTATTAAAAAGATCAAGTTCTCAAATCCAAAATTTTAGCTCGAGGCCACTGGCGGTCGACCGATGCGCACAGATACGTGCGCACTGCCTTGGTTGACCGTCCGGTCGACTGTTCGGTCGGATGATCGTCGAGTTTACTCTCTGGTTCTGGCCTCGGTCGACCGGCCGGTCGACAGGCAAATTGCCTTGGAGCGGTCGGCGGGCGGTCGACCAGAAACCCTACAACAACAACTAAGCCATTTGTCCCAAGTATTTGGGGTAGGCTACATGAACTAAAAGAGAATTACGCCGGATCGGGCACATGGATCAGCTTTCTCCACTCATTCCTATCGAGTAATATGCCTTCACTAAGACCTTTAGCCTCTATATCTTGTCGTATTACCTCCATCCATGTTTTCTTCGGTCGCCCCTGTGCTCTTTTAACTTGCCCTAAATTGATACGCTTTACTCGTCGGCCTGGCACATCTGTAGGTCTACGTCGCACATGACCAAACCATCGTAGGCGATTTTCTCTCATCTTCTCTTCTATAGAGGCTACACATATCTTAGTACGAATATCCTCATTTCTCACCTTATCTCTCCGCGTGTTACCACACATCCAATGAAGCATGCACATCTCTGCTACATTCATCTTATGCGCATGATGTCTCTTTATAGCCCAACATTCTGTATCATATAACAAAACTGGCCTAACAGTAGTCCGATAAAACTTTCTCTTCAACCATAACGGAATGTTACGATCACATAAAACTCCTGTTGCGCTCATCCATTTCAACCAACCAGCTTGGATTCTATGGTTGACATCACTATCAATCTCTCCATTCTTTTGGATAATAGAACCCAAGTACTTAAAATGACTACTCATCGGTATTTCTTGTCCATCTAATCTCACAATACTATAATCTCGGATTTTCTGTTTACTGAATTTACACTCCATATATTCTGTTTTGGCCCTACTTAATTTAAAACCTCGAGATTTTAGAGTTTGTGATGGGGAACCGAGCGGGATTCTCTCCCTAGGGTTTCTCACCCAAAACACACAGGCTACAAAGCTTAAAAGCAATTTTCATTCCATCCAAAACTCTCCATAACAATGCCAGTCTTGGCCTTAAATAGGCCTACACCAACAGAAAGATCCCATTACAACCGATATGGGACTAAAAGAAAACTGCCAAATAAATAAAAATTACAATAAAAGGAAAAAATAGCTAAATTGAATTTCTCAGCCCTAATCGAACCAAACTGAAAGTGTGCGACGACGCCTCCTGGTGTAGAATCGCAATCCTGGAGGGATGTCCCCATTATTCCCTCGGGGTTGGGAAAAACTTGACTCTGTCGAACGTGAACCTCCACGGCTTTCATAATGCTCCAGACGATCAGGGTCCAACCGTTGGAGTTCCTCTCGATTAATCCAAGTGTTATCAGAATCAGGTAGTCCTTTCTAACGAACCAAAAATCTGTGGTAACCACCATCTCTAGTAGAGACAATCTGATCATCAATAATTTATCGATTTGGTCTGCCATATGGGTTGGATGTATTTGGGGAAGAGGCGGTAATAAGGGTCTCTCAGGAGGTGGCACAGGGGAAGGCTCATCCAATAAAGGATTATCAGGGGGAAAATTGGGCCCTTTATAAGCAATCAAATCTTCAATATTAAAAGAGGGACTAATGCCAAAATCCGGTGGGAGATCTACCACATATGCATTTGAATTAATTTTCTTCAAAATTTTGAATGGTCCCGCACTACGTGCGTGCAATTTCTTCACGGTACCCGGAGGATATTCTGGTCGAATCCGAACCATCACGTAGTCTCCTACGTTAAACTCATGTGCTTTCCTGTGCAAATCTGCATAAGCTTTATAGTTTGCATTATTTTCTGAATTTGATTGCTGATCTCCTTATGCAAGTCATGAATGTGTGATGCAAATGATGCAGCTGACTCAGACATCCTAGTATGATGGGGTACCATGGGAATTAAGTCTATAGGTTGCCTAGGTTGATAACCATGCACTACCTCAAATGGACTCATGCCTATGGTTCTATTGACAAAACTGTTGTATGCAAACTCAGCAGTAGGTAACACAAGATTCCATGCTCTAAGATTCTCACCCACTAAACATCGTAGCAGATTACCAAGACTTCTATTGACTACTTCAGTTTGGCCATCAGTTTGTGGATGGAAGGCCGTAGAAAACTGAAGTTTAGTTCCCATTTTATGCCACAGGGTTTTTCAAAAGTAGCTCGTAAATTTCACATCCCTGTCTGAGACAATTATTTTGGGAGTCCATGTAGCCTAATAACTTCATCAAAATAGATTGTAGCAACCCGAGATGCATCTGACGTTTTGAAACATGGCAAGAAGTGAGCCATCTTGGAAAAACGGTCTACAACCACAAGTATGGAATCATGCTTCCTTGCTGTTTTTGGTAAACCCAGCACGAAATCTATACTGACATCTTACCAAGGACAGTTGGGAACTGGTAGAGGAGTGTAGAGACCAGAATTTTGTTTTCGTTGCTTGGCGAGTTGACATGTACGACATTGACTAACAAGCCTTGCAACATCTCTTTTTAAGCTCGGCCAATAAAAACGATGTTCGACAGCTTCAATTTTTTATTTCGCCCAAAGTGTCCAGCAAGTCCCCAGCGTGTAATTCCCATACCAGAAATTCTCTCAATGAGGTACGAGGGATACACAACAGACGAGAGTGAAATAAATATCCGTCTTGCAGAAGAAAACCATCAATCTCATGAGTCAAACTATCCCTTAAGATAGTGTATATATTTCCAAAATCAGGACAGGACTCATAAGTGTCTTTGATCTTCTCGAAACCAACCACTTCCGTACTCATGACAGAAAGTAAAGCGCGACGACGGCTAAGAGTATCAGCGACCCTATTTTCCACCCCGGCCTTATGCTTGAGGACGTAGGTGTAATCTTGAAGGAATTCTACCCACCTACCATGCCTCGAATTCAACTTCTTTTGAGAGTTGAGATACTTAAGGGCTTCATGGTCTGAATAAATGACAAATTCTTGCGGTAACAAGTAATGGCGCCAATAACGCAGAGCTTGCACGACCGCATAGAACTCCTTATCGTAGGTAGAGTACCGTTGCTTAGCATCATTTAACTTTTCGCTAAAATAGGCAACGGGATGCTTTTCTTGACTTAAAACACCACCTATCCCAACGCCTGAGGCATCACAAGTAATTTCAAAAACTTTCGTGAAATCTGGGAGCCTCATAACAGGAGCTTCTGTCATTCTCTCTTTAATTTCCTGAAACGCCTTGGCAGCAGCTCTAGTCCATTTGAAGTCCTCCTTTTTTAAGCAATCGGTAATCGGGGCCATGATCGTACTAAAGTTTCGAATAAAACGTCTGTAGAAAGTGGCTAACCCATGAAAACTTCTCACTTCTCGAATACTGCATGGTTCTGGCCATTCAACGATAGCTTTAATTTTATCGGGATCTGCGGAGACACCTTGTGAAGAAACAACCACTCTTAGGAAAATGACTTGGTCGGTAAGAAAGGTATATTTCTTAGGGTTGGCATATAAACTTTCCTTTCTCAAAGCTACACAAACTTACGTGAGGTGGTCCAAATGTTGCTCCTTTGATTTGCTATAAATGAGGATGTCATCAAAATATACAACTACGAACTTTCCGATAAAGGGTCACAATACTTGTGTCATCACTCTCATAAAAGTGCTTGGAGCATTAAACAAGCCGAAAGGCATGATCATCCACTCATACAGCCCATCCTTCGTTTTAAAGGCTGTTTTCCATTCATCTCCCGAGCGAATACGAATTTGATGATAACCACTCTTCAAATCTATTTTTAAAAAGATGGTAGCACCTGTCATCATGTCAAGCATATCATCCAATCTGGGGATTAAAAAATGATATTTTATCGTTATTTTATTGATAGCACGGCTATCCACACACATACGCCATGTCCCATCTTTTTTCGGCGTTAACAGTGCAGGGACCGCGCAAGGGCTCAAATTTTCTTGTATGAACCCTCTGCTCAACAACTCTTCAACTTGTCTCTGTAATTTAGCATGTTCCATTGAGTTCATTCGATAGTGCGGCAAGTTGGGTAGAGTGGCTCCCGGAACTAGATCAATGGCATGTTGAATGCCCCGCATTGGTGGCAGTTGAACAGGGAGGTCGTTAGGAAATACATCAGCAAACTTTGTGATAATAGGGGCCACTTCAGGGAGAATTGTTTCATGAGATTCTTTCGCTACTTCCCGAGCAAGCAAAACGATGACTTGTGCCCCACTAATCACTTCTTGTTCAATTTCTTTAGAGCTGATTAAGTTGAGATTCTTCTCTTTTCTCGTGTCCACTGGCTTTTTCTCTTGTTTGGATCTGGGTTGACTCGGAATTAGTTTGATCCGTTGCCCTTCATAGTTGAAAGTATAAGTGTTGGACTTTCCCCACAAAGTCACGTCCATATCAAATAACCAAGGTCGACCAAGAATCACATGTCCTGCATCCATAGTTATTACATCACACCAAATTTTGTCCTTATAGGTGGCAAATTGCACAGGTACAAGACATCGTTCATTCACCTCCGTCGATGCTGTGTTAATCCAGGTAACTTTGTACGGATTAGGGTGAGTGACCGTCTTCAACCCTATCTTTGAAATCAAACTAGATGACACAGCATTTATGCAACTTTCACTATCGATAATGATTTTACAATTTTTATCACCAATCTTTCAATGTTCTAAAAAGCGGTTTCAGTATGCGCGCGGTCCGGGAGCGCATAATGCTTAAAAGGTTTAAACGGTGATTAAACGGATTACACGTTTTATTATTATTTAAATATATAATAATACTATAATACTTAATATATGCAAATATGAATTCTATAAACTCTAAAAAAACAACCATAAAAGATATATCAAACATAACTTGAAAAATTAAATTGCTAGTACTAAAATTAAAAAGTAATAATGTCAATCAACTCAAAGTGCATCAATGTACCTCCATTTAGAAAAGTAATAATGGATCGGGTTTGAGTTCAGTTAGCTTAATGGGTTTGAATATTGAACTCATTTAGAAAATGATTGAATAACGTTTAAACGGACGCTAATTAATCACCGATTAGACGCTTAATCGTCGCTTAAGCGAATTAATCGCCTAGCTGAGTAATCCGACCGCTTTCTTCAAGTTCTGTTCGGTTTCAAGCCGAAAACATTTAAGCGGACGATTAATCGGCCGCTTAAACCTTTTTTTAGAACACTGCAATCTTTATCCATGTGTGAAAGATCGAGGTTCTTCGCCAGTCAACCATGTCTTTAGGTTGAGCGAGGTTACATCGAACCACAGCAACTTTCCTGATAGTACTAAGAAATTCCTCTTGTTCTAAATCATTCTCAGAATCACTGCTCGCATTTCCAACGAATACAACTTCCTTTTGAGGTTCGTCTTGCACCTCATCTGATTGATCATCCAGAAAGAGGGTTCTGGATTTTTTGGGCAGAACTTTTCTACGTGCCCATATCCTTGACACTTAAAACATTGGGTGCGGGGGTTGGTTCGTGGCACGCCCTCAACTGGGCCTTTACCCTTGAGATCTCCTGTTGGGACCGAACTGTTAGGATTGGGTTTAAGCTGGGACTGTCCAGAGGGGGCTCTAGTGCCTTGGTTCTTGTAATCTGAACCCCGTTGATAGTAAGATCCTCGAGACGCATCTAAGTCCCGAACTATCTGATAGGCGTGTTCTAAATCACTAACACCCCTTGCAAAGAGTTCCCTACGGAGATCATCACGAAGGCCAGACCTGAACCTAGAGAGGGTTACGGTTGGGGATTCATCGACGAACTCGCTGCACCGGGTCAAGAACTCATCAAATTTCTCAATGTATTCCGTAGCAGAGCGAGTCCCTTGTGTTAGCCTGCTCCATTTGTCTAAAAGTTGATCCTGAAAAGTAATGGGGAGATATTTCTGGCTTAACTTAGCCTTCATCTCATCCCAAATCTGGATCGGTTCTTGCCTCCTGAGGGCTATCAGTCTTTCAACATTAGACCAATATTGTCCCGCTTGTCCTACCAGTTTCATGGCAGCGAAACGGACTCGCCGCTCTTGGGACATCTCGTACCACTTGAAATAACGCTCTAGACTCATTACCCAATCAAGGTAATACTATAGGTCTAAGCGGCCGTCAAAGTTCGATACGTCTACTTTGATGTTTTTCATGTACCGTTCATCCTCATCGTATCGATTATAATTCCTGTTTATTCTCTCCTCTCGACGATTATTAAGTTGTCGCTCTTCATTACGAGAGCTATCATGACGTTCCAATTCCAACTTATCCATTCTCTGACCTAGAGTGTTCATTTGGGCCTTAATTTCCTCAAGAGTTTTGAGAATTTCAAGAGTCATGTAATCTGTTTGTGAGGTGATACCAGACGAAGAAGTATTGGGATCCATGTCTATATTGGGTTCAACTAGATCGTAGACTTTACTACTACGAGTACGCATGCACAGTTACTTTTCTCTCTCTCTCTCTCTCTCTCTCTCTCTTTAACCTAAATTCTAAATTTATGATGATATATATATATATATATTTATATATGATAATGAATGCAACCTATTAATTTCTATATGCCACTAACAAACTCTAATGCAATCGTGCAGGATGATGCAAAAGATGCAGAGGATCAGCAACGATTCAGTAAAGTAAAGCGCACAATAAAACGAATGAATTTGCTAATAAGCTCAAGAGTGTAAAATAGAGACTGTGTTGTAAAAAGAATTTGCAGTTTAGACCTCAATATTTTATAAAATATTAATTTTATGCGGCTGTCGATATCCACTATGTATTTAGCAGTCCCTAAGTTAATATTAAGGTGTCGCAAATAAGGGTCAAACAGATACACATGCTCACTATATATGGATAGCAGATAATCAATGAAAGTATGATGACAGAATTTAAAGTAGTACCCAAATTTCAGTGCGAGAAATTTATACCTGATAACTGGTTACCTGGATATCCATGCGAAGCTCTGCCAACCCTATGGTGCTACTAGATCCCGACTTCAGTATGCGGATCAGCCAGTCTGAATTCCGGTATGAATCAATCCCCAAATCACAACTCTACAACACACCGCTGCTTGTTGTATGTGTGAGACCCAAATTCACCATTCAGATCCCAAATCAGAACTGTGTGTTGATCAGCTTCTCCCTCTGTTGTTGCTCGTCGAAGTCAGGGGGAGGTGATGTCGAAGTTGGCGTGTTGTCGAAGCCTCAAGACAGACGGGGTTGATGGCGGGCGCGAGGACACGGGTTGCTCGGGGAGGAAGATCTCGCGTGGATTTGAAGAGGGGGATCTGCGTGCTGGAATATCCGTCAATGGTTTCTAGATCTGCGATTGCCGTCGGTCATCAGTGAGCTCTAAATCCGGCTCGTCAAGTCTGAGTGGGATTTGGAACTTGATCTTCAATGAAGAAGTTACAGTCGGAGGCTCAGGAGATCTCGGCGTTGTCAGAGGCTTGTGAGGAGGTCTCGGCGTTGTCAGAGGCTCGTGAGGAGCTGGGGTAGGATCTGGAACTTGAAGAAGAAATGGTGGAGGGCAACGGATGTTGCTGTCGAGGTCACTGCCAAGAGCGAGGAAGAAGTCGAGGTCGGAGGTGGGCAGATCCGAGGCCAATCCAATGCAGGAGGTTGTTGAGGATGTTGATAATGGCGATCTTGTCGCTGGAGGCCGTCGACGGTTGAAGACGAAGGCGGCAGAGGGAGGTGACAAGGTTGTTGGGTTTCGATCTCGTTAAAGATCCGCGTCGATTGGGCGAGGATGACCCACGATAATGAAGGGGAGCTGAAGATCAGCGATGATCGGCGAGGATGGTGTCGGAGGTGTAGCTGGGGAGTTGATGGCGGAGGATCTTCAGCCGATGGAAGAGGATCTGATGGAGGGGGCGGCGGTGGTGCTCCGATGTTGTCGTCAGCGAGGAGGTGGTATGAGATCTGGGCGTCGGGTCTTCGTCGTCGACGCTGTTGACGCTCGCCGTTGAGAATGATGAAAAAGGAGATGGGAGAGAGGGAACACAATGGATGAAGGAATCTTGGCGGCGGGCTTGAGGAGCCGGGAAAGAAAATTAAATGTAGGGTTTTGTTGGGCTGAGTAGCAGTGAAAGGGAAAAGAGAGATCCCTTTCTTTTCGTTTTTTTTATGGCGGCGCTCAGAAAAGGAGAAGAGAAAAAAAGTAGGTTTTAATTTTTTTTGTTTTGGGACGAGAAATTTTGTTGTGGATTTTTGTTTTGAAAGAATTCAGGAATTTAAGCTCTGATATCAAAATGATGGGGAACCGAGCGGGATTCTCTCCCTAGGGTTTCTCACCCAAAACACACAGGCTACAAAGCTTAAAAGCAATTTTCATTCCATCCAAAACTCTCCATAACAATACCAGTCTTGGCCTTAAATAGGCCTACACTAATAGAAAGATCCCATTACAACCGATATGGATTAAAAAAAACTGCCAAATAAATAAAAATTACAATAAAAGGAAAAAATAGCTAAATTGAATTTCCCAGCCCTAATCGAACAAAACTGAAAGTGTGTGACGACGCCTCCTGGTGTAGAATCGCAATCCTGGAGGGATGTCCCCATCAGTTTGCCTCCATAACTCCAATTTGACATTTACCGAGCTCTCGTCTCATCGATTAGGACTATATCATCAACAAATAGCATATACCACGGTATCTCATCCTGAATAGCTCTAGTAAGCTCATCCATCACTATGACAAATAAGAATGGACTCAATGCACATCCTTGATGTAATCCAATTGTGATAGAAAAATCACTTGTTATGCCTCCACAAGTTCTGACATTTGCCACACTCCATCGTACATATCCTTGATTATGTCAATATATTTGATGGGGACTCCCTTTTTCATCAATGTCCACCATAATATATCTCTTGGTACCTTATCATAAGCTTTTTCTAAATCAATAAAGACCATATGTAAATTTCTCTTCCTCTCTCGAAATCGCTCTATAAGTTGATGAAGCAAATGAATAACCTCTGTCGTCGATCGCCCCAGCCAGAAACCCTAACGGTCAGAAATCTGACCGTTGGCTGGTTGACCGGGCGATCTATCGCCAAGTCATTCTGGACCTGTTTGGACCCCCAACGACTATATTTTGGGAATTCTATAAATACGGGTTCCCTTGGCTTGTTTCTCCTAAGATTTTTAACAACAAATTTTCCATCTTCACGTGTTTTCAACAAGTTTTCAAAATAAGTTTTTATGTCAAAAAATTTCTTATCTTTATTTGTTTCAAAGTTTTTGGAAAATCAAAGAAAACAAATATTTGGGAATTCTAGTTTTGTTTTTCATTTTCTTATCTATCAAGAATTTTTTCTCAAGAGTTTTTTTTACTGTTTCTTTTCAAAACACTTTGTTTTTCTCACACTTGTGCTATCATTTTATTCCTATCTTTAGGATCTTATTTTTGTGAGAATTATTTGTGATCCTTTGAGATCACCAAGAGAGAGTTTGTGATCATTGGAGCACCAAGTTGTAAACTTTTTCTTTGTTTTGGCTTTGTGTCTTGTCTCTTGTGTAGAAGTGATTGTGTTAGAGAGAGGAGTTGTGTACTCTCGGTGTTGAGTTGTAATTTCTCGGTGGAGATCCTTTTGTGCGGTTTTGTGTGGACATAGTGAAAATCCTTCTGTGTAAAGACGGGGACGTAGAACAGTGGCTCGAACCTTGAAACATATCTTGGTATTTGTGTTTGATCAACTATTTCTCAACTCTATCTCTCTTATATCTTGCATTGTTATTACTCGTTCATATTCATATGCATGCTAGATATTGTTTATGTGTGCCCACACTTGTGTTGAACCAAGAGAGCTTCTAATAGCACCTCAACTCTTAATCAAGAGGAAGCTAGAGGAGTAGTTACAGAGCCCTTCACGAGAAATTCGGGCTCACTCTTGGTTACACATAGTGTATTTATAATTAAGTTTTTAATTCCGTATCATTTGTCCTAAATTAGCTAGTACACCTATTCACCCCCTCTAGGTGTATTTCATTATCAATATGGTATAATCTAATATTATCTGTTTTAATTCAATTCCTACTAACGATCTTTTTTTGGTGAGGCGTATCTTTCTTGTTGGTGAGGCGTATCTTTGAGTTAATTTATCTATTGCTTTCGCCCCATACGCGTTCACATCATCTTGGTATCAGAGCACAGTTAGGTAGGATTTGCATATTAGTCACATTTATTTACTTTCTTTCTTCTATTATATTTTATTAAAACTCAAAAAAGTGTCAATTAGAAAACCTTGAAAGGTAAGTCTTTCTCTGAAATTCCGTACGATTGATGTCTAACCAAGGAAGGGTACTCAACGTGATTCTGTAATTAAGGAACGCCAAGTGCGAAAATCTTCCACCTGAGTTGCGCCGACCTGGCCAATTGGATGGTAAAATTAGGGTTTGACTGACCTGACAATTTTAGAAAACAGATTTTTTGAAAACAAAATAAAAAAACAGATTCGCGCGTAGAAAATTAAGCCACCAGCAAGCTACTTTTTCGGACCATATTTTACTCATCCGGAGTTCAAATCACGCATCGTTCGAAGCGTTAGAATCGTGACAGAAAGATCTATATTATTACAAAATTTCAGAGTAAGAAAACAGAGGAAATCAAATTTTAATTCATAAGTAATCAAGAGGTACAATTTTAATTCACGAATATTTTTTTACAAGTTTGATATTACATCTCTAACTTCTTCTCATTCTTGATTATTATCCACTTCAAATTGTGAATTGAGTGCTTCTGTTTTCTCGATAATCTTTAACTTCTTTATTGATCATTGAATTGCCCTTGCATAACATTAACATTGAGTTAATATTTTAATATTTGAAATAGATCAAATAAATACATATTAAGGAAACATACCTAATATTAACTGTTTTAAGCTTTCCTACCAACAATCGTTCTTTTGGTGAAACGTTTAATTGAGTTATTTTATCTATTGCTTCCACACACGTACACGTTTCACATCATATATTTTCCTATTCCAGCAGTTGCAAAAAGAATATAGTTGCAACTTGCTATTGAAATGCCTTTGAACTATAATAATTTAAATGAAATTATTTGTGATCTATATTGATGTAACACAGGATCACAATCACTTTCAATCCAAAAAGGAAAAGACTAGGGTCTTGAAAAAAAAGAGGGATTAGGGTTTAGAGATAAAATCAGATAGATTTGAGCTTCACATCCCTTGTGTGGGCTTTCATCCCTTACACCACGGCTTCACATCCCAATACTCAAAAGCATCCTTAAGAGAATTTAATTGAAAAGTTTTTAATTATTCATTGTCTACCAAATAAAGAAGTACTGATGCCTATTTATAGGCTTTACAAAAAGTCTAGTTCCCGATTATAACCGATGTGTTACTATAACACAATAAAAGAAAACACCAAACTCAAAAATAAACGAAGACCTAAAAAATAATTAGCAGTTGAGCGTGCTCAGCTGTCTTCAACATTTTCCCTGGGTGGGAGAAACTCGACCCTGTCGAGTGAGGCTTCCCTCACGATGCATCTCAATCAGGTCAAGCTGGTGGTCGTGGCAACAGCACTGATGCGTCATGGCTGACCCAGGGTTGTGGAGGTGGAACTGATTTTCGTGACAGATCGAATGTAGAGGGTGGTAGATCAAACCTATCACAGGTAGCAGGCAGATGTGAATCATCTATAATGAAAACTAAACTGATTGCACTTTATACCATGACTAGCTTGATCTCCTGTAATCTTGCCTCATGTAGGAAGATCTGCAATGTGATCGTAAATGTCAGGCGATCTGAAGGACAAGGGGGATATCATAGGTGGAGACAAAGACAATAACCCCATGTTAAGCTCTGTAGAAAGATCTATAAGAGTCTCAATAGGAAGCTCTTTAACTTCTGGCTGTAGTTTGATATTTTTTGGCTCTGGCTCGGGCTCCTCAACATAGGGCTCACTGTACTATGCCTCAGATGTGTAAAGAAGGTGTGAATCATATCAAGTACGAAAAAGATTTTGTAAGATTAACCAACATTGACAGTCGATATAGCTATCTTTCAACCACCCATAAGTTTCTCCAACCAGTCCCATTTGGGCATATCAGTACTTCTATTTAGATGTTAGTGAGAAAAATTGAAAAAATCTTTAAGATGATATTCTTACTCTTCATATCCATAACGATCATAAGAATCCCAAAAATGTGGGACAACCGTAAACATATTTCATTTCACTTCTTTCTCATCAACATCAATATTTATATACTGACCACAAAAGTAAAATGCTATAAAGAAATTCAATGCATAAGCTTAGAAATTACCCCAAAGAATTACCGTTATTTTGCTGCATGAACAGTAAATATAGGCTTGTGGAGGTCAGATATACTACCCAACTGTTGTGAATTTTGTCCCGTAGCTTCGGGACTCAGCTACGAACCAACGCTTCGAGCAGAATTCGAAAGGGACTCCAAATGGATGAGAAACAAGCTTTGAACTGAGATGGTGCAGTCTGCAGCTGAACAAGCCGTTGACGTCAGCAATGAGCCGCTGACGTCAACACGGCTCGGGGGTCGGGTCGGGGTCGAGCCGACGGCTCCTGGGCGGCTCGTCATCGGCATGTCGTCGCTTCATGAGCTGGTGACATTAGCGCTGAAGCCGCTGACGTCAGCATCTGGGAAATGGGGTGTTTTTTTTTCTCTCTTTTTGGTTCTTTTTTTTTCTGTTTCTCTTTTTTTCTGTTTTCTTTTCTCTCTTTTTTTTAAAGTAGATCTAGAGATCTAGATTTAGGGTTTGGGGAAAAGAAGAAATTCGAAGGGTATTGGGACCAAAGCTCTAATACCAAATTGATGTAACACAGGATCACAATTACTTTCAATTCAAAGAAAATGAAAAAACTAAGGTTTTGAAAAAAAAGAGAGATTAGGGTTTAGGATAGCACCAAATAAATTTGGACTTCGCACCTCTTGCGCGGGTTTCGCACCTTCACACCGCAATACTCAAGAGCACCCTCAAGAGAATTTAAATGAAAAATTTTAATTATTCATTGTCTGCCGAATAAAAAAGTACTGAGGCTTATTTATAGGCTTTATAAAAGTCTAGTTCTCGGTTATAACTAATGTGGTACTAAAACACAATAAAAGAAAACATTAAACTCAAAAATAGGCAAGGCATAAAAAGTAACTAGCAGCATGATGTCTTCATCATATATCTGGGAGTTTATTTCATCTATTATATGTTTTAACTAAATACTTATTCTTGGCATGATGTTGCAGATTTCAGAGCACACTATTTCAAGAGTTCCAGATTCAGTTAATCAAAATAATCGATACGAGAAAGACGTATGATATGCTGTCTGCTTATGCATGATGAGTTGATTTTATTTGGATGCTCCCGAAATGTGATCAAATTTCATTCGCTTCAAATCATTGTTTTAGGTCACAGAAAGGTGCATACAGCAAACAGGAAAGACATTGCAGGCTGTGATCTCAGATTGATCATTAAGTTTAACAGTCGAGAAATTGGTATCATATATTTTTTATTAAGTCTATAGTATGGTATGTAAGATTTTTATAATTTGATTTCATCATCTAAACATAATATTGGTTATTGGATTTTATAATTTTATTACATCTACTTGATTACTATTGTAAATGTTGGACTCTAATATAATATCATTTTATTTGATTCCTGGATTTGATTTCTGTCATCCGCATTTGTTAGGTTGTCCATGAATAAGTTCATTTTCTTTTACTCCTGAATGTAGATTTATTGTGTTGGGCACTACTTGTGCTAAACTGCATATTTACGCTCTTAGTCATAATGCATTTGGTTTATGCAGACCGATCAATATTGCAATTAAATCATGCAGAGACTATTACTTCAAGGACACAACTTTGCAAGTAAGTTCCAGTAGTGTTGAAATGATTATTTCTCTTTAGGGTTTGTTTTGCTCTGGTGAAGTGGACATAGGTTCTGTTTGAGTTTGATTATGATTTTTCATTTAACTTTTAGTTCCTATTTGCCTTATTGAAACTTTGGTGCATCACTCGTATCTTTTAGGTCTTTTTGTTAGTTTTTAAGTTGTGGCTTCAAGGATGGCCAAGACATAATGTCATTTTGTTGCCGAATGGCAATTTGGCATTGTACATCCAGGTGTTTGATATATAATAGGTATTAATTATAATGTAAAATTATTTAGTTACAGACCTAGCAGTATTTGGATTTTTAGTGGTAATTTGAGTAGGATTTAGTTTTGTATGGGATCTATAATCTAGGTGTTCGAACTGAGAAAGAAGGAGAGAAAGCAGACACAGAACAATGGAATTTGCTGGAATATTCGTTTGGGGTCCAAAGGAAGGTTCCTAAGGAGAAACAAGGATTGTTTGTTCAGTTCAAAACAGCAACTCCGGTTGTGCTGTGTCTTCTTAGCTCCCCTTGTCCATATAAGATCAAATCCTACTCAAGCTATGAGTCGCAATTCTACTATAACGTTAAATACTACTATGCCTATAATTAAATATTTCTACATTATGATTAATATCTATTATATCTAACATCAGGATTTTGAGATTTAGAACTTAGCTGACTGTATATATTTTGTCTTTTGTTATAAAGTTACTTTTTTAAAAAAAACTTCGGCAGTTGATTGCGTTCTTATGTTGTGTTTGGAATTGTATATGTTACTTTACAAAACTTTAATGGTTTTTTCCCCCTCAGTGCATGCGCGCACGTGTTTCTTGTGTGTGTGTGTGTGTGTGTGTGTGTGTGTGTGTGTTCATCACAAAACCTTAATCTTGTGCGGGTAACAATCTTATATGACTGCAGTGATTGCTACAGCAAATTGATTGACTTTCTCCTATATTGGTTTCGCATGACAACTCCTAGGAATGTAAGTACTTCCCTCTGCCCTTTACACATATAGGGCTATAAACTTTGTAGTTTTATTTTTCAGTTACTCTGCAAATTTATCCATGCAAATCTCATGTCTCTGGGAAGGTTTTAGTGCTTTATTGTTTGTATGCTACTTCTTAAATCTAATTGCCTCTGGAATAATTATAATATCAAAAGATGCAATGAAGTACAAATATTGTTGCATTTGGTTTTACATCTTTCTTTGGTTTCTGTTCTGCCTCAGGGGGGGAAGTGTGACAATGTTTGTCATCTTCCCCTCGTCTAGACTTTTTCGCTGTCTCGGACAATTCTGGAGGGTTTCCCATTTGTTTAATGAGCATAAACCGCGTAATTGTCTACTTTACCCAACTCGATAAGTGCCTTGAAGCTTTTCTGACCTCTGCCTTCTTGCCCATAATTTCATCTGGCAAGGTGGTGAAACCAACATAACGGGTTGTCTTAGGTTGATTGAGAATTGTAGGATGCGGACAAATCTTTCTATTGGAGTCTTCTCAGGGTTTTTCCATGGTCGAACACATCTTGATAGGAAAGGACTTGGAATTAGTATGCCAATGATGATTGCTGTTGGCTTGCATGGAAAAGGAGATGCTTGAACCATTATTTGGTAAAATTTATTTTTATAATGCATATTGCTTTGTTTGCTGTATGCATGCTTTATTAGGATTGTAATTCCTTCAGGCATATACTGTATGCAAACATGAACCTCGTGTTATCCCTATAGAAAATCATATGATCTTGGCTCTTTGGCTATTTTTTGTCTCAGGCACGAATGTTATCCCTTCTAACCAATCATGTCATTCTACATCTTTTGCCTAGACTCTTCTTGGTCTAAGGAAATTTGGTAGGTTACCCCTTGGTTTTCCAAAAAGAGTAGGTTTTCCTACTTGCTAACTTGAAGTCAAGTTTTTTGCATGGCATCTCTTGATCATAGTCTTGCCTGGAATATATTTTCACATACCAAGAGGATCGTTATAGAGGGTAGACAGTCGTGAAAACCTGTTCAATTCTTTTATGAAGCTTTCGTGCCTGCTCCATAGCCACCACCCACCACCCTTCTTGAACGTAACAAGGCAGATGATGATTACTTGCACACTTTAATTTAATTTATCCTCCCTTTTATTTGATTCTAATATGGTTGGAATAGTTGAAGCTGTAAATCTCATTAAATGTATGCTGAAGTATATTTTGTTTTCACAAACACTACATGAATGCATAACCCAGAGACAACATGTTGTTTTCAAGTAGTCTTGGGTCATCTTAGAAATCTTACCAATAGAAATTGTATTTGTTAGGTCAAACTTGTTGTTATTACATAGGAAACAGTTTTTGTTTAAATGATTAATTTATGTAGCTGGGGCCCTATATACCCCTGAAGATTCAAATCCAAGTGAACTCAATCAGACTTGGAAGTGTTTGTTGACCAACTTAACCTTATGTTCTTTGGGAATGCAAACAGTTCTTTGATATTTAGCCAAACACTGATATATTGTAAGGTGTGCTAAGATCCAACTCCGAAAGCCAAAAGAGGGCTTGGCCCCTTAGACTTTTCAATTCAAGCAAATTGCCTCCAAAATAACCATAGTTTTGCACATTGTCTATGAAAAATCCAACAATTGAGGTACAATTAACCTAATTGGTGAGGTGTCCCATGAAAAAAAAAGAAAACAAAAAAGGATTAGGAAAAGCAGAATTTCAGATAATCACAGAGCTCTTTTATGTTGATGGATACCGGTTATTATCTGCATCCTCAAAACTCCAGGCATTGTCTGAACACTTGCTTAATAAGACGCGCACCTTTGGTGTACTAAGCTATGGTTTGTTCCGTCTTAGTGTAACACCCCGGATTATTAAACCCTGATTTAATAATATAAATCTCGAGTTATTATATTAATTGAGTGTGTAATGGATTTCAATAATTTTGAGAATGTTAAGTGGTATGTATGAATATACTTACACCATAGTTTTTATGTAACTAGTACTTCAATGTGTAGAAATACTAGTATTATACTTGAAATATATATACATTTATCAAAAAAAATACAATCATGACAATTTTATATATATATTTTGTTAGTGGAGGGAGTAGGTGTGCATGGGAGGAGAGATCAAGGGCCTAGATCTTCTTGTTTTGGGGATTGGACACATGGATGAAAGGGGTGGCAAACTTGTAAACTTTTGAGGGTATGAATTTTAAAAGAGTCAAGGGAGAATTCATCTCTTCATCCTCTTCCTAGAGAGGATTCCTCCATGGAAAAAGAAACCCTAAAAACTCAAGATCCAACCTCCTCTCTATTCGTCTCTCTATTTTTCTCCCTTTCTTTTTCTTCTCTTCTCCTCCTCCCTCTCTCCCCTTGGGCCCAGATCCGCGTGCGCAGGCAAAGGGACCGGCCGGGCGGCGGCCGGGTGGCGGCCGGGCGGCGGCAGGCCAGGTGCGGGGCCGGAGTTTGGAGGTGAAGGTGAGTGGGTTTCCTCCTTTTTCATTTCTCAAATTTTCATCTTTTGAAATCCCTAAATCTTGATGTCTTGATTTGAGTAGATTTTTCCTTGAGTTATTCATGCAAATTTTCCTTGAAATTTTATGACTTATTAAAGTATGTAGTGGTGTAAGTTTGATCTTGAGATTAATGAGTTAATCCAATTGCATATAATTGATAGATGTAAATGTTGTATTGTAGGGCATATCATGTGGTGAGGGAGTACATAAATTTTCAGATTTGAGTTTAGATCTTAAACCTTAAAATTTCAATCTCAATCTTGCTTTAAGGGTGATGAAACTTTCATTTGGGTAATAGGTAAGATTAATTCTTGAGCAATGTTGTCCCTTTGTAAATTGAATCAAATTTTTAAAAGACTTATGGGTGAGATCAAGTTTATAAACCCCTCCTAACCATTAATGTAAATGGAGATTCTTGAAGCTTCTCACACTTGTAATGGTTGAGTCTCTTGCCATTCTTACTTAATAACTATGAAACCAAATCAAAATCTGATTTGTGATATTAGTGGATAAAAAGAAAATTTTTTATATGGGTTAAACTATGAAGTTGGAGGTGTTTAAAGAGAGGATAATGATAAATTAAATGGCATTAGAATTATGAATGTTCTTATGAAATTGCTCATGATCAAAATTTTAAATACTTAAGTTCATAACTTACTTATGATTCCATTTAGGTGAAGAGGTTAAAGGTAAAGTTGAGAAATCCTTAATTCGAAGCACTTTTGAAATAATTGCTTAAAGCTGTTAAAGTCTGTCCAGATCTGAAGTCTGAAATTTGGGGTTTCTTTCGTATGGGTATTTGAAATGAAATAGGTCATGTAATATACCGTGGAAAGAAAAATCGTGTCTACTTTCTCTAACGGCTCTTGCGGTGCCCGAATCTAAGGTCCGTGCTGGGAATTATCGCTGTAACATGACGAACTAGTCAAAGGTATCAAGTTGCAGAATTTTGAATGTCTAGAAGATTTTCTGCTTATTAGGGCTGTTCGTGCGAATTAAAGTGGTCATGTAATATATCGTTAGAAGATCAGTAAGTCTAATTTTAATGGAAGTCCTTGTGCCTTATTCTTATATCAAAGAGGAGTTACGATAAAAACATCTTCGATTGTTAGGGAGGTCAGATCCGATGAATTTATATTTAGGTGAGATCTATGTGAAATTTATTGGAATTTATATATAGGCATGTTGTGCTGAGCCTAGAACTAAACATTTTCTTTCAATAATGTATGCTATGAATGCGGGTATATCATAATTATTTATTAAAGTATTGACCCTTCTTAATAATGTCTCATTAACGGTGTTGCATATACACTCGGTATGTTGACAATTATCCTCAGACTCAAATTTGTTTTAGCCTTACTGGAAACAGGGAATTATTGTGTTATGGACTCCAAAAGACATATTTCACCCTAACACATAATCCCTTCTGTGGCCTAGTAAATTAGACTATGAATAGAATATTTATTGGCATATAGTCAGTGGAAATTTCTGAAACGCCGAAAGTTACTGGTGATTAACTGATAAATGGACAAGTTAACGGTCAACACTAAATTATATTGACAGTAAACTAATAGATGAGTGAACATGGATACTAATTGAAAAGAAAGATTTTCTTATTGTAATATCAAAAGTTAGGAAATCAGAATGATAGGATTGGTAGTATCAAGGTCGGTATTGGCGGGAATCCAAACAGTTTCAACTCAATTCATGAATAAGTGAGAATAGTTGTTATAGATATATATAATCTTAATTGCGACCACATTATTTACAGTGTGTCAAAGAAATTTAAGTAATAACGGATTGTTAGGCCTTATTAAATTGTACGTTAAATCAAGAAAGTTGTATTTCAATTAACAAGCATGTATGAAACTTTCTCTTCTCCTTACAGTCTCAACTTACCCATCCGTCTAGTCAGACTCTTGAGCAAGTAATACTTTTGCATACAGATAGTGCATGTTCTATAAAGTTACTAAACTTAAGATATACTTGAAATGATTACTTTCAATCATATGTCTTACATCTTATCAATTCTATTAAGTCCTCTTTCTTTTATCGAGTATAATGTCTTGCAATACGCCATGAGTTGAACAGTAATTATGACGTTTCAAATTATTCTAGTTAAAGGGGATAAACTGATTATCTGAGATGATTACCAAATTAAGTGGGTGTAATGATGGATGTTTAGAAATCTCGTAAAAGAAAAATTTGGAAGTGGGAAATATGGGTATTCGACATATATACATATGTTCCTATCTATGGTTATGTATATGTAAAACCTTGTGAATATGATCGTTCTTCTATTCAAAATCTATTTAGAGCATCACATAGAAAGTACCCATATTATATATACACATATACAATGTTATAAGGCAAAAGGGATAGTTTCACCACCTTATGGTTAAAAGAGTGTCTATTGCGGTAAATTGGTACTTACACTAAACGTGGATAGTCTTGCGAGTATTAAACATTGACCAATATTTAATTCATATTCACCATAAAAGGGATAGTAAGGCAGGCTTAAATTGAACACATCTTTTGTAATAAGTGTTGCATTTAATATAGAATTTTGAAATATGGTGTACAAGGGCATTGACATGTACATTACTGAATAGAAATCATTATGATTGATATGAATATGATGGGTGTATATCACTTGAGTTATGTACATAATATACATGGGTGGCATGTTCTGATTAAGCAATTTGTGTGAATATTCTTATAAGAATACAATCTAACAGGTAAATACTAATTGAGAGTATGATTGCTTTTATATATGAAATGATGTGCATGATATATGAATCTTATGGAATTGGATGCGCTGATATTGTGCGTATTATATATATATATGTATTATGGAGGAAGGGACCCGTATTGCACTGGCGGAGTGCGAAGACGGTGCTATATACATATATCTGGAGGAAGGGACCCGTATTGCACGGGCGGAGTGCGAAGACGGTGCTATATACATATATCCGGAGGAGGGACCTGTATTGCACGGCGGAGTGCGAAGACGGTGTTATATATCATATTGGGAGGAAGGGATCCGTATTGCACGGCGGAGTGCGAAGAACGTGCTATATACATATTGGGAGGAAGGGACCCGTATTGCACGGGCCGAGTGCGAAGACGGTGCTATGATATACATATATTTGCATCTTTATAAATAATTGAGAATGAATGGCTATGTATGATATATATGTGTGTGTGACACTAGGGATATGTTGGATGTGTTATCGTATATAACAATGAAAACATCAGAATACAGATTTAGATAATGAAATAAAATACTGAAAATTGTGTGAAAGTGTACAGGTTAATTCATGCATTACTTGAAGTGTGATGCAATATTGTATTATGAGAAGTATGATATGATTATATGTTATACAAGTATGGCTTGTGATGTATGTGTTATCTGAATGCATAAACTAGGTTTATGGCATAACTATAGTGGTTGGTATACTATAGCGTGGAATACAAGACACGTGAGTAATACGCACTATGTACACATAAGACGAGTTTAAATAACTAAGCAAAAATTTGTTTTTATGTAACTCATAAATCTTATCGCACGGAAAGATAAAAATCAAAGAAAGAAATTGGGAAGTACGATCATAAGAGTCTGATCGTCCTAGAAATTTTAGAGACCGGGGTCTTGATTATTAAATCATGGGATGCCTCTGATTTTTTGTCTTCTTACTGTTTCAGATTTCTCTTATTACTTGAATATTCATACTCTCATTAATATATTATCATTTTTGATTTATTCCTACTCTACTCACTGAGCTGTCGAGCTCACTCCCCCACAGACTGGTATATTGCAGGTTGCTTTGAGGAGGAGGTCAGGTTTTATGTGCGCGGGGTTCGTTCTGAATCAATTCAATTTTTGTGCTTCTGGAACAATCATGCTTGTTGATGATACATGTTGGTTATGGGATAGATGGTTAATCTTATATGTGTGTGTGTAGGAAATTGTTGTAGTAGTTTCATTTCAAGTTGATATTTGAGATATCTTTATTGGGTTGTGATATCAAGAAGTGTATTATCAATATGATGATCATGACAAGTTGGAACTTATCATTTCTGAATTACTGTGGATACCGAGAGGGGTACTCTAGAGTTTATGTTATTATGTTTCTCCATAAGTAGGCGATGTCAAGCCGAAACATCTTCATTATTGCCTGGATGACTTTTGAGTTCAGTTATATGATTGGATGGAGAATAAGTAGGCTGATGTTAGCCGAAAATATCATATTTGTATTAGATATCATATCCGACCAGTAATTACAAGGGAGGTGTTGCTGAAATTTCTAAGAAATTGGAAATGATTTTAATAATCGGTCGGTTTAAATAGATGTAATGTAAATTGAGGATTTCCAATTCTGGGACCGTTACACTTAGGGTATCCAAACCTAGCTTTATTGACAAATGTAGACTGTTCTTGTGGTATGTGAGATTATGTTGCTGATTGTTGCACTTTTCTTGCAGAGTGTCTCCCAGGTGATGTATCTGGGAGGGAAGACTGCTGGTATGGCTACATTTGTCGGACCCAGCACCACAACAGCGAACATGCTCGGAAAAGCTCGGAAAAGGAACCATGTATGCAGTCCAACGAGAGGCAATCCCGGTCGTTAGTCGTTCCACAGTTTCGCTGGAAAAAAATTTAAGGTTGTGTAGTACTAAATCCAGTTGATATTTCAGTTTTCAAGAAAAAATTCTGTGAAGTCCAAAATATCGGTTATATTTATCCTAGTTCTGTATTTTTGTTTGTTTGGTGGCTTCTTTCTTTATGTAAAGGTGACATCTAAAAGATGGATTATGGAAACTATGATAAAAGCATTTATAGTGCTGAATTATAACAATTGTATTCCCATTATTGTTTTTAACATTCTTGTTACTAACATTATTTTTATGGTTAATTTCATAAAAAATAAAATGTTACTAGTTGTTCACATGGAACGTATGTCATGCGTCTAAAATTGTTCTGAAAAGTCAAATGTGAGAGACTTGTTGATGCATCGCCTGTTAATTCGGTGGACCCCGTGCTGCCGGGCCAACAAATCCGAGCCTGGGGGTTTGTACCCTTGGCGACTAATCTAGCTGCTATTGTCGTGTTGAATTATGTACACACCCAAAAGGACAACAAACACCACCACCGTGTTGGCTGGCACGTCACAGTCGGTTACGGACAGGTGTCTCTTCTCAACACCTACACCAGCGCACAATCGGAGACCAACTGATTCTCCATTGATATGGCCAGAGGTTTTTGAAAGCAAAGTGGGGGAAGTATTTGGACCCACAAATGAGAAAAGAAAAGGGAGAACTCATTTTGGCCCAATTGCACAATTTGGGAGAGGAAAGAGCCTCAGTATGAGAGGAATGGATAACATCGCAACCTGCCTCTCTCTCTCTCTCTCTCTCTCTCTGTGGTCACTAGCCCCACAAAATCTTGCAATTGGATGGGAGGAAAGGCCAATTTTTGATTGGCTTTTGAGATGTGTCAATTGTTTCTATCTGTTTATATTTCCATTGTGGGAGGTATCTCTTTCCACAACTTTATTTAGGTTAGCTTTTAATCCTAGTGAGCTAGGATCAAAGGCTTATTATTGTAGGATTGGAGCTATGACTGCTCGGATGGGGTGATTTGTGGGTTGAATTTGAAAGTTATGTTCCTGGATTAATTTCAAATCATGGGACATGACTGATGCTGTATATCTGGTGCACTGGTCCTTCAATACCGGTGTAGTGGTCAGATTTTGACTCTCATCAAGATCGTGACACGTGTCTCGCCTCTTGGGGACGTCACTTCTCCGTCAGCAGGCCCAGCTCACATACAAGCTTAACATGAACTCAGGAGGAAAGCATAAGGAACATGAGTTCAAGAAGAAAGCCTCGCCCTGAGCTCACATCTGATCAGACATTACTCACCTGGATCCACTACTCAACCGAAACTGTGTGACTCTTCGGAACGCCAATAATCAGTATAAAGATCCTATCTTGAGCCACCAAGGCTCCAACACGAAGACCCTCCGAAGCTTGCAACTCTTGCACTGCTTATAACTGAACAGCACGATCTCACGATTCCCAGATCCATCTATACTGCTAGATCATCCCCACATTTAAATATGTTAATGCCCCTATATCAATAATGGCTGTTATAGACAGTGGTAGATATCTTTGCATAGCGATCTCAACAATCAAGCGACGAAGATCTGAGCGACTTCAAGGAAATCATAACATACAAATCATGCAGTTATGTAGATCCAAATATCTGTACCCCATAATGACAGCTCAGGCAGGAATAAATACACCTCCATTTCCATTAAGAAGGAGGTTCGCTTCTGGTTGCCACATCGAACCCTAGTGATTTTAGCCGCAACATCACATTACAGAATTCCTTGTGATCATTTAATATTATAGTGAATTCTCTGTCTTTTCTGTGATTTTTTTTTTCAGATTTTTATAAAATGTTTGTTGTTTGCGGCTGCTTTCACTCGTCTGCTCACTTACAATTCGTGGTGTGAAAAAATTTCCTGAGAATTTTTCTCCACAACTGGTCTTGGTCAGATGTTTATTATGTAACATATTAGTCGATAATTGTTACTTGTTGCGTACTTCTGTATAAATCAAATAAATATCAGATTTGGATCCGCTGAATCCTTCACAGATTCATACAGAATTTGCGAGTTCAATTAAAATTTGATTAGTCTACTGTTTTATGCATTTGATATATGAAATAAGTTAGTAAAGTTATTAATTTAAAGCACAACTTACTTTGTAGGCGTTTTCTTTCTAACTTGTCTCTAAATTCAACCAATGGTCTTAGCTCTACGGTTAAATTCTAAATTTATTAATTACACATGCATATATATAAATAATTTTTATTTATCGGATGCACGACGACAATTTGTATCTCTGTAGGCAACAAAATATTACATGGCCCAAACAAATCAGAGATTTAGGCATTTGCTTTCTAAAATAAGTCCCACATGCACTATTCTCTTGCAAACAAAAAATATGTCCTCGAATAATGTTATTTGTATTATTTTTGTATTATATTATACTATATTATTATGAATAAAAATCACGCTATAAATTAATGATGAGAGTCGTAATTCATGTGAGTGTGACTTATAATTTATAGAGCAGCAATATAATATGATATAAAAAAAATAATACAAATAGCATTGCTCCGTGGAGATGCCCGATTGCATGTACCCATGCACACATTTTTGGCCTTGTGGGAGGTACATCTACAACAAATAAAACTTCAAGTGGGGCTCAAAATGTGCCCCAAGATTTTTATCACCAGAGATTTAGAATCTCTCTCTCTACTTAAATCATACTGAAATTCCTATCTTGCTTGTGTTTTGAGGATTTTTTTTTTTTTTTTTTTTTTGGGCTCACCGCTTGGATGCTCACCGTCGCTCACCGCGCGCGGTGAGCATGCAAGCGGTGAGCAAAAAAAACTTCCGTGTTTGAGGTGCCCACATTTTAAGCCCGTACGTACGTACGCACGTTGCATGTGTTCGGACCGTACGTTACCTGTGTACACATTTTCGGTCTGATGAGACGAGAAAGCTGCAGGGACCAGCTTTGGGCGTGACCTAAAGGACTTTAGTGGTCCCCACCAATATCATTGTTTTCTCGTTTTATCACTTGTGTGTTAGTGTTTCGATGAAATTCGAGCCACATGAAATTGATTTGATTTCTATATTATTATTTTCTGAACAAATTTGATCTTTATTATGTTCAAACGTTTAACTATTTGCATCGCAAGTTATAATATTGTAGGAAGTAGAAAAACAACTGCTTGGTTGAATCTTTTTAAATACATCCCAAACTGTTAGTTGTAAGAAACTGGAAGAAAATTGATCGAGATTTTTGTGATAAAAAGCTATCGTCTTTTATCTTGACAGTTAATAATGTCTTTGTGATAAAGCTACAGAAAATTAGATCGGAGAGCCCCATGTTCTTAAATTTTGTGCACTATAATTAGTAACATCAAATTAAATTTATTTAATTTTCTTTTCTAACTGATCTCCCTGAATGCTCTGAGATGCATGGGGGCCAACCCCACATGCAGGCACAGTGTGAGAGCAGAGAAGATATACGTAGTATGTACGGCTCTGATGATCATCACCGTTGCTAGTACGATGCCTGATCTCACAACAGACACCTACAAAAGCTTTATGTTAAGCCTGTTTGGATTGCAAAAAGTTGCTAGAGAAATTAGGTTTCATGAGCCTCACTGTCACTATTCCTAGCTTTTATATAAAAAACTGTTTGTTTGTTGAAACGAGAAAAGTGACGCTAACGTAGGCAAAAATATCAATGTTTTCCCAATTTTGTTTTCACTGTAAAGACAGAAAATCACCAAATAATCTCAAGGATAACTGATCTTGTGAGACTCATTGTCAATTTTCTCAAATTTTTCCCAGCGAAACAACCAATGATCAATATCATGCCAATACCTCTCATGCACGCCTTAATCGGCAGGTGAATTGATCGGCACTGTTGCTCAAGTGTTGGGTCCCAGACCCATTAACTCATCAAGACTCAAAATCAACGTGAGAGAGAGGTGTTTCTCGTTGGCTTAATTTGAATTCTTTTACAATGCTAATTATATGATTTTCTTGCAATTTCCGCATGTAAATATCTAGTTCTAAACAGTTGATTTTCTTTCCAAATGTAGTTTATTATGCAAGATATTATGGTCAAATTAGATATGCTTATTTTTTTTCCTAAAAAAATTAAAGGAAAAAAAACACATTTGATTATATAAGCTTGCAAATTAATTATATTTGATCTTAATTAAAATTCTTATATCAAACTCAAGTTTGAATCAAATTCAATAAATTATTAAATTTGACTCATCAAATCAATTAGAGAAGAATATACCAAAATAATAAGAATTATTAACGAATCTACTATGACTTGTAAAAATTTGTAAAATTACTACTTGAATCATCTCTACTGCTGGTTAGGCAGTGGACGATCCACCACTATAAATTTGACAGTGAACGGTCCATTTTTTAAAAGACAGTTTTTAATCAAAAATTTAACTGATCGGTATTCATTCTAAAAAAAAACAACCACCATGTTTCTGTGAATTACGCTCGTTCTTATTTTTACTGAAAACAAATTGTAACCATTCATAAAAACGGGTAAATTGAAGAAGCCCCCCATATTATGAGGGGACCGGCACTCAACTTTCCGATCTTTCAAAATCGACACTTCACCTCTCGGAAGCTAACACCGTTTAACTTTTCTATCAAAAGGGTCATCAAGTGACCCCCAAAAACAGTTCCAGTCTAAGTAATCATAACCCAACTCTAATTTTCTAATTTTTCTAAACTGTTCCAACTGACAAAGGTCAGTAACATGTTTGCCAACCACCATGAGCTGAGCTGAGCTGAGCTGAGCTCCAAAGAATTTGAAAAATGGGGAAGCGCGCCAACTGTACACACTGAGAGTCATGGTCCCAAAACCCCCACTTCATGTGGGGCCCAAGGCATTTAACCCAGGTGACCAGGCCGCAGTCTGCGGCTGCGGCGGTCCAAACAATTCATTCCCATCTTCGGCCAATGGAACACTAAAGCGATAACGAATCCCAAATCTTGCTCTCTTGTGGGATGTTGGGCTCAATTCCGTGAAAATATCAAGCAAGCAACCATGTGCCACTAAATTCCTGCAATCATTAGGTTAACTGTGAATTGGTCCCCCTTCTCTCTCTCTCTCTCTCTCTCCCCCACAGGGCATCTTTGTTTGTAGAAAAAAAATGACTCACAAAGCGAGTTTTTTTTCTGAATTCTGTGGGCCACACAGGCATTTTCAGCATGAGCTGTTTGTCTGACAAGACAAAAGTCGAGAAAAATTGTATCAGTTTTCTTCTCTAGGCTGACAGTGTTCTGACTTTTATATAAAGTCCATTTTTTTTTCCAATAGAAATCTGAGAGCAATCTGTTTTTTCTAGGCATGTTTCCCCTCGCCAAACAGGACCTAAAAACACCTGGAGTTTAGTTTCCTTTTGCAAACTTTGATATTTATTTATTGTGTGTTTACCCCTTCTTGATTTATGGTTTTTTTTTTTTAAACCTTCTTTCTCTCTATCCTCTTCCTCACTGCTTTGACTAGTTACCACCTGAAGGAACCGAGGAAGAAATTAAGCAATAGCAACAAAAGTGTGTGAAAGTCCCCATATGATGTCATTGAGTTGAAATTTTGCATTGCAACTTGTCTCTCTCTTTCGGACTCAAATCTTAATCAAGAGTGACACATGAGTCTCTCTTTGTTGAATTGAATCTGCAAATTCTGCATACTAGATTGAGTTGAATGCCATGTTGACATCAAAACAAATCGCTAGACATTGCTCTCTTTGTTTGTATGTTCACTTTTTTTTTTATGCTGAATCTCTCTATTTATGATAGGCAAAAATCTTGAAATAATTTTTTTAAAAAAAAATGCAAAAACACTGTATTATTCATTTCTTTGAGGATCTCTGTTCAGTTTCACTAAAATGTACATACTGAAAATACATGCCGATCATATTAAGAAAATAACCTAAGAAAAAAACAAAAAAACGAAGACACATAAAATATTAAGCACTTAGAGATCGAGGGTTATCATTCTTTTATCATTACCACTGTTACAAAATAACACATTGAGAGAGAGAGAGAGAGAGATTTAGTCAGTCTGATCTTTTTTTAGGGCTGTTTGTTATGTAAAAATCATAAAAAGCAGTAACTCGTAAATGACTTACGACTCAATTACAACTATCGTGTTTGTTTGGATCATAATTGTAAAAGACTTACACAACTCAATAGCCACTCACTTGCAGCCAATTATCACTCACCTATAACTCACTTACAGTTAACTTTGTGGTCATGCAAATTTGTTTTTTTTTTTATATTAATATTTTTTTAATATTTAGTATTTTTAGTATTTATTTGCAATATTTAAAATTTTTAAATCACCAAATAGTTAATTTTGTAGTCAATTTTTCACTTACGACTTACAAATTACGACAACTAAACACCGTAAAATACAATACATTTCTCACTTGCAATTATATTACAGACTAAACAACATAAAACTTGCATGCATATAATTCATTTACAACTGTAAAAGAGTTTACTAATTACGACTTACGAATTACGACAAACTCTTAGTTTGAAATCATGTAGGAGCTAAATACGTTATAGGCCCCAGACTCACAAGGGACTCGGGTTGAGTCTTTCCTGTAAAAGAATCTGATGATTCTTCGTGTCGTGAACCGTTCATCATAGCTGATAAATAGAATGAAGCTAAAGAGAAAAGAAAACGTGTTTTATGATAGGAGTGGTAAAACACAATTTTGATTTTTTTCCTTCTCTCTCGCTCTGATTTGTCTATTAGCCATGTGTACGACCCAGAGGGTAAGGGGTGCATCTTGGGGCCAATCCTAGCCCCTTGCAGGGAACTCCCTTCTGGTGACGTGTCAGCATCCTATTGCTTCTCAATCTGTCGTCATGAGCCCAACACGTCATCAGTCGCCACCTAACGCTGTTCGAGACCTCACTCCTGATCACCCCCCTCCTGCACAATTGATTAATTAACAAACTTTCAAGTTTTTCTTTGTTACACTGCGGTCAACAAGCAAGTTACTGCAACACTTTTTGCTTTTACCCCCTCCAACTTTCTAAATTTACCCGTTCCTGACCCTCTCGTGTTCCGGAAAAGTCCTGCTGCCGCTTTTATTGCCGTCAGTGTGTTTGTCTTTGTTGGAAAGAAAGTGCAAAAAGCCAAATTTAAAAAAAAAACCATTACTTTGATCAAACTACCTACACTACTTGCTCTATATATTAATTAATTAATAAATTAATTTTTTTTTGTACGTACAATATTGTTTAGAAAACATGGGTCTTTTTCTACACGTAATGTCCTCACATTTTGATAAGTTTTTTCTTATGATCATTATTATTTTTATTTTTTGCAATAATTAAAGAAGTGACATGAATGGGATGGGTCTTTATCAGGAATCCAGAAATGGAGAAGCCAACAAAGGGAGGGTGATGCAGGAACAGTGTTGTGTGCTGGCTTTATTGATATTTTTCCTATTTTTATATATTCAGTTGGTATTATTTTATTGATAACAATAATAATAATAATATTCTCTCTTTATACAAGTTTGGGTGCTCAAGTTGCAGAGTGTCGGGAGAAGGACTGAACGCACGCACGTGAGTCTCAGGTGAGAGGACTGACTGACTCGATGATCTGGGTTCAAACCTGGCAGCTGGGGTGGGACTCAGTCACTAGTCGATCGAGCTACATTTGCACTTATATGACCCAATCATCATCATGCCCCACTTGCAAATTAAGATGAAGCAAATAAAAAATATTTTAAAAAGAAAAGAGAAAAGGATGGCTCCATGATAAGGTTGACACAGTGACCACTTTGAGTCAGCAAAGGCTTTTTGTCCCCCTTGAGATTTGGGAGAAGAAGATGAGCTCGTATAATTTTATCATTATTTAAAAAGGAAAATAAAATACATGCCAGTATATGAGGCTTTTGCCGTCTCGGATTCTGAGACGGTTGTTAGACAGTGACGAGTCAAAAATTTAAAGACGGGGATATAAAATAATAGATCAAGTGTACTATTGGTGGTCGACATCTCTTAAAGAAGCTAGAGCATTTTTAGGATGAGACTGGGGGCACAAATCAGGGGCCCTTGATTTCGTCAGTGTGATTAGTTACATGTATACTATATTTTTTCTGTATTTTACGAGATTAATTACAGTCTTCATGAGCAAAAAGAATTATTGTAAATGTTATAAATATCTGGCCAAGGGGAGAAAAAGGAGAGTGGGGTTGGGTGGAATTTGGGGCAGCATTATAATTTTTAGTCAAAAAATTAAGAAAAAAGAGAAAGTTGGGTAAGGTGCAGTTTGACTGACAGATTAGTATTGTACTCCCATAATTATAGTTATAAAATTTAAATAATAAGATACTAATCATTTTTCTTCAAATATTATTATTATTATTATTATTTGCTTCAGCTGTAGTAAAAGATATGAAAGAGAGAGATGGCTGTGTTGGTATGTGCTGTCATCAGCATTAGATGCTTTGTCTGAGACCCACCTGTACTGTCTGGCTGCTACCGAGAACCCAGTATTATCTGGAGCTTGAAGAAGCAGTAAATAATTAACAGGGGAGAGGTTTAAAAACTGGGAGCAAATCAGACGTAAATTTTACTTTCTATGCTCTCTGTAAAAGACCAGCTGTCCCAATCCTTGGGGGTTCTAATCTATTAGTTATAGGGATTTGGATCAGATTAGAGTTCGGGTGATGTCTGCTGTAAAATGAGTTGGATGCCTCGTTAAAAAATAGGGGGAAAAAGTGAGTGATTGCTCAGTTTTTTTTTTTATCTCTCTATCTCTCATTGTATCATTCCCCAAGGCCCCACGAGTGGCCTACTGCTGCTTTCGCTTGACCCACCGGTGACAAGAGCACAGCGAGTGAGGGGGAGAGACAGAGGTGGGGGGAGAGAGGGAGTCAACGAAAATAAAGCAAGAAAGAGAGAGGAAGAGGGGAGGCGTAAAGAAAATAAAAGCTGTGGGATTTTAGGGTTTTTGAGCCCACTTCCCCCCTCTCTCTCTTCTCCCCACAGGACAACTTGGCCTTTGGCCCTCAGTCCCCACTCCCTCTCCCTTTCTCTCTCCCCAAAAACTCTCTCATCTCACGCACGCAGAGAGACAACAGTCTGGACTCTGGAGGAGCCCTAGCCCCACGCAGGCGCCAGACAGAGCCTGCACGTGCTCTCCCCCCAAAGCAAAACCCTAGTTCGTTTCCCTCCCCTCTCCAATTTTCCCAACTTTTATTTTTATTTTTATTGCAGATGGGTTGAAAACATTAAACTAAACCCCCCCCCAAAAAAAATGAAGCAGTACCAGTGTTTTTTTAAACTGATTTAATCAGGGAAAAAACGATACCAGGGATGGACCAGCCGCCTCCTCCTGCAGAGCAGAGACACGGCAATGGAAGCAGCAACTCCAGCGGCGGCGGCACTAACAGCAGCAAGAGCAATTCAGACCACTACAACCACCACCACGGCCCGCCGTCCTCTCTCGACCTGGTCCCCGTCTCGTTCATGGGCTCCGCCGCCAAGCCCGACCCATCCCCTCCCGCCTCTACATCTCTCGCGGTCCCCACCGATCCGTCAAAAAAGGTTGCCGTCGTGGCGAAGAGATCTTCGAAAGACCGACACACGAAAGTCGACGGCCGCGGGCGGAGAATCCGCATGCCGGCCGCGTGCGCCGCCAGAGTCTTCCAACTGACCCGCGAGCTCGGACACAAGTCGGACGGCGAGACCATCGAGTGGCTGCTGCAGCAGGCCGAGCCAGCGATCGTTGCGGCGACTGGGACTGGAACCATCCCGGCCAATTTCTCCACTCTGAACATCTCGCTCCGGAGCAGCGGGTCGTCGTTCTCCGCTTCGTCTTCAAAATCTGCTCCTCACTCGTTCTACGCCCTTGCGCTCGCTCAAAATCCGCATCACAGATCGGAGTACGATGATGGGTCCGGTGCTGCCGGGATTTCGCACTCTTCGCTGTTTGGGTTTCATCAGCTACAGCAGCATCAAACGCTGCTCTCGAGTCAGAATCAGATGGGAGAGGGGAGTGGAGGAGGAGGAGGAGGAGGAGGAGGAGGGGATTCTGCTGATAACTATTTGAGGAAAAGATTCAGAGAAGATCTTTTTAAAGAAGAGCAGCAGCCATCGTCTCAGGAAGGTGCTGGTCCGTCGTCATCGCCTCCAGGATCCAAGTCGATGAGGACGGCCCAACCCGGACTCCGATTGCAGCAGCAGCAGCCGCAGCAGCAGCAGCAAGAAGCGTCTGCAGCGGCCGCTGCTGCTGCAGCGGCCGCCGCAGGAATGATACGGCCTGCCAATGTCCTTTCTGCTGCGGCAATGTGGGCGGTTGCTCCCACAAGCAGCGGAGCCGGGGGAGCGTTCTGGATGCTCCCCGTCTCCGCTGGATCCAATGTTCCGACTGTCTCTGCTGCGGCAGCAGCGACTACGGCCGGGCCGTCCGAACCTTCACTGTGGACTCTGCCCCAGTACCGGACGGCGAGCACAGTGCAGGCGCCGCTGCAGTTCATGACGTCGAGAGGTAATTTATCCGGCGGGCTTGAGTTTCAACCAGGACGCGCTATGCCGATGGGATCGATGCAGCATTTGGGCCTCGGAATCAACGAGTCGAATCTCGGGATGCTGGCGGCCCTCAATGCGTTCAACCGAAGCGGACTCAGCATGACCTCGGAGCACCAAGCTCACAGCCACCGGCAGCAAGGCACCGACAACGGAGATGACAACCAAACAAGCTCGCAGTGATTTGGATGACAATGCTGAAGAGAAACATGATTAGCTCGTTGTGTCATTTCATCAAACATTTGTAATTTTCATTATTTCCCCCCGCCTTTTTTCTTGCTTTGTGTGTTGCAGGAGAGTTGAAGTTGAGTGCATTAAGAAGCATTTTATTGTTAGTGGATGCTATTATTCCCTTCCCAACCAGTGAGAGAGAATTCTTCTGTGGTGATGGAGGTTAACAAGGTTTATTTGTGGGTCCAAAAAACAAAATGGGCCATGAAAAAGAAATAATCGATTAAATTAGTGCACACTGCGTAGAGTCTTTGTTTTTAAGAATATAGCTCAAATTTTCAATGCAAGAAAAGAAAAGCCAAAGGAGAGAAAATAAAGAGGGAAAATCTCTCACTTTCATTTTTCATATATTGCTAAAATTTGGCGAACTGTGTATCAGTGAGCCATAAAATAGGTTTTCTCACATATTATAAGAGAGTCAATTTTGTGTTGACAGATAGAGAGGATATAAGAAATGGTTCAAAAACTTTAAAGCTTTGTAATTCTAAAATCTTATAACCTTGAAACTCAATATCTTATCCACGTGTCAATACGAGATTTACCCTCTTATAATATGCCTGTGATTCTCACACATGAATTGAATCGATAAAAGAGGGACTAACTTTATCAAACATATAAGCTGTCACTCTTCAGCACATAATATGAATATTCGTTTGGGTGGGGGGCTTGGCAAATGATTTGAGTAACAAATATTTAGAGATGATTGGAGCTGATAGAGGCAAATAATGTCTTCAAACATTCGTATAGTAAATAGTTTTGCTCAAAAAAAAATTGAAAAAGAACTAAAATTTTGGTTTATAATTTATTGGCTTTCTTCCTCTCTGACATACTGTATGTTAGTACTATTTTTTGGGTGTTTTTCATCCACATACATGCGACTGCATGCGAGACACATATTGTAACAGATAATTAGTATTTATGTTATGCAATGTATTATGTTAAATGTAATTTATTAGCTATGTTTAAGAACTAGGTAGTAGGTACTTATATTTTAAATTGTGCATGTGAATGACAACGGACCATGCACGGTGCTGTCCCTTGTCATTAGTATTAGATTAAGGAGTGGGTCTAAGAGTAATAAACCAAGTTTTTATATGCTTCTTGCTACTATGATCAGTGGCGAAAGCATTATATTTTTTTACTGTGAATATAAATGTAATAAAAGTTTAACGTAAATGTAATAAGAAAAGAGAGAAAAATAAGAAATAGCGTTGCACTTATCAAGACCTCCAATAACTTAAATTTATAAGTTACAAGTTGAGCTACAGATCAAAAGTATCGTTGTCCTAGCAAAAATAATCTAAATAGAAGAGATTATATACAAAAAAAATTACAAACTATATATACTAATCTATTATTTTATTAAATTCATTGTGGGCGACCATCCTCACTGGACTGTATGTGGATCCTCCCCTGACTATGGTCTTTTTTGTGTGTTTACACCCTTTTTTTTTTGAAATAATGGAAGCAGCAGGGCTTCGTCATGATAACTACAATTCTTGCATTTGAGTGCAATTATTTAGAAAGGTGAAATCTTGTTGTGCAATTCTATTAACTTATATGGTAGTCATCATTATTAAGATTCTAATTAGTTTGGCAAAGCTTTATTATCATAAGTACAGTCTGACATATTATCATCCTTTGATATTTTCTTCATCAAAAGTAAAATGTGATTGTTCTTCGTACGAAATATTATTTTACACTTGTGATCTGTTTATTACAGTCACATGTATTACTGCTTCCCTTCAAATGATCATTTTTTACATAACTCAATATTATTTGCATTGATCATTCATAAAACTGTTTCGTGTTAATTTTTCTTTCAATCAATGAAAGGGTTTTTTTTTTTTTTGCAAATGTTTATGATTATTCCAAAAATCCTTGCTGCAAAAGCAACGAGCCCCCTTGGAATATATAGTAGTTTACTCTTCCAATCTTCAAAATAAACCTAATTATCAATCTAACAAAAACTTATTTTTTCCTAATAAAACTAACTTTTTTGAGCTACGAAGCCTAGATGCATGACTGCCACACATTTTTTTTTTTTTTTTTTTTTTGAGAATTACATGAGTGACACACTGATTGATTAATTTGAACATGTTTGGTAGTCTTTGAATTCCTTAAATATCCTCCACCCTTAATCATCAATAATTAAGAAACAATTAAAATTGGATTTGTGTGACGTAGACTGGGAATAAATTGAATTTATTGGATTTGGTTGGAGATTAACATAACCATCAACATCAAAAAGAAAATTAAAATAATCATCCAACAACAAGGCAAGTTGATTTAGTGACGATAACAATGTCCATAGTCAAGAAATTGTTATTGTCTCACACACTAGAGATAGCTCAGTTGTCTATGATTCTATGACTACATTTATAGCACAAATCCACTACTTACCACAGACAACAACTCTCTTTTTGGGAACACCCTGAGGTTTTGTTTCAGAAGTGGGGTAAGGAATTAGGGTTTAGCGTTTTCGGAGAAGAAAGATAGGAAGGAGTTATTCTTTTGATTATTTGGTTGAAATTAGATTTACTTAGAGTTAGGAGTTAAGCCAAAGAAGAGGCTAATTCCAACTATTTAGTTGAATTAGCAATTCTTAAGTTTGGGAGAATTGGATGGGTTTCAAGATGGTTATGGACTAATTTCTTTTTCATCATTACTTGCTAAATCTTATCAAATTTTAATCGTTTGGTAAGAGTTAGCCCGAATTAGTTCAACTCTTTTGCTAATTTAACTTGCCAAATAAGCCCAAATCATGTTATAACTCTATAGGCTCAATATTAAATTTGTAGCTATGAAATTCAATATGCAAAAGAAGAGCGAGAAAACATGAATGTGAATAAAAAGGTCACAAATTCAAAACATATCACAACTCACAGCGTGGAGAAAATTTCTCTGATATTAGGGTTAGTATTGAAGGTGAAAAAGACGTCTTAATTTAGTCAAAATGAAGATGAAGAGGAATCTTGAGAGATAAAAGAGTATGTGCTAGAATGAGAATTTTCCATCTAATATTTACATTATCATATTTGATATTATTTAAAATATTTTAAAAAATAAATCAATATAAAATTATCATATTTTGAGTATCAAAAGATTTAATAGCAGCGACCACTAAGTAAAGAAATATAGGAAAGGAAAAGATGAACCGGAAGAGTAAAGATCTTTCGTGAAATAGGATTCTTTATGGACATTAATCCTATCACGTCATAATAAATTATAACTCATTTTATACTCACTGTTTTTATCATTTTAGTAACTCTGGAATTCAGATGGTTTTAAGAAGTGGTAAGTTGAGATTTCTAGAAAATTTAGTAAATCTTACTTACTTGTCAATTCTGTAAGGAGAGAGGAGATAGATGAGATAGAGAAAGACAGCACAGAAATCGGACGACAAAGGAGCGAGAAACGGCGCATGCAGTAGGCTGCCGGTCGACCGGTGTGCACGAGGTGCACAAACGCAGAACGGTCGACCGCCCGGTCGACCGTTGCATGGAAGCGGTCGACCGGCCGGTCGACCGACTGAAAGGAGCCAAGTCTCGGTTGGAGACGGTCGACCGGCGCGGTCGACCGTGGCATGGGTCGGTCGACCGGCCGGTCGACCGACAGACGCGTTTTCTGCGGTCCTTTAAGGATTCAGATTCATTTTCTGTTTAGAATCGAAAGCAATCGGGGTTTCCTAGAACCCAGAGACTCTGTGGCTATAAATAAGAGTTAGCGCCCTCATGTAATGTATCCCTGAAAATCCCTCTAAAAATCTCTCTTAAAAATTCCTTGAAGAAGGAATAAGTTGTAATTGATTGTTGAATTAATAAAATCTCTCTCTCCCTTACCCCGAGGACGTAGGTAAATTGCCGAACCTCGTTAAATACTGTGTTGATTGCTTTTCTCTATTGTTATTTGTTCTTGTCGTGTTGGGTACATCTCCGGCTGCATCAGTCTCCGTTTGGTGGATTCCTCAGAGGGGTGTAGGCTGTCTAAAAAATCACTAAAGACAAGTCATCAAAAAGCAGAGTCCAAACTCCAGACGCAGGGCTAATCATAGCCATCACTGCAGCACCAAGACGCGAAGGACGAAACCCGCGTCTCAGTATCACTGCAGCACCGAGACGTGAAGGACGAAACCCGCGTCTCAGCATCACTGCAGCACCAAGACGCGAGGGTCGAAACCCGCGTCTCAGCATCACTGCAGCACCAAGACGCGAGGGTCAAAACCTGCGTCTCAGTATTACTTCAGCAATAAGGCGCAAGGCTCAAAACCCGCGTCTCGGTTATAACTGCCCTCGTTATTGGGTCAACCACTGCCCACGTAACGAGGGAGTTAACCCCCATTATGGAGCGTTTTTAGGAGACACGTTCACCCCTGAAACCTCTATAAATAACCCCGTTTGCTATGGAGAAGGGGTCGGTCGATCGGATAATTCTTGATAAAAAAGAATTTCGGTTGTGAGCTGTAGAAGCACCAAGACCTCCACTGAAAAGAAAGAGAGAGTTCAACTCTTCTAACAACTTGCTGCGTACAAGTTTGTCTTTGCCTACAATCTTTTTGAGATTCTTGGTGGACATGAGCTGTGTTACTCCGTCTGCTATCCAAAGAGAGGATTCCTAAGAGGTCCTAACGTTCACCCGGTCAACGGAAAATAAGATTCACTTTTCACCGCCACATCAAGAACCCAGCACTAAACAAAGGGGAGATTCAAGTGTGAACATCTTCTCTCCCTTGTAGTCGGAGTATTGATCCGTTGTAATTCTTCATTGATTCAAGGAAATTTTACACGAATTTCTCCCATCAAACAAGGGATTGTTTTCAAGGGCGCGCGTAACAAATGGTATCAGAGCCTCCCAGGTTCGGCGTGAGATCGTGTGTTGATTCCAAGGGCATCAGTTGCTGTTTAGCGGAGATTGTGTGTCGATCTCAGAGCAGCGTTAGGACTGTTTGTGGGATCGTGTGTCGATCTCAAAATAACGCGTAGATTGCTCGAGGAATCAATTCGAAGGAGTAGATAGTTTTGGAAACTCTTCGAAGGTTTCGCGTGGAGGTAAAGATCCTATTTTTATCTAGTTTGTTTTATCTAACTCCATTTGTTTCCGCATTGATTTGAGGAATCAGTTGAGAAGATGGCTCGAGAAGGTACATCATCGAGAAAATCCATGAATCCACATCCGCTGAGGATTGATGTGGTGAAGTTCAACGGCACGAACAACTTCGGTATGTGGAGGTATGAGGTGATGGATGCACTAACGACATCACACCTCGAAGACACTCTATGGTTGGAGAAGAAGCGCGCATCAACGACCGAAGAAGATTGGAAAAAGTTGAACCGTACGGCGTGTGGCTTGATCAAGTCTTGTTTGACACAAGA
This sequence comes from Agave tequilana, assembly GCA_038442645.1. Lineage (NCBI taxonomy): Eukaryota > Viridiplantae > Streptophyta > Magnoliopsida > Asparagales > Asparagaceae > Agave > Agave tequilana. The sequence goes on from JAVJIF010000812.1 coordinate 141,387, forward strand.
CATCAAATATCATGTGTTGCATGAAACATCTGCGAGACAGCTGTGGGAGATCCTGTGGGAAGAAGTATCTGACGAAAAGCGTTGAATCGCGGTTGCAGTTGAAGAGTAAGCTTTATCATTTTCAGATGCAGAGAGGATGCTCCATCAATGAACACATGAATAGCTACACAAGGCTTCTTACAGATCTAATTAATGTGGATGAGGAGATCGATGAAGAGGATAAGGAGGTAATCCTATTGAATTCTCTTCCTAGGGAAGAGTATGAGACCTTTACTCTTTCATTGATAAATGGAAGAAAATCCCTTAACTACAGTGAGGTGTCTGCTGCTCTTGTGAGTTATGAAGTAAGGAGACAAGATAAACTGTCTTCTTCGGGGAGCACAACAGCAGAGGCATTGGCGGTAAGAGGCAGAAGTTTCAATAGGAAGGGAAGGGATGATCATGGAAGATCTAAGTTCAGATCAGGCTTTAGAGATCTGAAGAGGAATCAGTGCGCCTTATGCAAGGAGTTAGGGCACTAGAAGGTTGACTGTCCGAAGGCCAAAGGTACGAAGAAGGAGCTGATGATCGAGGCGAATCTCGCACAGGCGGATGGATCGGATTCAGACTCATTGGTATTCTCTCTCTCAGTTACTACTCCTACTGTTGATTACTCAGATAATACTGGGTGGATTTTAGATACCGAGCTACCTATCATGTGTGCCCGAACAAGACCTGATTTTCTAGCTTTGAGAAGCTAGATGGATGCTTCACAATTATGAGTGATGATCATTCGTGTAATGTGGTAGGGATGGGTACAGTTCGTATCAAGATGTTTGATGAGATAGTATGAGAATTGAAGGAGGTGAGGTATATACCTCAACTCAAAAGGAATGTTATCTCTGTTGGCGCTTTGGAAGCGTTGGGCCTTGTGGTATTTATACTAGATGGTGTTCTCAAGATGACCAAAGGTTCAATGGTGGTTATGAAGGCGTCCGTCGGAACAATCTCTACTACTTGAAGGGTAGTACAGTTACAGGTCAGGTGGAGACTTCTAATTCTTCAGATGATGGTTGCACAAAGGTCTGGCAGATGAAGGTCGGACATGGAGGTGAAAAGTCTTTGCAAGCTCCTGCAAAGAAGGATCATTGGAAGGTGCTGCTACCTGCAACTTGGTGAGTGAACACAGCGTTCTGGACAAGAAGAAGGTGAAATTCAGCACCAGTACTCACCGCTCAGAAAGTACTCTTGATTGTGTTCACGTAAGCGTTTGGGGACCTGTTAAGACTGCATCGCTTGGAGGTCACATGTACTTTGTCTCTTTTATTGTTAGTTTATCTAGGCATTGTTGAATATATCCCTTGAGATAAAGGTGTGAAGCCCTAGATATGTTGGTGAAGTAGAAAGGAATAATGGAGAAGCAGACATGTAGGAAGATTAACGAGCTACAGATTAGTAATGTTGAAAGATACATGAACTAATTCTTACAATTTGGCCAGAACACTGGTATTGGTACTCACTTCACAGAAGGTATACATGGGTTGGCTAAGGAGATAAACCGTTCCATACTGGAGAAGGTTCGGTGGTCGTTGTCTAATGCACGATTAGACAAATCGTTTGGACTGAGGCCATTGTGTATGCTAGCCATCTCATAAATAGATCAACTGCGATAGGAGGTAAAACTCTATTGGAAATGTGGTCTGAGAAAGCTGCTCAAGATCATGATTTGCTGTGGGAATTTGGAAGTCCGACCTACTTCAGCGTCAAAGATGACAAGGTGAATCCGCGAGTAAAGAAGTTTGTATTTTTGGGTGTCAAGAGAAATATGAAAAGCTACAGGTTATGGGACCCCAAAAATAAGAAGATCGTGTTGAGTTGGCATGTCAGTTTGATGAGACTTCAGTGTTGAAGTCCACCGTCTCTCAGCAGGTGAGAGGATGGAGACCAAGGAAGTATCGCAGCGGGTGGAGGTTGATGCTACTCCATAATCTCTAGTTGGTTCGGTATCAGTGAAGACTTCACTGGATATGACATCGGGTGGAGATCATATAGCCAGGGTTGATACTGAATAGGTTGAAGACATTGATGAGAATGTCGAATTGTTTGCAGCCATTAGAACCAAGGTGGAACCACGCACGTGGGTGAAGAAGCATGAATCTCAAGCTTGTGACCGCAACAAGCTCAAGTTGAAGGCCGTTGTTTTCATGACGGTAGTGAGGAGGTTCATATGACTCAACCAGATAGGTTCGCTACAGAAAATTCAGATACAAGTGCTTGAGCTTAATGGAGCTCAATTAAATGAACTACGGTTGGCTTGATCTTTTGGGCAAGATACGTAGGCAGCCGTAAAGGCGTAGCCATTTGGTGATGCAACCCATATGAAGCTGTTTAGGTTCTCGAGAAGCTGATTGGAACTTGACGTTGAGGTGAAGAGTTAGACTTCACGTAGAGATGAAGTGTTGTGATCTCGATGAACAGTTGATCTTCTGCTAAGAAGATGTTTAAGCTTGCATAAGGGGATTGTGCATCCAGTTTGTTGAAGCCGATGATGGTGTTCGAAGTACTCTACTCAGACTTGGTTGGACCGTCAGCTGAAGACCTGTGGACTGGAGAGAGCCTGTCAATTGGAGAGTCAGTATTGACTCATGATAAGTTCTGCATGAGGTCATGTAGTTGCTGAATAGGAGACACGTTCGGTGATCGGCATGTATGAAAGTTCTCTTAAGGTGAAGTGTAAGAAAGGTATGTGTGGTGCATCCCAGTTGATAGCTGAGCTAAAGGTTCCAAGACGAGATCGTGTGTCGATTTCGCCGAGATCGTGTGCCGATTTCGCCGAGATCGTGTGTCAATTTCGTCCGGAGCACTCAAGCCGAGATCGTGTGTCGATTTCGCCAGGTGATAGACTGGAGTTCGTTGGAGATCGGCTCAGATTTGAAAAATCTTCACCGAGGTGGAGAATTGTAGGGAGAGAGGAGATGGATGAGATAGAGGAAGATAGCACAGAGATCGGAAGACAGAGGAGCGAGAAACGGCGCATGCAGCAGGCTGCCGGTCGACCGCCCGGTCGACCGGTGTGCACGAGGTGCACAAACGCAGAACGGTAGACCGCCCGGTCGACCGTTGCATGGAAGCGGTCGACTTCCCGATCGACCGACTGAAAGGAGTCAAGTCTCAGTTGGAGACGGTCGACCGTAGCATGGGTCGGTCGACCGGCCGGTCGACCGACAAACGCGTTTTCTGCGATCCTTTAAGGATTCAGATTCCTTTTCTATTTGGGATCGAATCCAATCGGGGTTTTCTAAAACCCAGGGACTCTGTGGCTATAAATAAGGGATAGAGCCCTCATGTATTGTATCCCTGAAAATCGCTCTGAAAATCTCTCTTGGAAATTCCTTGAAGAAGGAATAAGTTGAAATTGATTGTTAAATCAATAAAATATCTCCCTTGCCCCGAAGATGTAAGCAAATTGTCGAGTCTCGTTAAATACTATGTTGATTGTTTTTCTCTATTGTTCTCTGTTCTTGTCGTGTTGGGTACATCTCTGGCTGCATCAGTACCAATTTTAAACTGTTCGGCGAGAATTAACAATAGCTAATTGACCCCTCTTGAGCTAACTCTCGTTGCCAACAGGGTCAGTGATATCTAACACATGCCACATGACACGACGATCAGATCACTAATCTGAGTATCATTACTTCTTTCAGAAAGAACCTGACTCTTAGACGGTCCCCCCGACCTACAATTTCTAGTTTAGAATTGCTGACTTTATGAGACCCGACAAGTCAAAAGTTTTGAGTAAACCCAAACCAAAGGTCTAGCAAAAAAAAGCATATGAAACCATAGCTGATGGCAACTTTATGCTTCACTCTCCAATTACAATTGCCTCTCTTGTGTGCATTGCTGTTTAAGTTACATATTGCTCGGTTATATAAATGAAAAGGTTTCCTTGTTCCAATTGACATGATGAATGCTGATTTGAAAACAAAATGAATGATTGGGGAGGGAAGGTGAGTGAATGATGGAGATTTAGGTTGTAGAGAAAAAGAGAGAGGAGAATGGTGTGTTTGATGAGCAACTGTTGATGGCCTCCATTATTGTTCTCCCTCCCTATGATGACAATGCTGGAGTTACTCACAAAACAAACTGTTGGGCCAGCAATGCAGGTGACAGGAGATGTAGATGTAATTGACAATCTGCCCATTAAAATTAAGGATTGTATTTTGTGTAACTTTTCAACACTTTCATTGATCATGTGCTTTAAAAAAGTGCTATTTTCCATCATTTCTCTTCAAAGAAAAATTGAAGATTGTAGGAAATTCCTTTGCTTATTTCGTTAATTTTCCTTTAATGAAACGCGGAGGGACGCAATCAACTGTTTGCTTCAAAAGAAAAGATCGTAGGAAATTGTGGATTGTAAGAAATTGTGGATTTAGTTCTGAAAGTTCTTTAGTCTATTATGGAGGCTTTTTTGGTATGCCTATCTCCTCTCAATATAAGCCTATTGGTCACAATGAAAAATTAGAATTAAAAAGAGTAGAAAAGGGCAAAGTATAGGATTGGTTTCAAAATAGACAATAGCACCTGGTCTTTCTTTGAAGTTTTTTTTTTTTTTTTTTTTTTGGATTTCATATTGATATTTGTTAGAGAAAAAGTTGGTGTGAACTGAAACTGGGATTTTAATGAATTGGTGAAGTATTCAATTTAATAGGTAACTAAGATTCATAATATACAAGAATTGTGCTTTAGTTTCTTCACATTTCTTATTGGTATGAATTGCAATTTGAATTAGCTTTTATTGATTGTATAGCTACCAATGTCATGTTGTTAGCAATTCATATCCTTATTATTTCACATCCAATTATTTGCACAATTGGTAATGGCTAACAACTAGCTATTAGTGAAAGCAGAGAGGGAATACCTCATTCAAATAAAAGAGCAAGAACTCAAGCAAAATTGTCAAAGATGTTGGAATCCCTCTCGCAGGGGAGAAAGCCACCAAAGAGTAGTTGCCAAACGCAAGAACACAGAAAACAAAAAAAGAAATCTAGAACACATAATTTAACGAGGTTCGATAATTTGCCTACGTCCTCGAGGTAAAAGAGGAGAGAGATCTTATTCAAATAATCAAATTACCAGGTATATAGCAGGGGCAATACCTCTCTTTATATAGGTAGAGAGTCTTTGAATTTAAGAAATTCAACAGATCCAAATTCAGATCAGAAACAAACTTTGAATCAACTTAGGAAATTGTCAGTCGCGTCTTCCAGTCGACTGGGCCTTCTACAGTTGACCTGTCGGTCGACCGAGATTTTCAGTAACTCCAGACAGTCTCAGTCGGTCGACCGTCCGGTCGACCAATGCCTTCTCCTGTAGCCGCCTTCTTCTGTGTCGTCGATCGTATGGTCGACTACAACTCCTTCTGCACGTTGTGCATCACCGGTCGACCGCCCGATCAACCGGTTATTTGTCTTCAATTGAGAACGGAGCTTCTTCTTTACCTTTGAACTCCGATCTCTCTGTATTCTCATCTCCAATGAGTTAAAAAGACTCTACATCAAAATTTTCGTTCTCTCCACAAAAGAATCCTTTATTATAAGATTTTACAAGATTTATTTATCAATATCATTCAATCACAAGGAACTTAAGTGATATACATATTTGTAGCTTAATAGTCTAAACGAAGAAAATAAGGAACTAATCCATTTATTATAGATTCATCATATATTAATCCTCCTCAGTACTAATTTTATGGGCATTTGGGCTTCTTTCCATGGGTCCGGAGACTAGCATAGCAAGGGCAGGAGTTCTTGTTGCCGTATGTTCCAGCAGGAACACAATGGCACCTCAAACAACACGTGCCGCAGGCTCTGTGACACACGTTCTTCCTCGATGATTTCCTGCATCTCCGAGCACAAGCAAAGTTGCAATCTGCAGTAATCAAAAAAATTTAGTACAAAATTTTTGAACATATTTATGCTAATCAGCAAATATAGCGTATATTCGAGTATAAACTTGTTTTTAACATGATGCATATAATGGTTGTCAATTTGTTAGATTAATTAATATATCATATGATAGAACAATATTTGTTGTTTATGCTTTAAACGTCAAAGCTTATCTTGATATCATGGATTACAAATGAAATGTGCAAAATTTTGTTATTGGTTATGCTTAAAATGATTCTGCTTGAAATTATCAAACATAACTCAATATAGAAATTCTACATACTTATCTTAGGGTGACGGTGAAATTTGTCAAGAGTAGCAGCTCCTCCTTTATCCTGAACAATCAAGATCAAATAAGAACTTAGATTTCATGTTTACTTCTGCAAATCAACATAATTAAATTCAACGGTAAAAATTTAAGATATTTATTATTATTATTATTTTTGAAAATGAAATGTCTCACATCTAAGAGCTCCATGCCATGATCCAGAGATGTTTCTGCAAACACCTGATCCAGAGATGTTTCTGCAAACACCTACACAATTGAGCCCAAGAAATTACATTTGTCAGCGAGAACAGAAATCGAATTTTCTCTCAAAAGAAAAAGAAAAAAGAACAGAAATCAAACTCTATATGGATTTTTGTAAGAACAGACAGAGAGAGTTTTTAGTTTTCAGAGGACATGGACATGTTCATACTTGGAAGAAGAGGAGGACAACAAGGAAGCAGAGAAGCAGCCTCTGTGAACCAGTAGCCATTTTGATTAGCAAGAGACCAAGAGATGAGAGGAAAGAAAGAGCAAAAAGGTCTCTTTTATAGCTGAAATTTCACCCTTTTTTCTTTCTTGGTTATTGAAGGACTTGGGGCACCATCCCAAAAGACTAGCCGGAGTTGCCCAAATCCTTATATACCAAAATCATCCCCACGTCTAGCCGATGTAGGACTATTTGTTCGACCCAAATCCTAACAGTTATTACTATTTTTCTTTTGTTCATCTTTTTCCTGCAAGAGCGTGAACCATCACGATTCTACCATGTCCGAAACAGGACCAACCATCGAAGCTGCAGGATCCTTTTCAGGTAGTTTATCCATTCATCATAAAATCTAACCTGTATGGGTTCGTTGACATTTAACGAACTCAGCGCGAAACTCACATTCAATTTAGTTTCATTGATCGTGTAGATGTTCAAACTGTTGAAGCTATTGCTATCCAAATAGCTAGGGGGCCAATTACATGTTGCGTTTTAACCGTTCACATGTTGCTATGGCTTTATTAGCTCACCACCAACCTGGCAGTGTGTGAGCTCCAGCTAGCTCACCTTTTTCGTATTCTTCTTCTTTTAAGCTGGCTTTTCCTTCAACCAATTTCGTGGTTCTTTACTTAAGATATGGGGTAAGTTAAAGAGCTATATGCTGATATGCATATGGTCCCAAATTCGATGAGATTGCGTGCAGTTGTCCTTGTCCTTCATCGGTTGGCATAGATTCCTGGAAACAGATGACACCTGCAAACTCAAATCGCAGCTCACAACGCTCGCAGCCAAGCAACTTGAATACGAGATACGAGTGTTGAGAATAGTCCCCCTTCGGTTGTTCTTGGGGCCTCTTTGACTTTATATTAGTTCCTGGGTTCTCTCTTCTCAAGGCGTCTTTCAGAGAGAGACTTCTCTGGACTAAGAATACTCCCACATTGTTTTGTTGGGGGAGGGGGGTCACAAGCTCGGTGATCTACAAGAATTGTAGTTCTTCTTCTCATAGTTCTTTTTTTCTTGCGATTTATAGTTTAAAGTAAAATTTTAGTTACACACAGGGCCGATCTGGAAGAAAAGCCCATTAGTTTCCATTTCTATGGACCAAAGGATAAAAGGCCTATGAATCCTTTGCCCATCTGTTCAATAAATTTGAGCCCGCAGGCTTAAGCCTGCAAGTTCTGTAGTTGGGCCAACGCCCCTTTCTAAGTCCCTAGTAAATCCGACCCACTGCGACCCCTCTATCGTTCTCCGGCTCGTATTTCCGATTTGTAAGCGACAGCGTTTCCCCAATCAAAACCGTAAACCCTAAACCCATCCTTCGTTTTAGCCCAAAACCCTAAATCGTCAGAGCGCAGAGAATGGATCAGAGATTGGCGAACAGCTGGCGGATGACCGTCAACGAGAAGAAGTTCATAGAGACAGCTCTCCTCTCGGACCTCAGAGTCGATGGCCGCCGCCCGTTCGATTATCGTCGCATCACCATCAAATTTGGGAGGCATGTGTTAAATTTCACTTTCTTTTGAGTTTTTTTTAAAAATGTATTTTAGGTTTACTTTGTTTGATGCAAGAGAGCCTGATATTGTTGTCTGCACAAAAAAGAGTAAAATGCAGCTTTATCTTTAGATAGTAGCCTCATTTTTGTTAAAAACTGGATCTTGCAAACAAGTACGATAAAATCAGTCAAAACAAGGGAGTCATTAATTGAAACCATGTTTTAATTTATTTTATTCAACAAATTATTCCTGATTTTTTTTGGTATCAATGATATGGTCGTTGTTAATTAACTGAGGTGACTGCCCTTAATGGAGTTTGGAATAAAACCTTTGTTGTTATTTCTTATCGATCATAATTAGAAAATATAGTGCGGAGTTGAACTGGAAGCTTGAAAGCTGATCTAATTGAGGAAAATAAGCACAAAAACCAATATATTTTGGATTCTTATGTTCAACTAGTTCTGTTGGAAAAATTAGTAATGGTAATCACCTTTGAAGGGTTTTTCTTAGGGGACCTATTTGTATGTACAAGGTTGAGAAATGGAGAAATTTTATGGCCGTAAAATGAGAGGTGAATTGTAAATTTTCTTGGGGGACCTATCTACATTTTTATAGTTTACTTTTTCCCCCGCTTTCTTGAGAATTATGAATTTTACAGCGAAGGATTTTGGGAACTTGCATTTATGTCAGAGTTATTGAGTGCTGGTTGGAAAGCGATATAGAATTTTGGGTTATATAAAATGGTGATAATTTAGTTATACCTTTCTATCTTTCTGATATGTTCTTGGTACTTTAGTTAATACTTTGGAATGTCAATAGTGGCAACAACTACCTTGACAAATATGAGTTATGAGTTGGAGATTGATTTTGCATGTTGGGTCAGGAAATAGGCCTTGCATATTATGGGAGAAAGAATCTTCAGGGAATTTGGTATGATTTCCCAGCATATCAACTATCAACTGATTATTTAAAACTAGATTTGAAGTATCTACCGAAAATTCCCGTGATAGATGTTCTATGATCCTTTTGTTCTTGCCTATCCACTGTTTTATACTTCATTCTTGTCTACACTCTGTCTTTTACTTTTACCCTTCAACTGTAATGAAAAGGAATTGATGATGTCATTTAATATATTGTACTGCAGGTAATATGATTTGCATAAATATTTTTACCTGCAACATATAATTTTTATCTTTTCTTTTCTTTTCCTTTTCCCCCTTAAATTTGGGAGCCTCTGTTATGTTCCAGGAACAGTTGTGAATTTTAAAATATGCTGATTGGCAAATAGTCAATAATGACCTTTTATTGTAATTAGTACCATAACCTTCATTCTCTTAGTAATTTATATTTGTCCTATATGCAGCAAGGATGGTTCATCTGAGGTGCAACTTGGCGAGACTCATGTCATGGGCTATGTCACTTCTCAACTGGTTCAACCATACCGTGACCGACCAAATGAAGGGACGCTTTCTATTTTTACTGAATTTTCACCAATGGCTGATCCTACATTTGAGGCAGGCCGCCCTGGAGAATCTGCAATTGAATTAGGGCGTGTAGTTGATCGTGGTCTGCGGTTAGTATGCATGCTATGAAGGCATAAATATTTAACCTGCACCAAACTTGGAGCATGTAAACCTTTTCTCTTCTAAAGAATGAAAATTGAATTGCAGGGAGAGTAGGGCAGTGGATATGGAATCGTTATGCGTTGTTGCAGGGAAATCAATCTGGGCCATCCGTGTAGACCTACACATTCTTGATAATGGAGGGTATGGAATAATTTGTTGGCAATTTGTGTACTGAATTTTGGTGTTTAAAATTCAATAACTCAGTTTTGAACGATTTCAGGAATCTCATTGACGCTGCTAATATTGCTGCTTTAGCTGCTCTCTTAACATTTCGAAGGCCTGAATGTACATTAGGTGGAGAAAACAGTCAAGATGTTATTGTGCACGATCCTGAGGTATGACAACATCTTTCCTTTGATGCTACTTGCCAAGGCAATTTGACATGATCAATGGCCTCTGCTGATGGCATACATCATATTTAAGTGTGAGATATCCAAAATGATATCAGAGTCAAGACATTTTCTACATATATGTACACATTTCTATCTTACATTCACGTCATCCTTGTTACCTTTTTTTTAAACAGTATTTGTTTTAGCGGCGTTTTATGGCACTTAAGTTCTCCTGTTCTTCTCATGCTATTTACAGGTTAGAGAACCACTTCCTTTGATAATTCATCACCTTCCTGTGGCAGTAACCTTTGCTTTCTTTGGTGAAGGTAACATCATGGTATGTTAATAGTGCCCTAAAGTGACTGTTCATACAACTCCACCATATAATTTATTTCAATTTCTTTTTACTATCCTTCCCCTTTTTCTTGCATATGAAATGTTATAATGTTTTCTAGGTGATTGATCCAACCCACAAGGAAGAGGCTATTATGGGGGGAAGGATGACGGCCACATTGAATTCAAATGGCGATATTTGTGCTGTTCAGAAAGCCGTGGAGAAGGTGTCATGTCAGGTGTAGTTATGCAATGTTTGCGGATTGCTTCTGTAAAAGCTGCTGATATCACAAGCAAAATTAAGAATGCAGTGAGTCTAATAACATTTGCTTCACAACTTAGAGTGACTTACTAGGATTTCAAATTATTTTGTGTATTCTACCCTTATTTGCACATCAAAACCTTAAATTTAGAAATTTCTTCTCTGAAAAGGAAGTGCTGCTTTTTATGAACAGTTTACTCCTTGATCAAATGGTTGAGCTTTTGCCCGAGACATCTTCCCTTTTGCATCATAGATGCATATCTGTCAGCTAGAAAGATGCACATGGTGCTTGATGTATATTACCTGTCATTTTTATTTTTTTAGGGACTTTTGCATCAAATGATTACCTCAGGATAAAAATTAAATGATTACTGTGCATTGAACCTATGATTGCAATATAATTGGATATTGTGATGCATATCTGGATTTTACTGTCGAGCTATTGATTATGGTTAAGTTGGTATCAACATGCTATGAGGCATGGACACGGCCAGACTCAGGCCGTGTCATTGTCGGGCACTTGTCAGACACGGAAACGTGCCTGACACGGCCCCGATACGTGTCAGACACGTTTTGTTCGTGCCCGACATGGACCGGCCCGTGTTTAACCCGGTCTGGACACGGGCCGGACACGGCGGGCGGGTAAAAAAAAAAAAAACCATCCGCTTCATTTTCTTTTTAACCCTCTCTCACTCCGACGCCCTCGACATCGAGCTCTCTCTCTCTCATATCTTTCTCGTTCTCCTCGGATCCATCTCGGCGGCAGCGGCGTCACGACGGAGATGACGCAGGTGAGCTTTGATTTTGATTTTAGGTTTTTAGGGTTTTAATTTGGGGTTTTCTTTGATTTTGATTTTTTTTACAGATCCTCCTCCTAGGCGATCTCACTCCGATCCGATCTCCGATCTCTCATTCTCAGGTAAATTTCACCCCCTCATCTCTCTCGGATCTCTCTCTGTTTTTGTCTGTCTCCTCCTATCTCCTCTGTCTCTCTCTCTCGGTGTCTCTCAGTCCTCTCTCTCAATCTCTCCCTCTGTCTCTCTCTGTTTCTTATTCTCTCTCTCTGTCTCTCTCTCTGTATCTCTTTCTCAGTCTCTCTCTATTTCTCTCTCTCTCGGTCTCTCTCTGTCTCTCACTCTCTCTGTATCTCTCTCTCGATCACTCTCTGTGGCCGGTGGAAGTGAGAGGAGAGACTGGAGAGGGGAGACTGAGAGAGAGTAAGAGAGAGAGAGAGTGAGAGGCAAAGAAACTGAGAGAGAGAGAAAGTGATAGGCAGAGAGAGGAGAGAGTGAGAGAGAGAGTGAGAGGCAGAGAGAGAGACTGAGAGTGAGAGGCAGAGACTGAGAGAGACTATGAGAGCAGAGAGGATTATTGTTTTTGTGCTGTGAGAGCAATATGAATTGCATGATTGATGTTGTATTGTGTAGAAATTTGAGTTTAATTGATTTAAAATTGTGTAAAAACTTGAGTTTAATTGATTTAGGATTTTGATTTTGTTGTGTGTTGTGTTTAAAAATTAGAGCAATATGATTTCGATAGAAGGTTCTTCAGTGGTCCGGTGGATGATCATGCACCTTTTTGAAAATTTGTAACTAAATTGGAAAAAATTGGAAGGGGAGGAGGAAATTAGAAGTGGAAATGTAGTTATTGTCTTGAATCATTCAATGGATCTTATTCTATAGTCAAATCCCATCTCATGCCGATAAGCGGATAAGGAATAAAGATGTGTGCAACGGTTAAACCCCACAACATAAGGGATATGACAAAAGAGATGGGCAAACGAAAATGAGATTGAAGGCTTTTATTCTTAAGGACATAATATTACCAATATTTTCAACGTCAAGTGTGGCCGGTGAAAGTGCAAGTAGTCCAAGTGCACCGAAGAAGAGAAGGGGTCAACACCGTTGATCAAGCATTCAATAAAGAGGTAGGGGACGAATTAGATTGCATTATTGCGAGGATGTTCTATACTGGTGGATTGTCATTTAATTTGACAAGAAATTCATGGTATGCCAAGGCATTTAAATTTGCCGCAAACAATCAAATCGTCGGTTACAAATCTTCCGGTTGCAACTCTTTGAGAACCACTCTCTTGCAACATGAAAAATCTCACGTAGAGAGGTTGATGGAGCCCATCAGGGCCACATGGAAGCCAAAAAGGGTCTTTATTTGTAGCGATGGGTGGGCGGATACGTAAAAAAGACCTCTCATTAATTTCATGACAGTCAACGAAAGTGGCCCACTGTTCTTGAGCTTCGTAAATGCCAAGGAGAAGTAAAAAACCGACATTACATTGCGGAGAAACTTGAAGATTGCATTAAAGAAGTTGGCGCTCAAAATGGCATCCAAATCATAACTGATAACGCTTCTGCATGTAAGGTCGCTGATGCTATTATGGAGAGTAAGTTTTCTCACATCTTTTGGACTCCTTGTGTACTGCACACTCTGAATCTTGCACTTTAGAATATTTTTGCGGCTAAAAATACGGAGACAAATGCTGATGCAGTTGGATCACGGAGGTCTCGAATGATGCCTTGATTATGAAGAATTTTATCATGAACCATTCTATGAAGCTTGCCATGTTCAATGACTATTCCAAGATGAAGCTTCTTGCAGTGGCAGATACTAGATTTGCTTCTTGGATTATCATGTTGAAGAGATTTAAAGTCATCAAAAGAAACCTCTAAGATTTGGTCCTTAGCGATAGATGGAACATATATAGAGATGATGATGTGGGACAAGCATAATTTGTTAAAGAGAGTCCTAAATGATTTGTGGTGGGACAAAATAAACTACATCATTGCCTTCATCGAGCCAATTTATGACATGATGAGGGTCACCGACACCGACAAGCCATCTCTTCATTTGGTGCATGACATGTGGGACACAACAATCGAGAAGGTTAAAAGTGTTTTTTATCGGCACGAAGAGAAAAGGAAAAATGAGCAATCACCTTTTTATGATTGTAGACTGTCTAAAAATCACTGAGGATAAGTCATCAGAGAGAAGAGTCTGTACTCCAGACGCGAGGCTAATTAGAGCCATTTATGCAATGACAAAAACGCAGGGCTCAAAGCCCGCATCTCCGCTTCACTAAAGCGCCAAGATGCGTGGAGCGAAGTCCGCATCTCCGCTTCAGTACAACGCCAAGACGCGTGGAGCGAAGTCCGCGTCTCCGCTTCACTGCATTAGATAAACGCAGAGTTCGAAGTCCGCGTCTTTGCTTCGCTGCATTGATCAAGACGCAGAGCTCGAAGCTCACTGCAGTGCTAAGACGTAAGGTTCAAAGCCAGCGTCTTGACATCACTCTAATCTCAAGACGTAGAGCCCGAAGCCTGCGTCTGGCAGATTTCGAAGCCCTCGTCTAGCAAGGTTCTGAGTCGGCATCCAAAACGCGAGGCTCGAAGCCCGCATTTCAATTACAGAGAAACCCTGCGTCTCGGTTATAACTGCCCTCATTACTGGGTCAATTACTGCCCACATAATGAGGGGAGTTAACCCCCATTATAGAGGGCTTTTAGGGGACAGTTTTACCTCTGAAACCCCTATAAATAACCTAGTTTGCTACTAAAAAGGATTGGAGGTTTTGGTCGAAGATTGGAAAGTGGATTTTTTTGGTTGGATTCTCTTTGTCTGAGGAATACTGAAGAAAGGGTTCAACTCTTCTAACAACTTGCTGAGTACAAGTTTGTTTTTGCCTCAAGTCTCTTTGAGATTTCATTAGACAGGAGCTGTGCTACTCCATCCATAGTCCGAAAAGAAGATTCCCAGAAGATAGTGACGTTTACCCGGTCAACGGAAAATAAGGTTCACTTTCCACCGCTACATCAAGAACCCAGCATTAAACAAAGAGAAGATTTGAGTTTGAATATCTTCTCTCTCTTGTAATCGAAAATTTTGAGATTGTTGTAATCTTTCATTGATTCAAGGAAATATTATTACGATTCTCCAAATTTTTCCCGAGCTAAACAATGATGTGCATCAAATCTTGGATGATTGATGGAACAAGAGTAATATGCCACTTCAATGTTAGGCACACTCTTTGAATTCAAGGTAATATCTAAGTTAATGAATTATTTCATTGTCTTTAATGTGGTATTCTTTAATGCGGTTATTATTTATGTTAGTAGGTATTATCATGATGTTTGGCTTAATGAGAATATAAATCGACAAGCTCCCCATCAAGATGAAGAGATCTCTTCCGAAAGAAGTAAGTGTTTGAAGAGATACTATCCCAACCCCGAAGAAAGACGGGCGGTGAGCATAGAATATGCTAGTTTAGGGCACTTTGGGTGATCTTACCGATCCAAATTCTCTTGAGATAGAGGATTTGTAGATATAAAGTGTTGGTGGGTTTTTTTATAGTTCATCAACTCCTAATTTACAAGCGTTGGCTTTAAAGTTTCTAGGCCAACCATGTTCCTTCTCTTGTTGTGAAAGGAATTGGAGTACATACTCCTTTATCCTTAAAGAGGAACAAATTAACACCGGCACGGGCAGAAAATCTAGTGTATGTGCGTAACAATTTTTGTTTGCTTTCTCAAAATTCAGAAGAATATAATGAAGAGGAAACAAAGATGCGGGATATTGGCGGCGATGGCTTTGACTCATTTCAGGGTGTCAGTGTTCGAGATTTCGCTACTCTTTCTCTTGATGAACTCACGATGGAGGTCATGTTGTCTGCGGATGATGGAGATAGAGATAATGAGGAAGTCATTGGACTAGTTTCGACTTCATCTTGATTCTTGAGATATATGACGGCGGTTGTAATTTTGTTTTGAACTTGTGATGTTAAGTGATTGGCATGTTGTAATATTGTTATAAACTTGTGATATTTTATAGTTTGTGCTTGTGTTGATTGGTATTTTAGTTAGTTTGTTAATCACTTAATTTAGATTTTATAAATTTATTTATATATAATAATAATAAAATATTCCTTATCATGTCCCGTATCCTATTTTTTTGTATTTTGCTGTGTCTCGTGTCCGTGTCCGTATACGTGCTTCATAGTCAACATGTAACACAAGTGGAAAGTCTATATTATAAACTAACAAATGACTTTAACTTTCAAAAATCCCTTTATTATCATATAATACACAATGTTTTCATTGTGGAGATAGAGAGGCAGGGGGAAAGAGTATCAGACTTGGCAGGGAGAGAGCGAGCAAGTAGGGGTCACGGTTCAAAGACTCGGCCGAGTCGGAGACGAGTCGGCCGAGTTGTATCCGTCTTGGCCCACTCCGAGACGAGTCTGAGTCACAAGTCGGTCGACTCAACTCAGAGGAGACCGACTAGGCCGAGAATCGGAGTTGACTCGGTCGACTCAGCATTATGATAAAAATTTTGTGCCTCATCGCAATTCAATGTGGAAATAACTACATTAGCATATATTTATGAATATAGTTTGTGTAATTACTAATTGTGCATGTATTTTGATATGCTTCTACCGACGATGCGTGTATTTATACTTTCGCTTTATGTTTAGTGTGCTAGGTGATATATTTTGGACATGTGATACATGAATGTGGATGTTTACATTTTTTAAGATTTGTCGTAATTTTTCAGAATTTTTTTAGCTTTCTATGTAGTGTTTTGCGCGTATCGCCTGATACCGATCCGAGTCGCCGAGACCGATCCGTCTCAGTGCCCGCCGAGTCGGCGGCCGAGACCGCGACTGTGAACCATGGTAGGGGTAGCAATGGTTAATGGGAATGGGAGTACTCAAACAATATAAGTCTGTACAAAAGTGGAGTCTATGGACAAAACTTAAAACTTTTTCTGAATAATATCAAATAATGTGGTGATAAACTCTACTAATGTGGGTGCCTGATTCTTTGTGTTTTTTTTCTTTTTCATTTATTGGGTGGATGTGAGTGTTTTGCAGAGCTACAACCTGAACAGTTTCACACGATGTAATTCAATATGACTGAGTAAAATGGTCATAGTCTTGTAAATAGTTTACCTCTGGCAAGAAAGTAAATAGAGATAGGTGCCTAGGTCACTGATGCAACATATTTAGAAGGATTTAATTCTTTGATTGTTTCAGTTCTTAGAAATTTCTTAAACACAATCATATTTATGCAATAATTTATCTTCTGTTAAGACTACCGTAGAAACATATTTATTAAGTCCTGCTTGTTACAGTGGTAGGCGACTGTTTTGTGTAGTTATCTTTTGGATTATTAGAAACAAAGGTCACACTTCTTATGTTTCATTTGGAGTTTGAAGGATGCTATTGCTATATGTATAAACTTAAGCAAATGGCATCCACCTACTGGTCAGACAAACCAGAAGTGTCTGTATGAGCGTATAGGGGTCACATCAAGTGCTTTGAGCTTTACATAAGTGATGCATTTTGTGGTTATTTTGAAATATGTATGGGAACATTCAGTGCTTGTGTAAAGTTTGCTTTCTTCTTGGAGATTCTACTTCCACATTACTATTTTCTATTATTCTTATAAGTTTGTGAAACTCAAGACTTTTAGAGTCCGACTTCAAATATAAAGGGGCTTGAAAGCATATTGAGACGTGAAAGATAAAATGATTAGGACCTCTATTCAGTTTGCACTTCACACTGAATATCTCTAGTTCAATGCAATTACCTTGTTTCTAAAACTTCTTGCAAACATAAACAAGCATGCTTCAATTCTTTATTTTGAAGGGAATAATCCAAATAGCTATTACATCGATTATGTTGTGTAAATATATCATCTTGCATCCCTGAACCATCCTACTGTACACTTATTTAGGTAGATGCATTTAACACTGAAAGGGCGCTCCGGAAAGTGAAGCGCCATTCGTCATCAGTTGCACAGAAAGTTAATCTACCAGATGTAGTCATGAAGAAGAGCCAAGTGGATGAATTTATTAGGAATCAAGATCAGATGCTGGTAGATGGACCGGAGAGGTCTAGCACTGGAGGTGATAGTGTCGGGAATGCATCTTCTTTATCTCATAAAGGAGATGGCAATAGTATAGGCAAAGCATTCATTGGTGGTCCTTCAAATTGGTAATTGATAGTTTCACTGTATACATTATCCTGTTCATCTTATTAATGTCTAATTAAGCAGCACCTGTGGTTTCTCTTGGCCCAGTCATTTATCTTTTCCCCCCATTGTTTGCAGGGATCCTTACTCAAAGGGAATTGCTACAAGTTCTAATAGAGCTCAGGCTTCACTTGGTAATCGATGTCCTCATCACTGAACCTATTCACCTTGTGGTACTGCTAATAAAATGTTTCTGTTCTTTTTAGGAGGATAATATCAATGTTTGAAGGTGTCAATAGTTAATTGATCCTAGATAGTCTTAACTGACTTAACATGTAAACTGCATAGATGTCACATCATTTTTTTATATTTTAAATTTTTCAAAATGATTTCTATACGCTTTAGGATATTATTTTTCCATTATTATTTTTTTGTGAAAGCATCAGAATTGAAACAAACCTGTGTATTCTACTGCTTAATTAAGTCTGTTTGAAACATACTAATACACTATGGATATAGAAGTTTAATTTTGATTTTACTTTGATTGACCAAGTTGTAAAGTTTATAGTACAACTTGCTGTCAACTCTTCCCTTTTACATGACAGATACTGTAGCAGCCTGCACTCCCTTGTTTGAGGAATCTCAAGTTCTTAAGTTGTGTCTAGGGTGTGAACCAAATTAGTTTTGGATACATGCTGCTCTATACTCAGCCAATATTAACATTATGGGAGAGATGAGTGGGTGGTGTCCCGGTGCAGCATTGAAATTACAGCAGAGACCCGGAAACAAGGGGGAAAAACTTTGAAGGCGATGGAGAGGGAAGGACAAGTAGTGGAGAGAGAGCAAAGCATGGAGACAACGAGACAAATCATTTCAAAGCAATAATCATTCGTTCATTATCCAATCTAATATGACGGGTCACTCCACTCCTTAAATAAGTAAACTCAAATAACTTATCCTAGTGAGAAGATAATCCACCAGATGAAATCAAATTCAAAATCCTACATTGATAAAATACAAATAAATTCACAAAAAAACTATTAAAGATAATCTTAATCTAGAACACCTATTTGAACCTTGTTGACATCATTTGGGCAGAGCTGGGCAACTTTGAATGTCATTGTGCACACACCTTTGGTTGATGGATTCTTTAAAGATGCCAAGTTGGATGAGACCAAGAGCTTGCTTGCTAGAATGAGGGTGTTGGGTTGTCCGTTCAGTTGTGAGTTCACATGCACAGTGCTATAATCAATAGGTGTTTGAAAAGCAGCCTTAAAAGATGCAGGGTTGAAACTGTATAAAGAAATTAAGTTTGTACAGTGGGTGATTCTGATCAGTTGCATACATTTTTTTTGACATAACAGTATTATGAGGAGGCCAACTAGGTATTGGATTCTAATTGTTTGATGAAATGGGTGAAGAGAGGTTTGAGGTATATGAACTTTTCTAGAGGAGCAAATTTCCCAAATGAAAAAACACCTCTGAAGAGCATTATCTCTCTCATGTCAAAAGGGCTTAACGTAAAGACTACTATCAAGGAGGGGCAAAACATGAAGAAAAGTTGAGGGAGGGGTAATAAAAATTAAATTTAAAAAAAAGGGTACAAATGCATTTTTCTCAAAGAGTTAAAGCCTTGCCCCTAATTTCCCACAATTTTAAATGGAGAATTGCCTTTGACGCATTAGCCTGTGTGATGCAGACATCTACTCGGGATGAAAGAGACGGATCTAAAGAGTCCCAGTCCAAGTTGAAGTAGTACGATTTTTTTTATCTTTTTTATTTTTGTATTTTTTCAAATTTTTATTTGGATTGTAATTCTATTTAGATTAGGAGTTTGAGTTTGAGTTGGATTCAATTTTTGTAAAGCCTATATAAAGACCATATTGTATCAACAATAATCAATGAAGAAATTGATTAATTTAATTGAGCGAGATTTTATTTCTCTTCAATTTGTGTTTAGGATTACTCCTAATTACTCCTCTAAAATAAAACCTAAACCTATTTCACCCTTTCTTCTTTCTTTCCTTACCCGTGCGCCGCCAAACCCAACTCCTCTCCATCTTTCTTCTTCCCTACACCAACAAACACGACAACCAACATCACCAGCAAGTTCCCTCCCTCACAGTCTCAACTAAATCCAAATCCACTTTCATCTTCACTTCTATTTACAATAAGGATACCAACAGTCGTCCTCTTTCTCCTCTATAATCTACAAAACACCCAATAACAAATCAACCAAACCCTTCACCTCTCTCTCTGTTTTCTGAAAATCAACAACAAGGCACTGTTGTTTTTCCTACTACTACATTTCTTCCCCCCTGCATAGCACAAACCAAAGAACCACATCCAAAGAAGGAATTGAGATTTTGGGTTTAATTCAAACCCGTGCTACAGTGCTATATATACCTGCTTCAGAAAAACAATGATAATTGGATCCAACAGTGTAAAAACAGACCCGCTAACAAAGACAGACCCTTTAGCGACCCTACTTCATTTTTGGGCCGTAACTTTCGCATCCGGGCTCCGATTCAGGCGATCTTGGTATTGTTACGGTCGTGATGACGAGCTCTACACATCGACATCCTTTACAGATCGTTGAGATTCCTGTAATAATCAATGGGTTATTTTTCTTTACACTATTTATTTATTTGTGGGGTCGATAACCACCTTTATTATTTTATCGATTTAAACTACTGTCACTATATTGTGAGACTGTGAGATTTTGCTTACCCTGTATTTGCTGATCATATACATTGAGAGTACAAGCTTTGCCTTCGTAACCGGCAGCTACTTTAGTTTATTTAAATTGCGAACGGTACACTTGTACTTGCACGTTTTGTTAAATCCATCACCTTGCGTTATTTGTTTTAATTATTTTCCTACCAAAGATCGTAATAGTTGGTGAAACGTAGGAAAATGTCATATCACTGATTTATGATTCCCTCGCATATACCGTTTCATATCAATTTGGTATCAGAGCACGGTTAGGGTAGGATTTGTATTTAGGCACTTCTAAGAATTTTACTGCTTTCTTTGCTTTAAAAAAATTATCACCTAGTCTAGGCTTGCATCTCTTCATCTTCATTACGTTTTGCATAGTGCATGCCTACCCGCATTGGTCACCCATATCTGTTAGAAGAGTCTAAAAATCCCACACCACCCCAATGGATCCCAGATTGCCGCAATGTTCGCAGAGATAAATGCCAAGTTAGACACCCTTAAAACACTCGACGAAAGGTTGACCAAAGTGGAGTCCACACGTGATCAAACTCCACCGAAAAACAACCGACGTAACAACATTGATAACACATCCAATCCCGATGCTCAGTATTTGAAAAGTATCAAGATCGATGTTCCTAACTTCGAGGGACGTCAAGACCCACAACTTTTCATAGATTGGACACTCCAACTAGATAGATAATTTACATGGTACGAACTTATTGAGTCTAGGAAAGTTAAGTACGTTGTAATGAAGCTATCTGGCCAAGCTAGTCAGTATTGGACCAACCTAGAAAATAGACGTGCAGCCCGAGGTCGACCACTGATTGACACATGGGATAGGATGAAAGAAGAGTTAGAAACAAAGTATGTGCCACCATTGTTTAGTGGTCGTATCATGGACAATTGGCACCAGCATACACAGGGTAACAAATCTGTAAAGGAGTATGTCAAGAAATTCGATGAATTCCTCATCAGATGCAATACCCTCCATAAGAAAGGTGAAGCTCGAATTCTTTCTAGATTCTAACCGACCTTAGAGATGACCTACGAACTGAACTGCTAGCTAGAGGAGTCAATGAATTAGAGATAGCGTATGCGTTAGTTCAAGATTTAGATTCTGCTAGGACCAATCACCCTTCCAAGAGTCATGATTATAAAGCATCAGTGTCTAAACCTTCTCCATCTTCCCAACCCCATAGGTCTAGTACCCAAACCCCTTCACATAGGGATGACATCAAGGGTAAGATTCTTGAACGGGACAATAAAACAAGGACCCTGATTCCTCCAGAGTTAGTTTCACAAGCAAGTGCTACAAATGCTAAGGTTATGGACATTTAGCTGTCAATTGCCCTAGTCTTATCAAAATCACCATAATAGATGGAACACCCACCGAAGTCACTTAGTCAGATTCTGATAAGTATACCTATCACCCAGATGTTGATATTGATGACGAGTCATCAAGCGATGATGTTGATCTCAACTGAATTAGGCCAACGCCGTCTACTCATTTGTCTGTCGTCAAGTATGTTCCCTCTCCACTAACAGAAAAGATCGATTGGAGAAGAACTGCGACCTTTCACACGTTCACCGAGATTGGAAACAAGAGTTGTAAGGTGATTGTGGATAGTGAAAGTTGTATCAATGCAATATCATCCAGGCTGTGTGAAAATCTTGGATTAGAGATTATACCCCTACCTCCATTCATTCAAAGTGTCTTGAATTGACTCCACAACACTTTGAGGTCAAACAATAATGTCTTGTCCCAATCAGTTTCAATCATTATAGAGATAAGATTTGGTGTGATGTGATCACCATGAATGTGGGTCAAGTTATACTTGGTAGATCATGGTTGTTCGACAAAAAATGTCACCATTTACGGTCGATCCAACATGTGTCAATTTGAGCATGAAGGTAAGAAAATTAGGATACTACCCTTGAGACCCAAGACTGGACAACCCCAGCAAACGTCCACTTTGGCTTTGCTGCCAATTCCACCCTCTCCACTTCTCATTGCTATTGTTCCTTCTCTATCTTCTACTAATCATGCATACCATGTCTGTAAATCACTTCCTCCCTTACTATCGACACCATCTCATTATAAAGCATTCGAGTCTGTGCCTGCATTTGCATCACAGAAACACGTGCACAAACTACACAAAGAGTTCAGTGATGGAAATAAATGGAGCAATGTGAAGCCTACTTTACGAGTTGACAGTAGAAAAATATTTAAGACTTTTAATGTAGGCGATTATGTGATGGTTCAGATTTATCTGAAACAGTCTTCTTCGGGGACTGTTAAGATGTTGCATGTTCGCAGTGCTGGGCCTTTCAAGATCTTAAATAAACTGAATTGTAATACTTATATTATAAATCTTCTTAGAGATTATGACATTCGTTGTACTTTCAATGTTAATGATCTAGTGGATTACAAGAGTTTTGATTGTAACCCCTTGATTGTTGAGCCTTTTCCTATGCCATTCTTTGAGAGACCCTCATTTACCCTACTCCCAAATACTCATCCCATTACAACAGAGATGGTTGATAAATTTTTAGAGGATGAGACTATCACCACCAAAACTGGTGGAAATCACAGGTACTTAAACCGATGTAAAAGAAATACACCGACTGTTGATTCACAAATAGATCGAGGTGATTTGCAAAGGATTGGTCCAGTGCAGCATGGGAGACCTAATCCATCTAAACTCTCTCCCACCCCGGGAGAATGATGCAGACTTCTACTCGGGATGAAAGAGCCGAAAAGACGGATCCAAAGAGTTCCAGTCCAAGTTGAAGTAGTAGGATTTTTTTTATCTTTTTTTATTTTTTGTATTTTTTCAGTTTTTTATTTGGATTGTAATTTTATTTAGAATAGGAGTTTGAGTTTGAGTTGAATTCAATTTTTGTAAAGCCGATATAAAGACCATATTGTATCAACAATTATCAATGAAGAAATTTTGATAAATTTAATTGTGTGGGATTTTATTTCTTTTCAATTTGTGTTTAGGATTACTCCTAATTACTCCACTAAAATAAACCCTAAACTTATTTTCCCCTTTCTTCTTTCTTTCCCTCACCAGTGCACCGCCAAACCTAACTCCTCTCCATCTTCCTTCTTCCCCACACCAGCAAACACGACAACCAACATCACCAGCAAGTTTCCTCCCTTCTTCGTCACAGTCTCAACTAAATCCAAATCCACTTTCATCTTCACTTCTATTTACAACAAGGATACCAACTGCCGTCCTCTTTCTCCCTCTCTATAGTCTACAAAACACCCATAGCAAATCAACCAAACCCTTCACCTCTCTCTGTTTTCTGAAAATCAACAACAAGGCATTGTTTTTTTCCTTACTCCTTTTCTTTCCCACCTGCATAGCACAAACCAAAGAACTGCATCCAAATAAGGAATTGAGATTTCGGGTTTAATTCAAATTCTTGCTATAGTGCTATACATACCCGCCTCAGAAAAACAGCGATAATTGGATCCAACAGTGTAAAAACAGACCCGCTAACAAAGACAGACCCGTTAGCGACCCTACTTCAGTTTTGGGCCGTAACTTTCGCATCGGGGCTCCGATTCAGGCGATCTTGGTACCGTTACGATCGTGGTGACGAGCTCTACATATCGACATCCTCTACAGATCGTTGAGATTCCTGTAATCATCAATGGGTTATTTTTTTTACACTATTTATTTATTTGTGGGTTCGATAACTACCTCTATTATTTTATCGATTTGAACTGCTGCCATTATATTGTGAGACTGTGAGATTTTGCTTGCCCTGTATTTGCTGATCATATATATTGAGAGTACAAGTTTTGCCTTCGTAACTGGTAGCTACTTTAGTTTATCTAAATTGTGAACGGTACACCTGTACTTGCACATTTTGTTAAATCTATCACCTTGCATTATTTGTTTTAATTATTTTTCTACCCAAGATCGTAATAGTTGGCGAAACGTAACAAAATTTGTCATATCACTAATTTCTGATTCCTTCCCGTACACCGTTTCACATCACTGTGACCCTGCCTTATATGATATTCTATACTTAATGAGACGTAGTTGGTTACATGAAAAGGGGAATGAAAATCTTTTTTTTTGTTTGTTTATTTAGGTCATTACGAGAGAATTGACAAGGTCTTTGGTGATAAACTAAGAGCTTGGAAATCTTCTCAATTAAATTGCTTTTTCACTTTCAGACTATTTGCCTATATCTTCAGCAGACAATATTTATACTCCATCAACCCATGAATTATAGGAAAAATTGATGGGAATCACTTTTAGTTGCTTTCTATTTAGTCTTTTTATTTGCTTTTATTGTAAACTTTTATTGTTTAGTCCTACATTGTTTGTGATGGAAAATTTTGCTTTGTAGTAGCCTATTTAAAAGGGCTCAACTCAATGAATAAGATAGACGATGAATGAATTAAAAATTTTCATTTAAAATTTCAGAGCTCTTAAGTTTTTTAGATTAGGGTGTGAAGCCTGTGGTGCAAGGGGTGTAAAGCCCCTGGTGTAAGGGGGTGCGAAGCTCAAATTTATCTCTTTTTTCTTATCTCTTTTTTTGAAACCCTAATTCTCTATTTTTTCTTCTTTCAAAACCCTAATTCTCAAATTTTAGTTTGAAAGTGACTGTGATCCATCCAGTGTTACATCAGTTTGGTATCAGAGATTTGATCCCAATCCCCTGCAAAATTTTCTCCTCTCCCCCCGAAACCCTAGCTTCTCTAAAAACCTAGTTATAGATCTGAAATCCTAAATCTAGAATAAATCCAAGATTTATTCCAAAAAAAATCATCAGATCAGAACCCCTAGATCTAAAAAAAAAAAATTCACTGTGACCCTGTGAGTCCTGTGGATTGGTTATTTCAATTAAAGCATCTTTATCCATGATTAACAGTGGTCAAACATAAATGGGCCAGCCTGCTATCCCTTTCAAAATTATTTAGTTGTCCTGTTTCTTCAGAATCATGCTTCCTGTATTAAAGTTTTGCTTCTCTTTCTGAAAGTTTGTGAGGTGGACAATGCAGGCCCTTCAACGGTGGACACGGAAGAAGAAGCTAGGGACGTTCAAAAGCCAACTGAATCCAATCCTGAGGGAAGAACAATTCTAAATGCTTCTGCTTCCAGTCTAGTTGATGGATCCGTTGTTGACCAGCAAACTGATGCCCCAAAGAGTCTAAAAGATGCTGTGAAGAAGAAAAACAAAAAGAAAACAAGAGAATCTTCTACTAGTAATGCGAAGTAGATATAGTTATAGCCTCGAGACGGATGCCCACAGGTACTTTTCTTCCATCTCCCACTTAGATTACTGCACTTCATATTTTATTTAGTTTGACCCCAAATAGCAGATCTTATTTTCAGATGCACTTGGTGTTCATATTAGAAATACCTATTTTATTATTCATTCTATCATCTATGCTTGCATTTATTAACATAAAGGGTGTTTTTTTTTTTTTTTTGATAAGCATCTCAAGTCACTTGCACTGTTTCTCCTGTTCTTCTTTCCACTATCATTTGTGCGCGTAACGCTATTTCATCATGCTTTCTCGCACCTGCTTTTTGGAATATGATTCAAACTACTTTACTCTTCACTTTCAGATACGCCATAACACATATCCTATTACACCCGGTTATGTCCCATAAATATGGGCTTTATGTGTAAGAGAAAATTCAAGTCAGAATGTTGTGATTTGACCATTAACCACTGAACTTCTAATGTTGACTCCAAATTCTCTCCCAATGGCTATGTTTAGAGAGTAGATGTTGCATGCTTCGTACTTGATGCTTCTGTATGCTTGGGCATGTGCTGGCTTGGCTGGATGCTAGAATTCAACTCTAAATGTTGTGATTTGACGATGAACCCCATAACTTCTGGACTTGATTCCAAATTCTCGTCCAGTGGCTGCATTTATAGTATGTTCACTTCATACTTCTGTATGCTTGGGCATATATTGCCTTGAGTCGATGCTAGCCTGAGTTTGTACCTGGCCCAAGTATCTGCTCATGTTGTTGTGCATCTTGGCGTGCAATTTACTCAACTCTGCTAAGATGCTTCGACCTTTTCCATTCCCCGTGATCTACTATATTTTTAATAAGGTATTTTGTACAAGCTAAGCTATGCTTGAATATGTTTCAATTGCATTTGTTTCGTCTGAGAGTCCAGATTGCTATTTCCTACAGTTTACCGTACTTTATAGTGAAAATAACAAAATCAGTAGGGTGATCTCAGGCATAAATTATTTTAGGAGGACATGAATCTTTTTGTGTATTTGAAAGGGTTTATAATGAATCATTGCCTCATTGCTGATAATTGATACTCTTGCTTGTAAATGTATATTTTGCATCCTTTCCATACATTTCAATTATTTCATCAATGTAGGTCTACTGCAAACTAGTAGGAGGCTTGCAACTTCCAACTAATTCGCTGGAACAGTGCTATTAGCAACTATAAGTATTAAACTCAAAATATAAAATGCATTCTCACTGCATATTATGCTTTGCAACTGCATGGATTGTATTTTATTTCTCAGTTAGGGCAACCAGGTTCCTCTGAGATGCGTTAATATTTTTTTGGCATACATATAACTATTAGCAGGGATATTATCAAAATTTGCTTCCTTGCGCCAGCCTGTAATGTATGCATGATGTTGCCTTGATTTTGAAGCTCTTGTTTAGGATGTTGTGAGCGTGTCCTTGGTGGTGATCCCTGTTAACATCTGACTAGCCGCGCATAGTTAAGGGGGATAACGTTCAGGTTTCGAAATCCAAACTCTTATGCTAGCACATTACTTCGACAAGTCTTTCTTGTTTTGATGGTTGCAGATCACTGAACAAGCGGGCTGAGACAGCGTGGCAACCCGGTAACCAGCGGGACCTTTTGCTGTTTAATACTATCCTGATAGCTGCATCCCTCCATATTTTGTAAACAAGAAATGTTTAATTCACTTTGTTATCAAACCAGTTCCTTGTACTTGCTAACTTGTAAATTTGGTGGACTTTGCCATGTTACTTGAGTTTCTTACTTCCATAACTACTAACTTCTTTAATGAAGACTTCTAGTTCCTGTCAGCTGATTGTAATCCATTTTAGATTCTTGAAATTTTTATGAACCTGAAGTGTGTGCACAAGGGGAGAGATTATATAGTGCATTTCCTGCCTCCAATGTTCCATATAATAAAATGTTAATACTGTGATGTAAAAATGATGGCTAGAAAGGTACGTGGTTTTCGTTCATACTTCATACCAACTATACAGGGTTTCATCAACAAAGGTTATCCGTCGCGGGGCTTGAGTTAACGGCTTGTTCCCCATTTCTGAAGGGGTGGGAAACTAGCAGCACTGTACCATGGGCTGTCCCGAAATTTTCCTTTTTTTCTTGAAGAACTTTTTCAGCACCTTAGATTGATTGTATTTCTCTTGCATGAATCTGATTTTTGTTTTCTTGTGTAAAGCTGTAACCTTGATTGTATTTCTCTTGCATGAATCTGATTTTTGTTTTCTTGTGTAAAGCTGTAACCTGTATCGCCTTTGAGGAGGCTGAGATTATCTGAAGACTCAGATTGAGGATGCAGCCACCTGAGGTCGTAGGGGGATGCTGCTGACAGTCCGGATGAGGGGTGGTTGACACTCCTGATGACCTCCTCATCACTCCAACTGATCTTGTTTGCCGAATTTGCCTCGTGGAGACTCATGGCTTGAGGGGCTCAATAGTTTGGAGACGAAGGGGAGATGCTGGGCCTGACCTCCTTGTTGAAATTCTAGTGTCACACTGTTTGTCATGCCATCCCCTTTGAAGAGTTTATCAATTAGGAGATTCCTCCTTCAATTCTTTGATGTGTCTGATGAACTCTTTGAAAGCATCGAAGGAGGAATCTCCTAGAAAATTTTGAAAGGAGATGGGAGTAATAAGAGACATTCCCTTTCCCTTCACAATGTAGCAAAAGTTGCAGCAGATCCCAATTTCCAACATCAACAACAACAACACAACTATTCAACATAGTAGTGGCACTGGGGACATACACAGAGACTGGTCTCGGCTCTGCATCAATTCCTCGGTTGATCCTTCAACGACTTGATCCGATCGTCCACCTCAGGTTCGGCTGGGTCTGCTAAGACTGGCCAGGTTCGCGCAGAGCACCTGTTGCTGCTCCCCTTTGCCACCCCAACTCCCTCGGCTTATGATAAACGGTTTCGGTTCATGTGTGTGAGCCACACACACAAACAATAAGAGGGCCAATCACGCGTTGACACATGGATTGATCCTCTTATAATATTTATGTGTGTGGGCCTCACACAAATATTATAAGAGATTATAAGAGTTCCAAACACGTGATTGGCCCTCTTATTGTGTGTGTACGTGGCTCACACATATGAACCGAACCCATGATAAACTCTTCTTCCCCCAACTATCATTTTCTGAATACTTGTGATGGCAAGAGGTTCCCATTTCTACAGTGAGAACGCATCAGATGATGACAATGATGCAGCATCGCCATTTCCATCACGAACTGCGTTTTGATGGTTCCGCATGTCATCTTTGGTGTCATCACCATTGTGATGATCCTGAGAGCAAACAAGTGATCAACTTGGTGAACCAAAAAGAATAATAAACAGGCATGTGGTGTTAGTACTTGAGGCAAATTTCTTAAAAAAGGCACATCTGATTATTCTGCAAGCTTTGGTGGTGTCGACTCCCTTAGTATTTTCCAGTCAATTCCCTTGAAAAAGGATGAAATTTCAAGGCAGCATAAGCCTTTTACTCGGATCTTTATCCTGAAAAGCACAACTGGGATAATGACCAGAAAGTAGAAGAATTATTTAGTAATATTAGATTAAAACTGTATAAAAAATTAGACTCTGAAATTAAAAACCAACGTAGATTGTTTAGATAGAGAGGATAGCATGTGAGTACATGTGAGTTTTTTTTCCTAATTACGGTTTGATTTAGTCGGCTGAAATGAACCCTCTTTTAATTATTTATTTTAAATATTTACATTTTCTAATATTTATATTTACTTTTTTATTATTTAATATTTTAAAATTTTAATATGTTTAAATCATCGAACACTTGATTTGCGGCCAATTTATCCACTTACGACTTATACATTTCTAACTAAACATCATAAAACGCAATACACTTTCTAACTCATAATTTCATATTATCAATTAAATACTATAAAACTTATTTGCATAAATCTCACTTACTACTGTAAAAAATTTATCGCCCTACAATTTTCGGTCACTTATAACAGCCACTCAGTCAAGTCATTAATTGTTGATGAATGGAACAAGAAGAGCAGCTGGCAACCAATGACTACGTGAGAGGGCAGAGAAAAAAATTAACTTAAAAAAAAAACAAAAAAAAAGTGAAACTAATGGGCCTGGGGCGCTATTGGACCTGGCCGGGTTAGGTTAGCCAACACTGCAGTCCAACTGTCCAATCCACTAACTCGCTCTCTCGCTCGCTCGCTCATTCTTCGTTCTCTCACTTTCTTTCATCGATCACTGGCGACCTGCAAGGCTGCAACTACCTCTTCGAACTGAGATCTCGATTGCGAGAGCTGAGCGAGGGCTAAGTAGATCTATGGACATCCTCATCGCCCAGATCCAGGCGGACCTCCGCTCGAACGACGCGCTCCGGCAGTCCGGCGCCCTGCTGCAGGCGCTGCAGCAGTCCGCCGCCGGCCGCGACGTCTCTGCCGTGGCCAAGTCCACCTGCGAGGAGATCATCGCCTCCCCCGCCTCCGCCGTCTCCAAGAAGCTCGCCTTCGACCTCCTCCGCTCCCTCACCCGCAACCTCACCCCCGACCTCTGGGACACCGTCTGCACCGGCGTCCGCTCCGACCTAGACTTTCCAGATCCCGACGTCGTCGCCGCTGCCGTCTCCATCCTCTCAGCGATCCCCTCCCACCGCCTCGCCCGCCTTATAGCCGACTCCAACAAGGAGATCTCCAAGTGCTTCGACTCCCCCAGCGACAACCTCCGCTTCTCCATCACCGAAACCCTAGGATGCATCCTTGCCCGTGACGACCTCGTTCTGCTCTGCGAGAACTCCGTCAGCCTTCTCGATCGCGTTTCCAGCTGGTGGGCCCGCATCGGGAGCAACATGCTCGACCGATCCGACATTGTTTCCATGATCGCCTTTGAGTCCATTGGGCGACTGTTTCAGGAGTTTGAATCGAAGAGGATGAGCAGATTGGCTGGCGAC
The DNA here is from genome assembly GCA_038442645.1 of Agave tequilana. Lineage (NCBI taxonomy): Eukaryota > Viridiplantae > Streptophyta > Magnoliopsida > Asparagales > Asparagaceae > Agave > Agave tequilana. The sequence continues at coordinate 172,024 of JAVJIF010000812.1, forward strand.
AAGCTGATTGATAGCGAGAATTCGATCGCCATCAGGTCCAATTGGGTGGTTTCGGCTATCGATTTTGTTTGGAAGAAGAGGAACGCTTTGATGGCGAGATCTCTGATTCTGCCGATAGAGAGCTTTAGGGTTACTGTGTTTCCGTTGGTTTACGCAGCAAAGGCGGTGGCTTCGGGCACGGTGGAGGTGTTCAGGAAGCTCTCCAAGGGCGGGAAAAGCAATATGGTGGAGAATGTGGCGAGTGCGGAGAAGGTTGTGGGGGTCTCCGACGTGGTCTCGCATTTGTTGCCGTTTCTGAGCTCGATGGACCCGCCACTGATTTTTGAGGTGGGGATTAATATGTTGTCACTGGCTGATGTGGCCGGTGGGAAGCCGGAGTGGGCTTCAGCATCGATAATTGCAATTCTGACTCTCTGGGATAGGCAGGAGTTTTCCTCTGCGAGGGAGAGCATTGTTAGGGCCGTCGTCACGAATCTTCATCTTCTTGATCTGCATATGCAGGTGACTTTTTTCTATAGATACTCTTTGTGCTCTATAATTTGCACTGATTCTATAATGTAACTGATTTATATACACATAAGGTTTTAATTGGGTTAGGCTATCAAATTGTGTACCCTTTACATAACGAAGCTAAAAGTTGGTTTCATGAACTCATGTCATCATTGTTATAATGCTAATTGAAAACAAGATCATATAATCTGTACACAATGTAGGCATTGTTTTTAAACACGTCTCTACTCTGCATGCTGATATTTTTTTTTTTCCGGCTAAACCTTTAAATGATACTCTCTTGTCAGATGTTAGACATTAAGCCTAGCACTTTGTATTATAACCTCAAGAATAATGGTGGTCTTCGAGGTGTCTTTTGATCCACTCTTTGCTTCTCAGCTGCTCTCTATGCAAACAACACATCGTTATTATTAGGATATTAACACATACAATAACCATAGATTGCATCGATGTTTCAAATCTTTTGGCATCTCTAGCTCTGTTATTTCAGTGACTTTTAGATGAGTAACATGTATTCTGCCTCCAGGTTCAATTGTTTAAGCGACTCCTTCTTATGGTGAGGAACTTGAGAGCTGAGTCAGACCGGATGCATGCTCTGGCTTGCATTTGCCGGACAGCCCTTTGTGTTGATCTTTTTGCAAAGGAAAGCGTTCGAAGAGGTCAAAAGCCTCTCCCGGGAACAGACATTGCTTCTCTTTTTGAGGATGTGAGGATCAAGGATGATTTGAATAGCATAACAAGTAAAAGCTTGTTCAGAGAGGAACTGGTTGCTTCGCTGGTCGAAAGTTGTTTTCAGTTATCTCTGCCACTGCCTGAACAAAAGACTTCTGGTACTGAGAGCAGAGTTATTGGAGCTTTGGCTTATGGAACTGGTTATGGTGCATTAAATTGGACAGAACCAGCCCTGGAGGTTGTTGAAGTTTGTAAACCTTGCATTAAGTGGGACTGTGATGGGAGGACGTATGCCATTGATTGCTACTTGAAGTTGCTTGTTAGGCTTTGTCATATTTATGATACAAGAGGAGGTGTAAAAACAATTAAAGATGGGGCTTCTCAGGATCAGATTCTCAATGAGACAAGGCTTCGGAATTTGCAACTACAGCTGATCAGAGATCTTCGTGAGGTTTATTATAACTCTTCTTATCATTTCAAATGTGTTTCAAGCATTCCCCTTATCTTTCCCAGAAAAGAAGAGATTTGATTAATGCATCCCAATGAATTAGGAAATTTTTTGAAATATTACGAACTTAACCCTAGACCATAAAGAAGCTTAACGGTCTTCTCATTAACTTTCTCTTTCATCTCTTATTTATATTTCCGGGGTCTTCATTCTTTTAACCCTCTTAATTTTGAAAGTTCAATGTTATATTTCGCTTATGTTAGGTTGTCAGCTTTAACCTAATTCTTTGTGCTTCTATAGAGATGGAAATTCTGGAGCACCTTTCATGTTCCAAAGAGAATGCACCAGGATCTTGATCTGGTTGTTATGACCTCTATCAATGAATCTGTCATCGCAAGATTTATTATTATGCAATACATAGTTTCTTCTCACTTATGAACACTGCTTCCATGTAGGATTTCACTTCAGTTCAGTGTTGTTACCCTAGCAAGAATTAAGGTTGCACCAGAATGATAAATAAGTCGATTATGACCTTAATATTGATGGTCTTGATGGAAGATTTCAAGTGCCACTATAAAATAACATTTGAAGTGTATAACGGTATTTGCATGCTTTTGCTAATGCCACTGCTGAGTGCTGACATAGTGACAATTATTAACATCTTTTTCTTCTTATTTCTTTTTCCCAAAGCTTTGCTAGCATCTTTTCTTGTCCCTTTTGTCCTATTCTGGTCCAGACATGCATCCTTCTGAAATGCTTGTTGAACTTGAATCCTCCGTTCTATTTCTTTCACCTATCATGAGACTTCAATATGATGCCAGTAGTAATTTTGAAGACCATTTTGCTTCTTGTTAGGTCCATACACCAAGGATATGCGCACGCCTGATATGGTCTATAGCTGAGCACTTAGATCTGGAAGGATTGGATCCTCTTCTAGCAGATGACCCAGAGGATCCATTGAACATTATTATCACAAATATACACAAGGTGTTGTTCAACACTGACTCATCTGCAACAAGTTCGAACAGGCTTCAGGATGTGCAAGCTGTACTACTTTGTGCACAACGTGTAGGGTCACGTAACCCAAGAGCAGGCCAGCTTCTCACTAAAGAACTTGAAGATTTTAGAAGTAGTACTTCAGCTGATTCTGTGAACAAGCATCAAAGCCGATTTATTTTGCAGACAATTAAATATGTCACTAGTCATCCAGACAACAGGTCAGTTCTTTAATCATCTTTGACAAAGTCTTTATCAGTAAGGTCGGTACCTGCTTGGTTCAAGCTTCTTCTCCCAGTTATATTGAAGTGTCTTACTATCATCTAATTTATGTGTTAATTTCAGTGGACACATTTTTCCAATGAGATATGATATTCATATTACTATCTATTTGAAATGGATTTGCAGTTTATGGCTGAACCCTTCTTACTCTGGAAAAGGTGTAGATTATGATGGTGATGACATTATACAACTGATCCCCCTTAATCTCATATAATAGTTATTAGTTTTCAATAAATTGTAGTCTAGTAGACAATAATCTTTAAAGTTTAAATACACTGCCAATGTTGTCTATATGTTGCACGCACTATTGCCAAATCTGCAAGGATGTCACAAGCACAAAGCTTCTTCTTGTTCCAAAAACCCAGCTGAAGCTTTGTCACCTTATGTCCTTTGGATTAACTTCTGTCTCTGTTGATTAGTTATGATTAGTACAGTACTTTAATAACAAAATTGATTGAACAGTTGGTGAAACTCATCAAGGCGATGCACAACTTGGTAAAAAAAGATTTAACCTTGAAATAATATATTTGAACATTTAATGATGATAATTATCAAAGGGATCATGGGAATTACTGCTAGAATCAAGTAGAAAGTCTGTGAAAGAGCTGGAGTGATATAATATGAGCTTCCTTGGGTTACTTTATGGACCACAAATTTTGACGTCTAGGTTAGGCTTATGTAAAAGTAGACATGTTGTCTTTGCAAGGTTTGGTTAGAAAGGGTGCAAATGCCAATTTATGGACAGATAGAGGATAGATGCATGATGAATGCATCTCTTGTTTAAGTAGGTCTTGGTGGTCTTGAGGCTTTACTATTCTGCACTTACATCAGAAACTTCATTAGAAAATAACTACATAAAAATGAAATGCAGTAATAGATCTAGGAAGCGCTAGGTTGGAGTTTCTAGGGTATGAATTTTCTTTGGGTTGTCTAAGGTAAAGCATAAACATGTATACTCTGTAAGCTTTAACTGTTAGAAGCTATATATTATAATATTATTTAATTATTATAGGATTTTGTTGAGTTAAGAATTATATAACTTTCATGTACTTCTTCACTTCTAACAAAAAGTCATATATCAAATTTGGTAATGATGAGCAGATAGTCAGTGAGCTGCCCAATCCCACATGAAAAGCCTGCTGAATATCGAGGCAGGCAGCAGGAAATGTAACCACTTAGGGTTCTATATGGGGCATGCTCAATTAGGTGATAGTCCTTATCAGTGTGGTGGTAAATTATTGATGGTGGTTCCTGGTGCCTCTTGAAAAATATTATGTAATCCTTTTGTCCACACTGTTGTCAAGGGTCACAACATTTATTACCTGTGACAACCCTAAGAAGGATAAGATACGAGTTAGATACCTCCACATCACATTTAAGCTCATCATGTTTGAGCATTGAATACATGAGTTATGTGTTTTTTGTTGCTCTCTACTCTTTAAAGATCATTGAGGTTTTATGTGGAGTTGGAAACAAAGGATATCATCCTAGCACCATATTTCTTCACTAAATTGTATGCATAAGATGATTTATCACAAGGTAATTCGCGAGAAAATAATGGTTTCTGAGGTTTTAACAAGGACCAGTTTATGGTTTGGGGTTGATTAATGTGCTGAAGGATGGAGAGCTAGTGAATCTCAAGCCTTGGTCAGCAAGGCGCGAATAGTCCTGATGTGAAACGTGTATGTGTGCCAGATAGAAATCAATGATGTAACTAAAATGTGCAACATTCTACCAAAATTACGATCGTGTGTAGGAAAATAATTAAAACTTGTAATGTGACCGATGGATTTAACAAAAATTACAAGTGCAGTTTGTACCGTTCTAATCTTAAATAAATTAATATAAATATTGTTATGATGGCACAGATGTACTATCAATAATAATGACCAACAATTACAGGGATAAGAGACTCGCACAATCTCACTAGTATTTGTGACAACAGATAAAATTGATAAAACACTAGAAAAGTATTATCACAACTTACAGATAAAGACAGTGTCTAGAAAATGTTCCTACTGAGGATTATGTCGACCTCAGCGTCCTATTGATAGTTGCTTGATGTGTAGCTCTAGTCTCCACGAGCCCAACACTTCGAGAACGGCTTGAATCGGGCTTCGGACGGCTGAAAATCAGCACGAAAATCAAGCTTGATCCGCTAGCAGGTCGGGCTCACGTCTGCTACAGTAATCGGGTGGTGCTAGCGAGTCAGATTGGTTTTGAAATGAACCTGAACTATGATCCAATCTTTAACAGGACTTTGTATTTGATTTGAGATGCAATCAAGCTTGTCGTCGTGCCAGCAGCTTGGCAGATAAGCAGGGTGGCGACGGCGGTCTGGCGGCGGTGGAGGAGGAAGTGGGGGCGCAAGGGAGGAGATCGTGAGGCGAGAGTGGAGGAGGCCAGGCGGGGGCTCAGGCGGCGCGGCTATTGTCGATGTCGATGAGGCGATGGTCGTGCACGAGAGGAAAGGGAGTTGGGATTGAGTGTTGCTGACATGAGGGAGGAAGAGAGCGGGGAGAGAGGAAGAAGAGGGCGAGGTGGCAGGGTGGAGCAGTCGTGGGAGGAGGTAGGAAAGAAGACGGAGCAAATTGCAGTCAGTTGTTGGGTTGGGGAGGTCAGGGGGTGAAAGGCTTTTGGGTGCATGGGTTGAGGGTTGTTGACAGGAGAGAGAACAAGAGGGTTGGTTGCGGGAGGGAGAAGAGAGAGGAGACGGAGAGAATAGGATTTAGGGTTTTAATAAAATAATAAATAGGATTTTACTCCAACAATATATTTTCTCATAATAAATTTCATCAAAAATTATGCATTAAATTTTATTCATAATAGGAGAGCTTTTAAATAGGCTTTACGAAACTTGTGTTCCAAACTATAACCGTTGTGGTAATAAAATAAAAGCAAATTAAAAATAAATCTAAAATCTAAAATAATAAAAAAAATACTAGAGAATGAAAAATACAGCTCTTGCTCAATCTTCACTCGAACCAAATAGATGTGACGTGTGTCATCTTCTTTGATGCACGCGCCAAGGCTGGATGTTCGCATCAAGTTCCTATTCAAATTTAGTTTTGTATTTGATTTTGTCAAATATGATAGTACCTATCATTTTAAAGAAGGGCAAGGATGCTACTAAGCTTTCTGGATGTCTAAATAACTAAATAGATAAGCAAATAAATAATTACATGTGCTTGTGCACATAGATTAAGTCTATTTACGTGCATTATGCATCATCTTGAGCAAGAACTAATGTGATTTTATACAAATTTCTTATTTTAACATGAGAAAGTACTAACTTTGAATATTGAACTCATTTTTCTTTCCAAGCTTGACTCATATTCGATAGCTTCCAGCTAATATCCATATCGAGTCTGAATTTTGATTCGAGTAGGAAAGTTCAATGTCACACCATGCGTGTCATGTCCATATCCACCAGAACAGACAAATATAAATAGAGTAATCCCTATATCCACTCGGTTTACACCCCACATCCATTGCGTTCTATCATAACCATGAAAAGTTACAATATGATTAAAATGAGGTCTTTACCGGTTTATCTTCTACTAGGAAAGGCATTATCATCATGCACGCATGGTGAAGAGTTTTTGATGAGAACATCCAAGCGGCGTTTGAGATGGAAGAATCAACATGCACAAGGATGGATCAAGTTACAATTATTTGGAGTATGTACTTTTTATTTTATTGAGTCGAGTGTTTTTCTTTTATTTAGTAGCTTTATTTTATCTAATTTAGTCCCATATCAGTTGTGTGGGAAGAGTTGTGAGTCTTGTAAGCTTATAAAGACAGCAGTCAATAAGAGTTGTTGGGAGTGAAGATTTATTAATGAATTTTTTTAAGGCTTTCAAAATGAAAAATCTCTTTGTGAGTTTGGAGTGTGAAACTCAGTTCGATAGGATTTGGAGTGTGAAAATCTAATCGTAGTTGTCCCTTTATCTCTTCTTTCAAATCCCTATCTCATCCATCCACATCTTAAAATCTTAATCACCAATTCTCTTTCCACCAGAAAAAAGAAAGAAGAGAAAAGTCAAAATCAAAATCTTTTTACAAAACTTTACAGTGGTCATCTCCTTTCATCCTTTCTATCTTCTACAGCAAGAACCCATCCCCTCTTATAACCCTTCACTTCACCATACAACCACCAAGTAACCCAGTCTTGGTCCTCCACATTACCCCACTACAATCCAAACCCCACTGCCAAGTCCTGACTTGGGACCTCCTCTTGTCTCTCTCCTCTCACGAAGAGCAATATCACCTTGCAAATCAATTCCTCAAAACCAGATCTTCTCTCCCTCCAGTGTGATCTCGAGATCCCGCTGCCACGTCAACTGCGACGACCTTTTCGCTGAAGCATCACGCCTCTACAACAACCGCCACCAGCAAGCGCCCCCCCCCCCAACCAGCAGATCTCGAGCATCGCCTCCCTTAATCACTTCACCCTGCTTTTCCTGCCCGCATCCAGTAGCCACAGTCAAGTTGTCCCGCACCCCAGGCTCACCCGCACGTGCCCAGGCTCCAACCTGTACACGAACAACGAGCTTGCACGCCATCAGTGAGTCCGCCTGCACACTTCACATCCTTCTTGTGACTTTTTTGTGCGTATCTCCTTCATGACAGCGTATCTGCAAGAAGCACAGTAACAACATTAGAGTTTAGTTACAAGATCAGAAGCACGCTCATCAACACAAGTTCAGTTCATAATATTATCAGATACCTGAGAACGAGCTTCTCAGTAGATAAATTTTGATTTTCTGTATAAGATTATCAATTGGATTACACAGTAGATTTATTCTCTAAATTATTATCATATTAATTTGTTGTCCACTATAAACTGTGAGAATTTGTGTAACTGGTGATGCTTGTTATTTGTTGATTCTGATATTACAATTAGGACTGTTCAATTAATTGAATATTATGTTGGAACTCTTGAGATTAGAATTTCTAAACGACGCATGCAAAGCATTGTTAAATCCATCTTGTTACATCAGTAGTTTTGGATAAATTTCCTACCGAAGATTAGAAATTTGGTGAAACGTTGCGAATTCAAGTTTATCACTGATTTTCACACCACAGGATTCCCGTTTCACTTCAGTTTTAAGTGTGACCTACACAAGCCTTTTTATGCATATATCAAATCATCAAATATCTTATTGAAGAAATGATGATTTGCTTCATAAAATAATTTAGAGTGAGAACTTGTTGATGGGCTTATACCTTTTCTCGTTAGTATCTGGGAAAATCCCTACTAAGATATTCTTCTACCAAACGTCTTTAAGTGCTATCAAGTATCACACTAACATTTATTTGAACAAATGAATAAATCTCCCCCATTTACTGACATTGGAATGTGATCACCATCTTCCTGATGATAAAGGGGCATTAGCATGTGTCATGTGACTTTAGTGAAGGTGCAGCTGTTTCCCTTAACTTGAAGACAATGACCGGCTGGCTGTTATAGCTTGAATGAGAGATTGTTTCTTATTTCTGCTTTAGTTATATGGTGTATTTATACACTTCCTTGCTCAGGTGAGAGTTCAGACACGATGACAAAGTACCTTTAAGTCACAATTATTTGGGGATAAATATAGGACCAGTTTTGTCATTTCAGTTCTATTATTAAGAGAGGTAAGATGACGAAGTTGCCCCCATCTGACCTTCACAGTCTGCTTGATTATGATTTTACATAATAAAATGATAAAAAGAAAGAGTGTCATGGTCCAATTAGGTATACTTGTCTGAATATGAGTCGCGTCACCTTTATGTACTATATAGAATATAGTGCACCTAAACTTTATTTGCATTGTCTGCAACTCAGAATTTTATATGTGCAGAGGATACAACCTTATAAAGTATGACCTGTTTGTTGGTCGGGTCTTGACCAAATCTTTTGTACTGTGAGCATATTTCTGACGCTTCTTGAATAGAGTTCTTGTTTCATTTTTCTAAGATATTAGAATTACCTAACGGGTCAGTAACCTTTCTTTTGTCACTCATGGATTCGAATCATTTAATGCATATGCTGCATTTCAAATTACTACTTTTGTTTGTTTCTTTCGTATAGTTTTATTGATCTTATTGCCTGAATTTGACAAGTTATCAGTCAATTCCTTAAAAAGATGAAAAAAGAAAAGACAAGTTGTTCTTCCTATTCTTTTTTTTTGCTCGTTTTTCTTATTTTCTGGTTGGATTAGGAGTTCCATGTTTTCTTTTATTTTTTTTTTTTTTTTGAGAGGAATGTTTTCTTGCTATCTGTAGTTTGATTCTCATTGGAAATAGGTTTTAAATGATTTTTTTTATAATATTCATATGTATATGTAAAGTAGTCCTAGAAATTTGCATCTCCATACCTAGCATATTCTTTGAGCCCTCTGTTTCACTGATTTAACAAATGAATATTGTATGCTGAATCTTAGTATCATAAAAACAGTTATCATCATTTCATTTAGAGGTTTGCCAGAAATGGATGAAGTGCTTCATCTTTATATCTAGTTGTGTGCAAACTTTTTTGACTTGGGGTTCTTAAGTGGTCATCCCTATGTATGTTTCAAGATTCTCAACCTCTTATTAAGTAGGATAAATAAGATCATCTTGTAGTCCTGGTTTACCTAGGAGTTTTTGTTACATCATGCTATGAATGCTATTGCAATTTTAAGTAATTATTCAACTCTCTTCAGATGGGCGGGTGTTGGTGAAACTACAGGAGACTACCCATTCAGCCACCATAAACTCACTGTTCAGTTTTTTGAAGCTTCTGCGGCACAAGACAGAAAGTTAGAAGGATTAGTTCATAAGGCCATTCAAGAGCTTTGGAGGCCTGATCCCAGTGAATTAAGCCTTCTACTAACAAAAGGCATCGACACTACATATCTTAAAGTGCCTCCTAAGGCGTGTACCCTCACTGGTAGTAGTGATCCTTGCTATGTCGAAGCATATCATTTGGCGGACTCAGTCGATGGGAGGATAACACTGCATTTAAAGGTTTATTCTGATTATCGTCATTGCAGAATAATTTCAATTGTTTATAGAGCAATCAAATGTTTAAGTAAAATGCATTGAAGATATTATATATTTCATTGTTGCTACTAGCGATAATAGATAAATGAAAAAAATTGAAGATAATTCCTTCACTTTTAATTACAGTTCTCATCATGAAAGACAAGAATTTACTGTTGATTACTTTCTTGGTTGTTTCATTTGTAGAGTTATATTAATGTTGAGTTGTACTCCTCAGCTAACCTTATTTTTTTGGGGAAAGGCTTGGACATGATGATGATTGCAGTACCCATCATATGCCATGTTTTCACATGTGACCTTGATTTTATTTGTTAGTGTATTGGACAACCTTCTTGTATGTATAGCTTTATACCATGTCTTTGGATGAAAGTTGGATGTTATCCTCATGTATTTGATCAACCGTATTTCTTTGTTTTGCAGCAACAATTAGACAATATTTCTGCTTGCCGCCAATTAAAATAAAAGCCTGGGCTTGCTACCTTATTTCTTTGATTTAGTATGTTTCTTTCATTTTTTTTAAATCAGCAGAATAACATAACCTTTTTTTTTTTCCCATGAGAATATACATACTTTAATGTTTTGGAAGGGCTACATATTGTGCTTTTATGGCATATCCGTGCCCTTTAGAATTCACTAGATTTTTGTCACGCATTATTTCACCAAATTCAAGCTATCGAGTTGGCGAGAGGAGTTTTAATGTGTGAAACTATATATTGGATATCTGTCTATCTATTGACCAATATCAGAAAAGGAAAATGTGTCATAAACTAGTGTAAAATACTAGGGTTGCTAATGTTCATTATTTTCCATGGATCTAAGACTGGTTAATCGATAGATTTTGCCATCAATTTGTATTCTAATTTTAGTAGTATTCGGAATAAATGAGGAAAAACCTGGTTAGGTGGCAAAACAAACTTACTGTCCCTCGAAACCTGCCTCCAAATCTTTTTTTTTTTTTTGATATTACTATCATTCTGATAAATTCCCCAGAACATTAAAAAATCATTACTAGTGTTAGGATCAGATGGATTTCTGTGTATCTCAAGGCCACTTGAGTTGTGCATCTAAGTTATATTAATCTTGCTATAGTTTCCCATAACTTTTTACTGGTTTTGTTCTCATAGACATCAAACCCATCCATTTATATGAGTGCAAAAGATATATCAGGATGCATGTAAGGATGTGCGCACTAGTGCACACAAACAAACATGTAAATACATACATACACACATACGTACATACATATGCACAACACAAGGAAAGAAGTCGAAAAAAGGGTGAAAAGTTATTGGATCATTATAGGATGAAGCTAGATGTGACCTTTTCATCTGGAAATATATGCACAACGAAAGAAGGGGAGAAAAGGGCGAAAGTTATTGGGCCATTAATAAATAAAGCTAAAAGTTGATCTTTTCGTCTGGAAACAAATCAATCAAATCGTCATATTTTTTTTTCTTACTTCAATAGAAATACTTGCATATCCGAACTTACTTGAAAGATCACAATTCCAATCTCCACTAATCACTGAAAATCTAAAAATAAATTTTATGTGATGATGCTGTGTAGACACAGGTCTCAATGCTATTAAAAAGGAAACAACCACAATAGAACCCTTTTACTTGCACTTTTAGACAGGAGAGAAGTGGAATTCACAGAGGCAATTTTGAAGTTATTTATCTTCTCATTTTAACAAAATGGCTGGTATGTTTATCTGCCTCTAGTCTTCTCAGCAATCTTCACTCTTGATTATTGTTGTTTAGACCAAGAATTTGGTACCAACTTATACATCATTGAATCTAGAATCTAGATAAATAATTGATCATAATACTTTGATTAGTCCTTCTATGGAGGTTCCCTGACCTTGTATATTGCCCCATTGTTGAAACCTACTTTTTATTTGAAAGGGCTTGAATATTTATCACTCCATCAATTATGCATACTATATTAGCCTCTTATTCCTGGATATATCTTATAGCAAGCCTAATTCATTAGTTAGTAGAGGATACCAGAGGTAGTATAAGGTATATTTTTTCTTGACAACTATATGCACATTATCAATTGGGTTTTTCAGTTATAAATGACTTTTGTTTTAGTACCAGATGTCTGAGGGTGCTGTATGCAGACGTATTTAGTCCATATTTTACCTGAAAAACCTGTTGGTAATAAATTCATGAAACCAACATGTAAAGGAATTGCGAGGAATATTCTATTGTATATCAATATAGATATGAATTTAGCATAATAATGGTGCTGTTATTTTACAGGTGCTGAAAAGGTGTCAAGTCATGCCCATGGTCAATGACAGTCTAGCAAAATTATCATGTTTACAAGTTTTTGCAAAATAGCAATTTAATTTTGATCCTTGGACATTGTTGTTCATGCTTTCACATGATGTTCTTTACCTGGTTGGAAGTTCAAGAATGTAACTTAGAGAACTTGCTGTAGCATTAGACCACAGAATGTACTTATATTCCTCTCTTTATAGCACTTCATCTCTTGAAGTTCAACTCTACAGTCTCTACTTGATGGCTTTTTAACTGTGTTTGAATTACACTGCATTCGAAACTGGTCATGAGTTTATTCTTTCATTGTAAATTTCACTAAATGTTTGGAAATTTTTCACTGTTTATTCAGGAAGAAATGCCGTATGTGCTAACCCAGAAAACTGGTTGCAGATCTTAAACTTGACGGAGCTAGAACTTAATAGGGTGGATGTCCGGGTTGGACTTTCTGGAGCATTATATTACATGGATGGATCTCCCCAAGCAGTTCGGCAACTGCGCAACCTTGTCTCACAGGTTTTTTATTTTTTATTTTTTTTATTTCTTTACAAAACTTAGTCTGTAGGTATATAGCAGTTGTCATTTTTTGTGTGTTACCATTCCTTTCCTGTAATTCATCTATTTTTGCATGTTCTCTGGGGGCATGAGCATTCGATGTGCCTTCTTAAATAGCGTGAAGACAATTTGAGCATAAATAAGGCTTGTAAAATGCCACACATGCAAGTTAGCTTTCAGGAAGTGCTCTGCCACATTTTATGCTTCTTTATCATTCTACTAGAAGAAAACTTCCATAATTTGCATTCTATCTGTTAACTATGCAACCATATTGGAGATATTTAGTTTTCAGTAAATTCAGTCAATTTCTTACCACTTCCCTTTTTTGTCAATAGATGCTTGTGCTTGAATAAGAACTAAAATTTTAATGTATGCAAGGACAAGTTTGTTGAATTGATACAGAAGACCCTTGAAAGAATTAGGCACAGATCATCCTGACAATGCATACCCCTCGCATTGTGCCAATGGATGTTGCCTTCTTCAATATTGTATAAGCACATGCAATGCATATCTATTGCTTCAAGTATGAGACTCTATTTAACCTCATAACAAAAGGAATGAAAACTATGTAGCTAATGTTTATTTTTCTAACATGCCACAAATGTGGGAATGGAGAGAGTTTGCTGAGTTAGACTTTTCTTAATAATAATCTCTCACTTGAACCTTACAGTTTTCTCGAACATAAACTAGAAACATCTTGCCTGTAGGGTGTGCTGACCGCTTTGATGGTAGGTGTTTAAATTATAAAGCAAACTAATAGATGGGCAGTTTGAGGATGAAATGGGAAAAGCTGTTGGAAAGATCAGAGTCAAACAATCAAGGCTAATCATAAAGTTGCATGATGATGCATCTTTTCTTTATCACATGTCAGCTTTATCGGGTCCCAGTTAATACGGGCATCTCCATTGTTTCATGAGACCATCCAAATATCAATGCAGTTCTATCAGCTTTAACATGACTCCTGAAATGAGCCATGAACCGTTGGGCTAAGTGATCTGCTGTTTACTAAACTTCCAACAAATAGGACAAACATAGGAATTGGGGGAGATGTCAAGAAGTAAATCTTTTAGTCAACAGGCTAGAATTTTCCTTGAGCATTCTCGAGCATAGATACTTCTAATTTATGTTGCGCTAACCCGCATCAATGGTAAATGATATAGCTCCGAGCAATCTACTTGTGAGGGCCTTAAGATGGTTGTGATTAAAATGCCATGGTTAATATTTTAATTCGTGCAGAAATACTTTTCCTCTAATAAGAAAATTATGTTTAAAACAAGGTTAAAAATTACGCCATCCATTTTGTTTCAGAGCCCTAAGAGATACTTTTGAACTTCACGTTTAAACAACATTCCCATTTGCATTTTGAAAAAAGGCAAACTCAAAAAATCTGCCAATCTGGAAAGTACTCCGAGAATCATTTGTATCCCACCCTATATTGGGCTATATTGTTCTGTTTCCTCGCCTGCTCAGGAAATCCCTATGATAGCTTATTTTATTATGAAGGTGACCACTTAATCCATGTAGCCTAGTGCTTTCTTCCTAAATGTTGCAACTATTACACTTCTCGGAGGTTACTTGCACTCTCAAGTATCTGCTCATCCAGAAGGTTTTGCTTCCAATCTCATGTCAGATTTCCATTACCCACCGGTTTGGATAGACTAAGTTATGGTCTCCCAATTCAAAGAAATAAATCATATGCCCTTCAAGAAAACTCTTGAAGCCTTTTCAGGTTATAGAAATAAATGTCACATCTTTTCCTTTCTCAATCACCGAACATCAAGTTGAAGCAGTGGAAGTCCCATGGAAAGAAAAGTTAGGTTTAAGCGAAACAACAAATAAATCCTACAGTTTTGGCAATGTTGCGGAAAGCGAAAGCGGGAGCAAAGCAGCAGGCATAGCTTAGGCTTTAGCGGCACAAAAAAAAAAGCCAAAGACTTTTTGAGAAAGAAAACTAGTAAAAACAGAAAATAAAAATAAAATTGTGAAATTTCATAACTAATAAAGAAAATAAGAAATTAATAATAAAATATTAATGATAACAATAAGCATTAATAAGAAAATAAGAAGATGATAGATATGATGTCAACATCTTGAGTGGGGCTGAACCGTCACAAAGTGCACATAGGAAAAGCTGGGCTTTAGCGAGCTTTTACAGCAATGAATTTTGTTGTCAAAAAAAAAAATATCCTAAGATTTCATTTTGTCCAATACTCCACCATGAACACCCTTCTTTTGGCTGTCACCTTCAATTAAGGTGCTGCTCCAGAATTGTTTAATGTTCACGTTTTCATAAATATTCCTTGATTTTTTTTTTCCTTCCATAAATCATGTAACAAACTTACTGTAGTCACTAGTTATTGTAGAAAGGAGGAAATATTGTCAGCTGTAGCAAAATTGCCTGGAGATAGAAATGATGGAAGGACAACAAGATTTTACTTGTCCATTTCTCTAGTTGACATATAAACGATGCAAAGCTAAATAGCTAATGTGATCCAAGGCTGGTCACATTTTTGTTTCTATTGTTGTTAATTTCATGTAGTTAAATGTCTGAAATCATTTATCTTTTCTTTAATTTCCATTTGACACGTGAGATCAAGGCTTGGAAATATTTATGTTGTATATGAGGTAACTTATGTTACTAAATTTCATAGTTGATCATGGTTTGTTTACTTGCTTCCTTTTTAATCGTAGGATCCCGTACTGAGCAGTGTGACTGTGGGTGTGTCACATTTTGAGAGATGTGCCCTTTGGGTTCAAGTGTTGTACTACCCATTTTATGGAAGTAGTACCGCAGATTATGAAGGAGATTATGCAGAAGAAGATCCTAATATCCTGAGACAGAAGAGAACCCTAAAGCCAGAACTTGGGGAGCCAGTGATCTTAAGGTGTCAACCTTATAAGATTCCACTGACTGACCTGCTCTTGCCACATAAATGTTCGCCTGTTGAATATTTCCGCCTGTGGCCAAGTCTACCAGCTATACTGGAGTGCACAGGTACATATACTTACGAAGGAAGCGGATTTAAGGCTACTGCTGCACGACAAAGTGATGCTTCCCCCTTCCTGAGTGGATTGAGATCCCTCTCGTCCAAGCCTTTCCATCAAGTTTGCTCGCACATAATTCGTACAGTGGCAGGGTTTCAAGTAAGTTCTTAAGTCTCTCATTCACATTATAACGGTAGTAACATATGACTGATCTTATGCTTTGCTTTATGGGATTTTTAGTAAAAGCATAGATTTGTTTGGAAATATATCAGATGCCTCTCTCAACAAAACTTTCAATCTTCTCTGCTGACAGGTATGCTTTGCGGCAAAAACTTGGCATGGTGGCTTCTTGGGTATGATGATCTTTGGTGCCAGTGAAGTGAGCAGAAATGTGGATCTCGGCGATGAGACCACCACCATGATGTGCAAATTTGTCGTCCGTGCATCTGATGCTTCAATCATAAAGGAAATTGGTTCAGATCCACAAGGGTGGTTAGATGACATCACTGATGGTGGTGTGGAGTACATGCCTGAAGATGAAGTGAAGACCACTGCTGCAGAGAAGCTGAAGGTTTCCATGGAAAGGATAGCCCTGCTCAAAGCGGCCCGGCCGAAACCCCAACCTCCAAAGATAGAAGAGGAAAAAGAAGAAGACGAGGAAGAAAAGAAGAAAAAGGACGAAGATGTCGATGAGAATGGTTTGCCGAAAGGACCTTCGACCATCTCTGCTCCTACGGCGGAGGAGGTGGAACACCGTGCTCTTCAGGCGGCCGTGATTCAAGAGTGGCATATGTTGTGCAAGGAGAAAGCTGTCAGAGTCAACTGAATCTTGAGGTTTCACCCTTTTCATTTCTTGTTACTCATTTGTACCTTTTGTAATCTATTTCTTATGGTAAGAATATTTTTTTTTTTCCCGTGACAATTTCAGTGGCGCTGTGCAGTTTGAGGATTTAGTGTGAATTGTTCAAGCGTGTCTATTACAAGTTATACAAAGTGTTAACGTTTGTTTGCTAAGATTTGAGGCAGCTGCGGCTAATTGCTCTGTTGATATTCAGTACTTTGAACTGTTTGCACCACTGCTTGCAAGAGTAGTTTCACCCTCAGCAACATTAAAAGCTACGGCGATCATACTCTGCCTGATAACAATGCCACCTGAAAGTAGTTCCTTTCTCATGTTGAATCATTGTTATTTCGTGTGAAGTTTGCACAAGAATACTGCCATTGTAATTGTTAGTTATAGAACTGAGGGTGCAGTCAGTTCTGAGCTTTTTCACTTGTTACAAATATTGGTGGAAAACACATCAATGAAGAAAAATAAATAAATTGACGTTCATTTGTGATGACAAGTTTCCCCTGACTTAACAATAAATAAATAAGTAATGAAGGGACTTTTGACAGTTTCAGTTTGTTAGTAGGGCTCAGAAGCCGTTTCCTTGTTATTACTGGAACATGCAGGGGCTGAAGAGGCTTCTGCGAGAACACAAATAATCAAATTACTAAACAAGTAGCATTGAAAACTGCAGCTTCAGCTGGGTAATGTGAAGTTACTTGAAAGAAGAAAAAAAATAATAATAACCCAATAAGTTCTATTACAACATATAACAGTGAATAATATCATAATGATTTATGTATGCATGTAGCTGTACAGGAGCCCATCGGTGTTTTATTTTCTCTACTGCCACACAAATGGCACATTAACGTTCTACAAGCAAAGCCATCCTTCTTCAGCACAAAAGCCTCGATCCGCTAGCACTTCGGAGATAAGCTGACAAACTCCGTTATCTTGTGCTTCAGATCAGCATCCAATTGATCAGAAGATGAGCACCCGAGACAGTAAAGCTACCTGAAAGGTGATTTAGTTTCGTATAAGGGCAGATGCAGGCGGTTTGTAACTGGGAGCGCTCGCTTTGAATGCCGTTGCAAGAAGCCTATCCTTCGGGTTAACCGCATTTGCAACTACATCAGAGGGGTTTGACTGGCTGGTTTCACCGTGCCCAGGCCTCGCCCAAATCTTGATGTGACCTTCCCGGCAAATTGTGACGACTGATTCACTGGTAAACACCAAGCCAGAGAGAGGCTCTACATGCACCCGGTGTGCAACTACAGGCGAGAGTTTCGGCACATCTCGCATGCTTGGGGCTGGTTGGAGGGTACCCGCAGGGGAAACATCGTCCCAGTGAGCGGAAGAACATCCACTGCTAAATGTTGGTGATCCACCAGGGTAGCAGCGAAGCGGCACAACAATTTCATCCATTGCCAGGTCCCACAGCAGCAGCTGAGTATCCTAAGGACATATGAAGAAATATTATAACACTTCACACATTACGGAAAAAGGGGAGCATAGTAGCTAGGAACTTAAACACAGGCTTGTTATAACAATAAATATGATGCTCGTGAATGATGCCAAAAAAGAGTTGAAACTTGTGAAAACATCCTGCAGTCTACCCGTTAGATAGGTCACACATTATACCAACCGGCAGATTAAAAGGTTACACAAGGCATAACATTCAGTGGTTACCAAGGAGATTACTATAATGGCTATATAGGCAGTTTCAGAACAAATTAAAAACATAATAGAACACAAAAAATGCTCGAGAGAAAAGAAAAACCTTTTATATTTTATCTTTTGGCGTGTGCGTGCACACAGGGTAAGCACTTAAAAATCAAGGTATAACTTGATACCCGATCCCCAACATCACACCATATCACAATATACGTAAAAAGCAAATTAACAAATTCAAATTTGAATCACATTAAAAGATAATATGTGTGTGTGTCATCAAGGAGGCGCTCAACTGGTTAGATCGTGGGTTTGCTCCCCAACAGGCAGCCGGTTCAAATTCCTTGATGAGCACTTGCCCCTGAGAATTTTATTCCCGCGATTTACCCAGGGTTGTGTAGAGAAACTTCTTAGGGCAGGATGCACAGACCCCACAGGATAAGTCGGGGTGCACTAAGCGGCCTCGAATACCCGATGAATTCCAAAAAATACATGTGTGTGTGTGTCAAAGAAATAGAAATTTCAGTTCAGAAACCAGGTTCTCACTCATCACTTAGAAAAAGTTTTTTTTTTTTTTACCTGGCCCACAGAACCAAACCGATACATGACATTTTCGCCTGTTCCATCTGAACTAGGTGCCGACCAGTAGGAATCAAAAGCAACACCACTAACCTGTCAATCAACTTATAAGAAACTTGAAATGTTTGAAATAAGATATAGATGACGCAAAAACAAAAGGAATGTAATTTACCCATGAATTATGACCCTCGCCCCATGCTACTACCTTCCGGTCTTCCATGCTCCAAACTTGGACCAGATCATCTTCACCACCCGTTAATATGTATTTTCCATCCGAACTGCAACAATACATACCACAATTAGATTCAATGCTCTTCATAGACAGCTAATGCCCGAACATATTTGAGAGCAAAAGAGTAACAGGATGTTGCAGACATTAACAAAAAGAAACTTCATGAGACAAACAATAGCAAAATGGTAGGCAAAAAAAATTCTTGTGAAACACAAAAGTAGACACAAAAGTAGATATAATTATCAATCAAATAGGGTGTCGCTGTTGAGCAGAGCAATAACAACAACAACAAAGCCATTATCAGAAATTTTTCTGTCCTAACTTAGTTCTTCTTCGCCATTCAGCTCCATGAAAAGAGCTCAAAAGGAAGGTTCCCTTCAAATCTCACCCTTTTATTCTTAAAACCATTCTTGCCCATGAAATTTACTGTATGCGCTATCAGGTGATGAGAGAAAGTCACCCAATTCACCAATGACTTGCTGCAAACTGAATGAAACTCATCATTGAACCCTTCCATTCACCAGAAAATCCTCAAGTCTCCAGAACCAATGCTTAGACCATGCCTACCACCAGCAGTCCATGTTTACCACGAAATCTTGTAAGTTTGTTTCTAATGATAAAACCAGCATCCACAAATCAGAAATGCAAGTTGCCAGCCCATCAAAAGTTCAACTCAAGAGTGCCAACTCAGTGACTCCCAGAGCACTTGTTGTGGATTGGCACCTGCAGGCAACATGGGCTTGACACCCAATTAAGTCCACAAGGAAGGTTTGGGAGGCCTGTGTCGAACTAGGAAGGAATACACATTTACCCCAAAGTCAATGGCTAACAGTAAACAGTTTGCAATTAGGATGGAACACACACACACACACACACACACACACACACACAACTAGCAGGAGCATCTAAATCTAATGATTAATCTTTATCAAAAGTAAATATACAGCTAAAGATACTGAATGTTGGAAATTATCTATAATATGAAACAATAAGCTAAATGCTTTTTACCTCCAAGCGCAACATAGTAAAGCACCATAGTAGCTTTTCCCGCCACATATTAGTTGCTCCTTAGAGTAATCAAAGACTCTTAAATAACCTACAAGAAAATCATCGCCCATGTAAAAGTAGAACATCCCGCATAATTAAAAGAAATTTGGGTTACCAAAAAGTTAAATGTCTAAGTTAATCAAATTAAGAGCATATACCATCTCTGCCAACAGTGGCCAAATGTGTTCCATCTGCTGAGAAAGAGATGTTGTTGATCGAGCCTTGGCAAACATGCCATCTGGCTATAGGATTGCTCTGCAATTAAACAAATCATATCAGAAGTGGCATTGTTTCTGTAACTCTGTATCACCATACCATAATGGAGGCACAAAAAGACTCCTAATATTGCCGATCAGTAACCTCAGCTCTAACGCTTGAACTAGGATTATAGATACATGGAAAAAGAGGAATGGAATTCAATATACTTACCTTACTGGATCGTGCATGTGTGACGGTAAATTGACTTTGATCTTTGATGGCCGGAAATGAAGAATCAACAGTTCCATCCTTCCCCTAAAGTATGAAAACAAAACAATCTCTACGTAAGTAACCAAATGTTGTATTGATAACCAATGTTGTATTGATAATGATCAATTTCTACTCAATTCAGGACCCACTTTTTCATACACATACAGGTTCCCATCAGCATGACCAACAACGAAGGTGCCATCACCATTCGGTACCCATGCAACACAAGAGCAACGACTGCAGACAGCAAATAATCCAGCTGATTAATGTTATTCTTGAATGAAAAAAGAAGGGAGAGACAAGCAAAAAAATTCTACTCATTGTGCTCGCCCCTGTGAAGTTAGTAGTTTCACCAGTTGTGTGGCATCCACCCACAAGCAGCAAGTAGACAACATATGACCGACTATGAAACTTAACACGATAACCTCCTCCGAATACAAACTGTTCATTGCACTCATTCCATATTACATCTCTGGAATGAGTGTACTGCGTGGAAGGATTGGTATGGAGGATGTTAATTAACTTCTTTCAAGGTGAAGAGGAGAATATTACTTAAAAATCTGAAATTCTTTTTACATTAAGATATATCACCATTTTGGCATTTAACTTTGGCTAATAAAATTATTAAACACCATACATTTTTCAGTGAAAACAAAACACACTCTCTAACCGTCTAAAAAACACCATAAAATTTCCAGTTACATCAAAAAAACTAAAATGTTTTCATTTTATTTAAGTAACAAAAAAAGAAAGGATCTAGAAAAAAGAAACTAGCACTTTTATTTAGTCAAAACAAACTTCTTCCATGACCTAAATTGTAGATAGTAATAGATCTCTACATATTACAAAATTAGACTTTAGATTACAATCTACTAACATGAACTTGTGCAGAACCCTAAGAAAATTCAAAAAATCTCATAAAAGTAGACGAGATGCCGTGAGACCTTCACCATCTTCAGCAGGAATTTAATTTGGTGATGCAGGAATTTAATTTGGTGATGGATCTTCCTCCACTATTATCAAAGTCGTTCCTTAATGTTATCAATATCATCCCTCAATGTCATATCAGGAGAGTACACTTTATGCAGTGTCAAATATACATAACAATGTCACTGTTGAGATATTCATCTGTAGTCAAGTATAGTCCCACATCCAAAAGTGGTAAAAAAGACTTTAGTAGTATGAAGTAGAAACCAAGACCTACAAAGTTTGGGGTCAATGGTGGTTCCAACCCATACTTAAGGCCCACATTACTCCCAAGGGACCCCAAGTTCTTCCCAATATCATGTTACATCTTTTTGCAGCTACTCCAGGGTGATGCATGTAAGCTGCTCATTTAGAATAACTTTCCCCTTAAAATTATATTGACTTTATTAAAAAAAAGTACAAAATATGTGCACAAGTCTAAATTCTTATATTTGCTCGTTGCATCCACCCCTCCCTCCTGCTATCCTCTATGTTTCACAAGAAACACTTTTTCCCCGAGCAAGCAAGTCCAAGCATCAACCCCTTTTAGAGATAACACAGCTCGGTCTTCAAATGTTAAATTCTCTTCACCAGATTAGATTCCTTCAAGCATAATCAACCCTTATATTGTTACCTTTATAAAATGACAGGATGTACATGAAAAGAGATGCCACATGACATATTTTTTTTAGTCAACTAATCAAAATTCTTCATGTTTATTGAAGATGACCCAGAAATGCCTATGTTTGTACGTCTAGAAGAGGCAATCCCTATCCTCCATTTGTTATTAAAGGATTATATACTTTTCCAACTATTTGATCTAAAAATTGACATCAATCATCTCTAACTACATCAATAAACTCACAAGACTAAAGACCCAATATGATCAATCAGGGTTTGAAATATCGGCCGAGTCAGAGTGGACTCAATCGAATTGTATCTGACTCGGTCGGTGCCGCGCCTCGACCGAGACGCGAGTCGACCTTTGCGTCGCTTTTTTCACCGACTCGGGGCCGAGTTTTTTTACCGACTCGGGCCGACTCGGCCCACAGTCGGTTACTGTGAACCCGTGATCTCGGCGAGTAAAAAGAGGGAAAAAAAAACAAATCCATAATTGAGCTCGTCTTCCTCTTTTCCTCTCTTCCTTAAACTCGCCTGTGAGCCCCCATCACCGTTCACCTCTTGCATCGCCGACGAGCTTGTCTTCCTCTCTTGCTTCGCTGACGAGCCACCGTCGTTGATCTTAGACTTCAGGTATTTCTCTCTCCCAGTCTCTTTTCTCTCTCTTTCTCACTCATGATCTCTCTCTCTCTCTCTTCCAGTCTCTCTCCCTCTCCCTCTCTCCGGCTCTCTCCAGCTCTCTCTTTCTCTCTCTGTCACTCCCCCTCTCTCCCACAGTCCCTCTTAAGTAGTCAATTAAGTTAATTTAGTAATTGAAGTAGTTAATTTAGTAAATAAAATATAAAGTTAATTTCTCACAAGCAACGCGACACCGATTATTATTACAACCCAAACTATCTGAACCATATTTTCAATGATGATATATTGAATGAGTGAATTCAGGAGGGAGAACAACCCATATTACCACCAGATGACTTAGATTAGTTGGAAAAAAGGTATTCGTCATACTAACGAAAGTGGTGGTGATGGCGATGCTGATGACGACGATGATGGTGATGATAAAGACGATGATGGCAGTGTTGATGAAGAGACTTATGGTGTTGGTGAAAGCTAGCGAGGTAGTGTTATGTCATGGGATTCAGATTATTATGCCACACAAAATACAAATCATGGAGGCCGACCAGGGATTTCACTACAGTGTAGGCATTTGCATCGGTTAGTTGATTTGAGTTCTAACAATGATTATTCGAGTGGACATGATAACTACTCACAGGATTATCATAATCTTGAATGTCATTTGTCAGGGTTGTGTTTAATATCAGGCCACCATTATGGTGTGGGATATGATCATGTTGAATATTCTAGCACTGGTGAATATTCTACTAATAGCACTGAATATCGAGGTTTTGAGTATTATCATTATGGAGTTGATATTGCACTAACTCCCACAACCATATTACTCTGATGTTGGATCCTCTAACCAATCATCTCAACCTGCCAGATCAAACCAACAAATATATTATTATTCTTATGAAAACTATATACTTGATTTCTATACTTATTGCAGGGATAATGACTGATAATTTTTTACCTCATCGCAATTCAATGTAAAAATGACTACATTAGCATTATATTTATGAATGTATTTTGTGTAATTTACTATATTATATATATACTGATATATTTCTACCAACGTACATGAATTATGTTTTCTCTTTTTATATTTAGTGTGTTAGGTGATATGTTTTGGACATGTGATACATAAATATTGATTTCTACAATTTTTCAAGATTTATCGTGATTTTTTCAGAATTTTTTGAGCTTTCTATGTAGCATTTTGCGTGTATCGCCCGAGACTGATCCGCGACGTCGCGACCGTTGCGTCTCAGTGCCCTGAGTCGGCGGCCGAGACCGTGATTTTAAACCATGTGATCAACCAAGTTGTATTGTAGGCAAGAGTTGCAGATCTACCAAGATAAAAAAATGAAATATAAACATTATTTGACAGTATTTCATGCATGGCACATCATTCACATGTTTCAAGGATTTTTGCAGTAAAACAGTAACAAATATCATGTGAACCCTAATACAATCATGTTGTCGGTTAACCATTTGACCACTTGGGAGCATTGGTAGATGTGTAGAAGTCATGGTCTAGTGTGATGATTCATGAAAGGTATGATCCAGCAATAAGCATTAAATATTCAACCAAACTCCACTGCCAAGAGATTTAGAGAGTAATGAAACATACAGAAAGGCTAAAGGGCAACTGCAACTTATAGATTATTTATAGTTTTTAAAACAAGCAATACATGCCTATTATTAATTGCACCGTCTTTGTTGTAATGTTGAGCTCCGACAAGCTTCTTTCCCAGCTCCTGCAATTGTTGCCTCAATGACACCGAGTAAACTAGACCACCATTCAAATAATTATTGAAAAGAGCAAAAGTGCAATTAGCAATTGATCATAATTTCCAATAGAGGGGAAAAAACTCAAATAAACAACCAAACTCACCATCTCCAGACTGCAGTCCAATGAGCAAATCATGCCCATCCTTGACATCAGCATCAAATGCATGGCAGACAGGATTCGAATTGCCAAAATGGATGGCCTTTATTGGATCCTGTAGCACATCACCAAAGCCACAAAATAGGAGGCTGAAAATAATTAGGTTAAGGGTAATCCTCTCTAACTGGATACGAAATTCATGGAAAGTTTGGGAATAATTCTTAGAAGAACTGAGAGTAGGAAGCATGCATTAGAAAACAAAAATTGTTAAATTTCTACATATAATCATAGTGCATATAAAAAAACAGAATAAGAGTGACAAAATATTGCAGCATCAACGGGAATGATAAATCATCATGAGCTCATGAAAAACTTGTGGATAAATCTATGGAATCACTGAGTTCTCACTGGTTTTTGGATAACCTCCCTAAGTAGTTTTGATCCTCATAACACCCTCTTAAGTTTTTATTCAACCTAACTAACATTATTAATGGAAATCCCTAATGGTACTGCTTATTAGACAGAGAAAGCGGGTATAAACCAAGAACGGGTTTGTACCCATTTCTTCTTCTTCACCTATATATTCTTTTCCTCCCATCTCCTAACCTAACCCTAACCTTATCCCTGCCCCCCTCTTATACTTTCTTTTTCTTCTCCTATCCCTCATTAAAATGCTTTAAAACCCCTATGAAAACCTTAATCAAAACCCAGACCCTCTCCTCCCATTTCAATATGAATCATAGCCCTAACCCCTTGTCAACTTCTCAGAAAAAAATCCTTTAAACAGGTTTTAATGATGGATGGAAGAAAATCAAAGGGTTTTAGGTTTAGGCTTAGGATTATGGAAGGACCAAAGAATGATGGGTTAAAGGAGGACCTAGGAGCTAGGGTTAAGGAGATGGGTTGAAGAATCGATGGGTGATAGAATGATAACAAGATTAAAAGGTAGTAGAGGGTACACAGATTAGGAGACGGGATAGAGTGAAGGTAATGAAGAAAAAATCCATTTGTTATATTGGATTAGGTATCAATAAATGTTTGTAAGGATTAGGTCACTCATTAACATTTCCCCAATATGAACAGGGGATACGATTAAAGTTACTATTTTCTAATTAGTTAACCACACTTTACCCAATACGAAAAGCAATTACATTTAAAGTTAATATTTTTAAATTAGGCTAACAATATACTTAACACACACACACACTCTAACAATGAGGGGTATTTAAGTCACAAATGTGTGTGTATTAGGTCATATCATGTCACATGATCTTGGACTTGGATGAAAGTGAGCAATGTGTCATTTTTGGAATATGCTAAGGGGTGTGATGATCAAAAAACTTAAGGAGGTTAACTAAGACAGTTTGGAAATCCAGGGTGGTATAATGAAATTTACCCATAACTTATTGTGAATATCATATTAGTGGAGAATGAAATTTTCATGAATAACTTATTGGAAGAATAGGAGAATTTTTAGGTTAATGAAAAGTTAGAATAATTCAAAATTAGGATTAACAATGCAATAACAATTTTTTTGAGGGAAAGATGGGGCCTTTGCCCCAATATATTACACAATGCAATAACAATTTAAGCCTAGAAATCAAGTTGACAAATGATAAAAACTAAAGCGAAAATCAAACCTTATCTTGTGAGTTGAGATCACTGACAAAGATTGTATCCCCAACATTAAATATCAAATAAGTCCCTTTTCCATCATAATTTGCCACAGCCGAAGGCCCGTTCAATCCACTCGACGCACCAAACGACCCACCAATCCTCCCATTTCCCGCAACAACTTTGCTAACTCCATTCCCTCCAACAAAACTAAGTGCCCGGCTCCCGTTCCCTGCTCCAAGAAGCCTTGCAGCCGCTGACCTCACTACTCCGCTTGAACTTGGAGTCGTCGGTGTCGTTGGAGTCTGAGTCGACTTCTCTTTCAAATGAGCAATCGTTAACTGAAATTTTTAGCAAAACACACATTTTTAGTCACAATCTACTCAAATGGATGATTATATGGATTGAACTCTAACCCTGGAGCCATTCTTTCCCCTAATAAGAAAACTGTACTCTGGAATACCAAAAAAAATCCACTTTTTACCAGAGATTGACATGAATGGAAACTAATGAGTAACGGATTGAAACATACCCGAAAACCCTAGAACTGGTTTTTATTTCATACAAGAAATCATCAGTTAGAAATTATATACCACTGTTAGCGAACACTGATGTGAAATTGATGGTTAATGGTTCATAACCTAACCCCAACCAGCTAGTATTGACATAAACAGATGCTGAATAATCTAACTTTAGCAAAAGATTAACACTGATCGGGGAGTAACGAATCAAAACCCTAACCCTAACCTGAGACACGGATTTGCCATGGGAATAGTGGAGCAGGCCCGCAGGATGAGTCTTCTCGTACTGGAGCTTGTACCGGCCCTCGGGAGTCTTGAAGTAGGTCTTGAGTCCTGGAGACTGAGCACCGAGCGATGAAGAGGGAGGATTCATGGCTGATGAGCTAGGGCTAGGGTTTTTGAGATCGATGATTCATAAGTTTCCCCCCTCTTTTTGTCTTTTACTTCTTTTTCTTTGAGTATTCTGGTATTGAATCTGGTATTATGATCGATGAGAGAGAAATTGAAGATCTGAGAATGAAATCGATAGTGTTTGATTTTGTTCTGTCGTCTTCTGTGATTTCTCTTCGGTTCGAGGGAGAAAGAAAGAGAGAGAGAGAGGGCAGAGGGGGAGAGAGAGACAGGGACGAAGTCAGCGAAGTCGGTAGAGATTTTTGCGCACCGATTTCTTGAAAAGGTCATCTTGCGCATAGCACCTCTGTGATTTTAATAATTTTCATATGAGAGCCTGAAACTTTTCTTATTTTACATGTTAATTTTGTTTGTTTGATGAGATATTTTCATAGCCAAATAAGTTTCTGATTTTTTTACTCTTGTGTGTATTTTGATAGCTGCGAAAATGTTTAAACCACACACCAAAATAACTGGGAAAAAATCGTTATTTTCAGTGCAACCAAAATACGGTTGTAAATAGTATCTGAATTTTGTACAAGAAATTAGGATTCGAATATGAAATTCTAGACTCAAATTGAATACCGTGCATTTTTGAATTTAGATTATTAAATCAGAAATCTAAATCCATATCTAATTTCTTTTTCGAATTAAATTAAATTCAAATCAATTGTATGTGTTTGATTTATATTTTAGACATTCTCTTATGAAATTTGGATTTCATATAGAAACCAAATCATTTCCTACCGTTGATCGTCTTCCTCCAGAGATTTTCACATCATTAAGTTTTAGATTTTTTTCTAATTGATGATTTCCAAAAGCAACGTTAATATTGAATTTGGGTATAGAATTATAGTGACTGTAGTCTAGTTTTATGGGCCCACTTTTATGCGAGCTTCCTTCTACTTCCAAATTCTAAAATATAATATAAGACTAAGACACCGAGTCTTATATTTTTATTTTTTTCGCCAAATAAATAGATAAAAATATAATAAAATATAATTTGTGTGAGGGAGGATTTCATTTTAGCCACCTATGATAAATCTCATAATTAGAAAGAAAAAAAACACACTCACACAATTTAATATGCTTCAACCACCTCTTTTTCTAAAGAAAGAGAACGTGCTCACGTATCAAGCGCAAAAGCGCTAATAAGGGTCACACACCAACGTGTCGAGCGCAGAAGTGCTGTTGAGTATACTTTAGAGCAGTGGGAAACGACTTAAATGCTTCGCGCAATATTAAACTGAGCATTGCGATCATGATCGCATTCCTCATAAAAAATGTCTCATTTTTGAGTCTTTGTTAACATTACCGCACAAAAATGTCATATTTCTGAGTTTTTATAGGACCGTCCCGCTATGTGATCGATTTGATTTGATCCCTTCTATCGTCTCGAGATCGAATAATCTATGGTACTAAAGCCACTCGAGGTGAGACTCATCTGCAGTGAGAAGTACGCTTCCTTCGGGCCAAGAAAAAAGAACAGCGCATAGATTTGAGAAAAGGGTAAAAAGAAAAATAAAATTATATGAGAAGAAGGATCTGATCTATTACTGGTGTGAATGAGATAGGGATCAAACAAATTATGAAACGGAATATTTCTCTAATTATGTTAAAAAAATAAGCAACTGCAGCCAATTTTCCCTTTGTCTGTATCCTTTTCTTCCTAATATCTCACAATCATAATCTAAAAAATCCTTTTCTTATTGGAAAACAAAATATAATGACTTAACTTCCCCTTTTCTCTCCCTGTCCTAACTCCTTCCGCCGCTCTCTCTCCCTCTCTATCTCTCTCTAAAATCTAAAACCTAGAGAGAGATTGAGTACAGCAGAGTTAGCAAATCCCCCGCCTATTTAAAACGCGATTCACTCAATAAAAAAACGCGCCTTTCTCCCCCATCAATTTATTTATTCCCCAAACCCAAATCAATTCAATGAACCGCTCTCGCCAGTCTAGAAATCACCGGGTCGACAACAGCGACGCCGCCGCCGGGTTCACGGTATGACATGGCCGCCTCCGCCGGCTCACAGCACCGCTGTGTCTTCGGTCAGTTTCCCCAGATCTTTCTCAATTCCGATGCTGGCGGTGCAAAAAACTGAAGTTTTTTTTTTTTGGGTTCTTTTTTGCAGTTGGGAACATACCGTACGATGCGACTGAGGAGCAGCTGATCCAAATATGCGAAGAAGTGGGACCGGTCGTGTCGTTTAGGTCAGACACAGGAACAAATACCAAAACCCTAGATTTTTCTTGATGTACTGGAAGAAAGGAAAAGGAAAAAAAATGCTATCTTTGTAGATTTTGATTCAAATTAGAGGCAGGAATTCAGCGATTTGTAACTGGAATCAATGGGATTGAAGGTTTTGTTGGCCAATTTCTCTTTGGGTTTGGTCAAGCGAGTGATTTGTGTTCATACCGTGTGATTCTTTTCTGTTGTGCCTGATGCCTATTTGAGCTCATTGTTAAGCTCTTCAGAATTTTTTTTCACTCAGTAGTGACGTGCTAGTGACGAATTGTTGAACTACTGTAGCTTTTTTGTGGTTGCGCTATCTCATTCAATTTCTCAAATTATTTCAAGTCAGTAATCTTGACTTTGTGCAAATTGAACTAAATATAGTGTTTACAGCAAAGATCAGATATCTTAGATAATTAGCAATTATCAGTTTGTTTGCTCCTGCCTTTTCATGTAATACATAAATTGAACAAAGTTGATAGAATGACTAATTTCTTTATCTAACATGACCTTGTCAGCTTTTACCATAGCAAGATGCACCCATCCCATATGATTGGGGTTTGGACATCCGTCTTCCTTGTGTTACCTAATTTTGCTCAAGTCTGTATGCCTTGTAGTGCTAGATTGTTTGTAGTTTGTATTTCTTGTTTTCTCCATCTTCTTCTTGTTTATTCTGTATTCCCTATTTCTTAAACATTTGGAGGGCGAAAAAGATTTTTTTTGTATGGAACTCCCTACTTCTTTTTCTTCATATCAATTGATCATCTCAGCTGGCTGTCTCATTATCTTCAACAGTGCTACAAGTTTTCTCAACGGAATGCCATAATATATTCTGTCACGCAGTACTGTGGGGCCTATTCAACTCTATGTTTGAGCCACTGTAGCCTATATCTTATTCATTTATAGGCTAAAAATCCTTTGAGTCTATATTCAAGTTTCCAATACTTCAGCTTGGGTGGTTACCCATATTTGCTATCAATGTGCACTTTGGATTGACATCGCTTCTTGCCTATGACTTGTTTTAGACGGTAGCCATGTCGACATGCCTGATATGCGTGTTTAGTGTATATTCGTGTAGCACGGTGTAACTTAGGGATTATTTGATAGGGTAAATGCATATCCATGACTGTGTGTAAATTTTTGAATTCTGCAACATCGGTCATTGTCTGTCTTAAAGTGCCCCGTGCGCAACAGACTATATTTTTGCTCAGGAGCATTTAGTAGGCGTTGACATAGTTGGTTGAGCGTTCTTGTTTGAAATGTATAGCTTTTTTAAGTAACAATCAAGAGTATCATATAATCATGGGTCATTTCTAAGTGCATTAGTTCTGATGCAAAGACCATAAGTTCATCATGATTGTTTGTAAATTTTCTTTGTCTCTGATTTTCAACTATAATATGATTGCAGGTTAGTACTTGACAGAGAAACAGGGAAACCCAAAGGTTATGGGTTTTGTGAGTACACGGATGAAGAAACTGCTTTGAGTGCTCGTCGCAATCTCCAGGGTTATGAGATAAATGGACGTCAGCTAAGAGTTGATTTTGCTGAAAATGATAAAGGCGCTGATCGGAACAGAGAACAGGTCAAAGTTAGTTTTCTCTTGTTTATAGGAACAATTTTAATTGTTATTTTGTCACTGCACTTACCTTAGTGTATAAAAGAAATTGCGTGGAACATATGCTAGAGATAGCTACTTTAATGTCCAACACCTAGAACTAAACTATCAGTACATTCTTTGTTGTGTTTTTGTGGCAACTGCATGAAAATCACAATAATGTGTGTTGAATTAGTTTTTAAATTGTGGCATTCTCCATTATTATTGCTATTATTATTATCAGGCCAGCAGATAGGATACTTGCTTCTGTGATCCTTAGTGGACCTTTGATTAACCATTCTTCACTCTGAATAAAAAATCATTGCTATGTCTGCAGGGGCGTGGTGGACCAGGATTCACATCTACTAATGGTTGGTTTTTCTCTTCTTCTCAAATTCAACCTTTTGGTTCATTTTTTGTTTTGCAAGTTCTTCAATGTTTTCATTCTCTACTAAGGTTGTTCTTAACATCACCAAAAATTAACATCACCAAAAAATTGCAGATGGTCATAAAGCTGTATCCGGGGCTCCAATCTTTGGGGATTCCTCTCTCCATCATCCAATAGGTCATCCTGTAGCTGCTAATGCTGCATCTGCCATGGCTAGGGCATTGGGGGGGACTCAGATTAGCAGATTGCCCTTAATGCAAAATGGTTCGCAAAATCTCTCTAGTTTGGGGAATGATCCTTTGACTCAATATCTGGCTAAGATGTCCAGACAGCAGCTGAATGAAATAATGTCTGAAATGAAGGTTAGATCTCTTTTTATCTCCATGCTGGCAGATTTTGTATTTCTCTCTTTTTTTTCCCTTCCCTTTAGAATATGCCATGTGATCTTAATTTTAACTTAATGGCAGGCCCTTGTTGTACAAAATAAGGCATTGGCTCAGCAGTTGCTGCAAGGATGTCCACAATTACCAAAGGCTCTTTTTCAGGTTATTGTTCAATTTTAACATATTGGAATCTTATTTCCCCCACTTCGTCCTGATAAACATTGTGTTTCACAATAGCATATAGAACTTGTGCATCTTTATGCTCCATATTGATGGATCTTGACTGTACAAGCTTCACTGTAGTGACACAAGCTTGTGATTACTGCTGAGTTTTTCTAAGCTCTTAGTATATATAGAACATTTCACCATGAATGCACTTTATTTCTCTCCAAATTAATTCTGATTATTGATAAATCTCATATTTGTGTCAAACTGTCAATATATGAATTACCCTAATACCTATGAAATTTCCAATTAACCATGACATACAGTGAAGACATCATTTTAAGGGAAAGCTGCATTATCAACAATACATTTTTTTATACGAAAATTTGCTTTTTGCTTGTTTCATATCTTGAACTTGAATTCCTTTTTATGGTGCAGGCACAAATAATGCTTGGCATGGTGACACCACAGATGGTATGTATCATCTTTGACATCTGGAATCATCTAGCAAGAATTCCACATAGCAATACATTACATCTTATTACTTTTTTAACTCGACAGATGCAGATGGCAAGTAATAGGCAGTCTTCGAGTTCAGTGAGTTCAGTCCCACAGCCTTCACTTCGAAACAACATGCCTAATCAAAATCCATTACCTCCTTCTCATCTTGGCCAATCACAGGTGTCAAGTGCATTGCAAAACACTGTCATACTCCAGCAGTCGCCAATTCCACTTCAGCAACTCCCTCTTCAACCACCATTTCAGCACCCTCTGCCACCACAAGCCCAAACACTCTTACAGGGAACTGTACTTGGCAAATCTGGAATTGTAGCTCAGCCTCAAACTTTTGGCAGCGTTTCAAATCAGCCAAAAATTCCACCTTTACCGACTTCCAAGAGTTTGATCTCACAAGTGCAGCCTCTTGCTCTTCAGCATTCTAGACCCCCTGGAGCTGCAAATGTTGGCCAGCATCCTCAGCCACTTCTTCCAGATAATCTCCAGCAGTCGTATGTGGCCCCTCCTCTGACATCTCAGGTAAGATTGTTTTAGTGATTATTCAATATTCTGGCTAATGCTCTGTACTACTGTTTGCTCGTTCAGTCTATAATCCATGACCATAACATTTCTACAAGGTTACATGTTGGAACCTAATTTATATCATAGAGCAGACAGGAACAAAATATTGGCAACCTAACCCATTATACTATTGTGCAAGGGTAGAGAGTAAAAATAAAGGAAGCTGATTTTTAATGATACAATCCCTAAAGAAATAACTTTATGTACAGTTATGATGTTGTTTCCCTCTGAATATACTATCTGAAACATGCACCAGAAAGTCCAGTATCTTAATTGGTTGTACCTGTAACTTCTTTAAGTAAATGGTCAAGACTATGCATAAGTACTTAGTGAAGTTTTAGCATGAGAGCTTCTTTTTTCCAGTACATATCCCCTCGTACACTTGAGCCACAAAACAAGCGCATAATTTTTTGCCTGTAAGGCAAAATCGGAGAAGCGGTTATTTTGGCTTGTGCTATATATAAAATTTGGACTTCAACTTTATCTGGAATCATGTGTATGGCTCTTGTTTATTGATGTATAAAAAGAATCATTTTTCACGAACCAGTCACTACAGAGTATTCAGTACCCTTATGTGTTTCTACTTTGAAAAAGAATCTATATAGAATTGAGTTACAGAAGCTTTACATACATGCTTTATCAAGTCTATATATACCATCAGTCCCTTTCATCTAATTTAAATCATGTATCAGAGTGGCTTATCAAGTTACCCGGTAATACCAAACGGACTGGATTCACTTTCAAAGGAAGCTGGAACATATGCCCCTGTCAGTCAAGATTCAACTTGGGCATCAAGAGGCAGCATGCATTCAATTTCAAGTGTGGCTTTGGCAGCACAAACAGGAACAACAAGTGAAGTATCAAAAGTGATGAATCATCGTTCAAAGCGACCAAAATTGGAAGATGGCGGTGCTCATCTTATAATGACTGATACCTTTTCCTCCAACAGTTCTGTTCCTGCTCAATCAATTGCCACTGGCTCAGTAGCTGGAAGCCAAATGACCAATGCTGATGGGTTGCAACATTCCGAAAAACACATGCCTCAGGTATGGAATAATTCCTCTATATATAAATATTGGATCTTCCACCTACATGCTTAAGCTTGTGCCAGTGTCATTGGTGTATATTGTCGCATGCCTTCAATTTTGTAAGTTCAGAAAATGGAATAAGACCTAAAGAACACCTATACAAGTCATATAGTGAACCTAATTGTGCAGGGGTACACAGCTATGCTTCATACTGCATGCCCGCAGCTTATGACAATAACAACAATATGTTACCTTTTTTCCCCAAGTCAAAAACTTGAATGGGCCTATCAGGTTGAGAAGGATCCTTCTAGGATTGTGGGGTGATGCGGGAAGGGGAAGGGAGGCAAGGGCTTGGGGACTTGACTTTACTGGTAATATTATATCGCATGTTTACTGGGAAATGGTTACAGGATATGTGACTGATTCCAAGTAATTCTGTCATGTGTCTGGTGTTTCCTGAAAATCAGTATGCCAATAAAATAAATAATTATGTATTACAAAATATTTCAAGTATAAATCAAACAAAATCAACATTTTATTACTGTAGTATATATTTATTAAATAGGTAATTATTTTTTACCTTTTAATATAAAAGAGAGAACAGTTGCTCTAGGGATTCCTCTAGGAGTGCTAGATAAGTAGTGACTTGTTTTAATCTTCTCAGTTGAGCTTGGATCTTAGCAATCTTATTTTTGTGTGTGTGTGTAGACTTGTCCTTCCAAAAGGATTTGAGCAATCTTAAATTCAACCCTCTGACATTCGAATACAAGATCTACTCCGTTGAAGTTGATCTATATTATTTCAAGTATTTATAAACTAAAAATCAAGTGTTTTGAATATTTTTTGCCCATCCATCAAGTAGGGAAAAAACGGACGGCCTAAATAGTGAGTTGGTTAGTTTAACGGTGTAGAATATTTGAAACCTAACCAAAATTGGTTTGTAGGGGTTTTTTAAATGTTTAGATAATAATGAATGGATCGAAATTTGTATGTCTAAAGACATAGATATAGCCAACTCACTACTTTCGGCTGTCCATTTTGCGTCGCTTGATGGATGGGCAAAAAGTATTAAAAAGCACTTGATTTTTGAATTATAGATACTTAAAATAATATAGATCAACTTCAGCGGAGTGGATCTTGTATTCGAATATCAGAGGGTTGAATTTGAGTGAGAAGGGTTCGGGCTCAAATCCTTTTAGAAGGACACAAGTGTGTGTGTGTCTATATATATATATATATATATATATATATATATATATATATATATATATATATATATATATATATATAGAGAGAGAGAGAGAGAGAGATGTATATCAGCCTGCAGCTGAGAGAACTCTCTCAGCTTGCGGTGACGTGGCTCAATTTTGTCACCCCAGTAAATTGCGGCCCGCTTATAGGAAGAAGTTAAATTACTAAATACCCCTTATGAAAAGCTACTCTTTCGGTAACTTTCGTTATTGTTTATTATTATTTCCCCACAAGACAATTTTTTGACCGCTCGTTGTCAGATTTAGAAAAATAAAAAAATTAGACCAATGATTATTTAAAAATTATAAGAGAATAAAAAACAATATTTTTAAAACACTGCCACCAAGGTCGCAGTCATCTACAATACAAATGTAAAAAAACTGCGACCCGAGACGACACAGCGACCAAGGTCGCAGTCATCTACAATACAAATATAAAAAACTGCGACCCGTTTCGACACTGCGACCAAGGTCGCAGTCATCTACAATACAAATGTAAAAAAACTGTGATCCGTTTCGACACTGCGACCAAGGTCGCAGTCATCTACAATACAAATGTAAAAAACTGCGACCCGTTTCGACACTGCGACCAAGGTCGCAGTCATCTACAGTGTACACTGCAACATAACAAACTGCGATTAGGGAAATTAAAAAACAGATGACGTTAAATACACTGCGACCATGGTCGTATGACACTACAACGAATATTGAAACAACTGCGACTCGGGACGACACAGCGACCAAGGTCGCAGTCATCTACAATACAAATGTAAAAAAACTGCGACCCGGGACGACACAGCGACAAGGTCGCAGTCATCTACAATATAAATGTAAAAAACTGCGACCCGGTTCGACACTGCGACCAGGTCTGTAAATTTATAATTTTTAAACAAAATTTTTTAAACAAAATGATCGGGTGAAATTTTAGAGCTGAAATTTTTTTTGAAAGGCAACTTTTTTACATAAGTAAAAAGATGTGACAGAGGGTATTTTTCGAAGATACAATGTTGACATGACTGACATTAAATTAGGCGGGATTTTTCATCTTTTTGTCCGCCAAAATTTATGACAGGTATGTGGCTATGATGTTGCCACGTCCTGCCGGCTGAGAACTCTCTCAGCCTGCCGGCTGAGGTAGTAACCCCATATATATATATATATATATATATATATATATATATATATATATATATATATATATATATATATATATAGAGAGAGAGAGAGAGAGAGAGAGAGAGAGAGAGAGAGACCTTGTTGCGGGGCTCCACTGAGACCTAACTCGGCCCTGAATTAAACCCAAAGTTGAGCATACCCAATAAGAGTTAATTATACACTGAACTGTATTCATTCTTAATTTATAATATATGTCTAGTATGTGTGAGATATAAATAGATTGATGACAAATCCTAGTCCTAATTTGCTTCAAAGAAGATAAAGACAAATCCTAATCCAATTCCTTTGGATTATAAACTCCACAGGATGTCTCAAATATAGTTCAAACTTTCTCTCCATTGGTGATCTCAAAATGTCATAAGCACGCTAGCACTCATTTCAACTAGACTGACATGGTCATTTAATTAAATTTAATCATATCTGTTCTGTTCTTCCGGTTTAGGTTTAAAGTTTATTAGGTTCACCCTTGTTGTTTCATGTTGGTCTAGCAAAATTTTGGACCCAATGCCATTTCAGGTTTGGGTATAGATACGCAAAACCCCAACCCCAACCCCAACCAAGCCAAAGCCACCGCTAAACTGGACAGTATATATACACAACACGTGTAGGGGTTTCGGTTTTGTGTCTGTGTTTATGTGGGCATGCGCACGTGGTGGTGTGTGTTGGTTTGGTGGGATGGGTGGGGGTGGCTGTGCACCCTCATAATGCCGCAAAAGGGTCAGAGACATGGAAAGATCCATGTAAACCTACGTATATTATAAACCTCACATTAGCTATGAGATTCAAAGTAGATATGAAGAATGTTATAGACAAGTCGCTTCTTTGAACCTCAAAATCACATGGTGAGAGCTTTTAGATAGCAATTATATAGTGGTTTTATTGGATACTTTTTGTTCCTTGCATGTACTGTTATATATTTGCCATGGATGCATCAGTTCAATTTACAACTAGTGAACATGGCTATGTGACAAGTGTTTGAACTTCGTATACACACATTTAAGTCATCTAATATTTACTGTAAGGAGCACCTTAAAAGTACAACACTGTAAATAAACCTAATTCATTATTTACCCAGAAACACACACAAATTTTCAGCTCATGCATACTGTAAAGGTCAAGAAGGTTGACAGAGCTTTGAGCGTTCAATTGATATCTGATACTGATGCATACCTGTCATGTCAAACATCAGATAAACGTGCCACTTTTTAGTAGAGATATTATGTTCCCTTAATTGTTTATCATAGATTTTTACCTTGTTTTCATTGAAAACATACATCAACACCATGTGGTCAATTTGTTGTTTATGCCGTTTACTTTATTTTCTCTACCCTGTGCAGCTTGCACCAGAAGTGGAGTCAGCTCTTCTTCAGCAAGTGATGAATCTAACACCCGAGCAATTAAGTTCATTACCTCTAGAGCAGCAGCAGCAAGTACTTCAGCTCCAGCAGATGCTAGTGAAGCCAAATTTATAGTTGCACACTGATTTCTCTCCCAAGCCATCCAATGGGCAATACACCTGGACGGTTGCACGAGAAGCTTCCATAATTATTTACCAGTTGGCCTCAGGCAAGTTTTTATGTCCGTGCATTCTTTGATGTACAATCCAGATGGAAGAAGCAGTTAGCCCATAAGGCAAGGTTTTGCTCCTTGCACCATGTAACATTACACGATATTTATAGAAAGAAATGATCCTCGGGTTCTCTTGTTACAATCGGAACTTTGCACCTTCTCTCGTATTTTCTTTCTAGCTATGTCTCGCAGTGTAAACTGGTATTGCTCAACAGGAGGAAATAAAACCTTCATTTCTCTTTATTGATGTATCACTGCTTTAAGAAAATAAAACTTGCTCATCTCTTTATTGACGCGCCACTGCCTTTAGTTATCATGGATACTGTGATTTGCTCTAGATGTCTGTTGCTCCTCTTCTGGGTGTGTTCTACATTTTCTCGCCTCTTCAGCTGACATGATTTGAATGAGGAGCACCACCTTCTTCTGAATTTGAACGGAAGCATCTCATTTTGCTTGGTAAGAAATGCAGCAGAATCAGTCTGACTAAAGTGTGCTTTCCTTGAAGAATTGGCATTTATTCCAAAGAGGTCAATGTACAATGTGAAAGCGAAAACTAGCGTAAATGATGAACATCTCATGGTTTAAATACGATTTGCAAATAACTTGTGATGCCATCAGTCTTGTTGAAATGCGCCACAAGTTATTTGCACATTGGTAGTCACAAGAACAATCCTAATTGGTGGTGGCCATCAATTTATTGTCGAAGACTCATGTTTCAGCTCTCTGTTATCTGGAAATTGAGAACAATACAATGCATAAACCATCATTTCTTAGGTTCCATTGTGTTTTCTGTTGAAAGAGTTGGTATGCATCCCAAAATGACAAGGAAACAGAACCCATATGAGAAACTAGGCACCCTTTGAAGTAATCATTTTGTTAGTATAATGTCAACTTGGGGCTGATTACATAAGCTTCAGCAATTCAGCTGCAAGTCAGTTTACTGTATTTATATACTACATTCAGATTCAGCATAATTCAAAAAATTAGCAACAAATTGATCACTGGAACATCATCAACCTGGAGAGACAAGAAATTTGGAATCATTACTTTCAGAAACAAGATAAAGCAGGCATCTTCTGTACTTTAGCATGCCCATCAATTTTAAGTTACAGTATACAGGAGACTCCCAGAATGAAAAAAAATCAACATTATGCTAGGAAACTGGAAGCAAAATTAAATCTTCAAGAAACATGAGTTATCCTGTATCCTGTTTGTGGGCACCAATTTGACCATCTCCAGGGAAGTATTGATTCTTTACAAAAATATGCAATATTAAACAACCAGCTCAACCCTGTGAGAAACATAATCCCAATCAACAAGACCAAGGCCTCAGCACGGTTTTTAAACAATTTGTACCACTCGAAATTAGTCTTCCTTGTCTCCGGGCTGGTAGTTGTTGCTGCTTTCACCTTCAGAGGTTGCTATATTAGTGTCTTCTGCCTCAACTTGAGATTGTCTTGGCTGAGGGGCATCTTCAAATTGATTGACAAAGTGCTGGATAAGCATGAAAACAGCAACCAAGAAGACTATTAGGTAGACTGTTTTGATGGTAATTAGCGAATGGATGAAGCCCATTACTGAAGGGCCGCTGACTTTCTTCTTTATTGTTCTCCCTTCTCTATATCCTTCAAGAACCGACTTATTTGTGATCGTTGATCATCATCATCATTGAGGTTTTCTGAACCTTCAACCTAAAAAGAAAAAAAAGAAAAGAAAAGAAAAGAAAAGAAGAAAAGGTCCAATTAAAACCAATACAAGAGGTCTAAACTGTCAGAACAAAGAAATGACAGTGAAATTGAATTACAATAAATTCAACCATCCTTGGCGTTACATTGTAATGCCAAATATGACAGCTCGTCACCAATATTAAAGACAGGCAATAATCATCTGGTAAATGAATAAAATTATATACATGAGCAAAAGCTTCAAATTAGATGCTAGAAGCTGGAGGAGGACGACCAATGTAGAAATACATTTTTTCATCATTGTCATCGAAACCTTTCCCATAAAAATGAGGTTAGCTATGGAGCATAATTATCAGACACTTTATGTATGGTGGGATACTCATGTCCAAGGAAACTAGCTTTTGAAACGGACACCATACATGTTCGAAAAGCAGGGTAACACTGATGATACTTTTCGGACAGGCGTAAATAAGCATATCAAGATGCACAATATTGGACACCCAACCAATAAATATAAGCACAACCAATTGCACAAAAGAAGTATCCTCTTCGAATAAATAGTAAACAGTATCAGAAAGGAGAAAAAGTAGAAGCAATTTTCAAAGCAACAATTTGCTACTGATCCAAAGAGAGCATGCTTATGTGGTACAATATGAAAACTTTCCTTGCATTGTGTGCTGGAATGCTAATATTTTCAAAAGCATTCAGAAAAAATAAATCAAAAACTTTTTTAGAATGGAATCTGATTTATACAGAAAATGCTTAGAAAGGATCGATCAGGCTTATGTCAGATTTATCATTTAAAAGAGTCTTCTGTTTTTGCTAAGCAAGCATACCCTGACAAGTGAATCAAAGTAAACAGAATTATTAACTGACACCCGTGTGATATGGGTGTGCTGTGGTGGTGGTGATAATTGAGCATAGGCAGTAGAAAAGTTGAACTAATAGTTGAATGAAGACAGTAAGGACTTACAATATGATATTCTTCAGTTCCATCCCAGATCAGCAATTTTGGCAGTTCCGATCCCTTGCTGACAGCAAATGTATCAACAAATTCTCCCCACTGCTCGACTCCAACGTATCCAAATACTAAGTCACGATTAGCATTTGCAGCAGCTCTTAAAGCCTTAACCAGTTTAGGTGATTTCTCATCGGTTGTGTCATCCACAATTGTTAGAACAATTTTCCTCTTATCATCATTCAATAGCTTGAGGGTATCGAAGTTTATAGGGACGACTAATGGCAGCTGATTTTGCCTGATAAAATCCTCTAAGAATTCCCCTGCAAGTCAGCAAACTCATCTCATATTACTCACCTGCACATCTACGGGATATAGCCGTATCTCCATCTCATATTTTTTTAGGGTTTCCGTGTTGGACACTTCAGGAAACCTGGACGCTAGATAGACACTTGTGTGTCATGTCCATGTAACACTGATTTCTAGACAGTTCGATAAGTGGGCAATTTTCATATATTGAAATTAAATGACTCATTTTGCAAGTACAGAATAGATGGTTAGCAAATGGTGCAAATTGAAAAAAGAAAAGGCAGAGAATTTCTTCACCTGTAAAGGGGAGCAAAAACAGAAGACTCTTGATGAAAAACATAATTAGCCCATGGCGGGTAATATTTAAGTCAGATGTATGATCATCTATTCAGCATTCAGGTAAGAGAAAACCTGAAAATTACGTAAATTTCCATTTTTCCTGCATTTATTAAGTTGAAATTATAAAATCTATGCTTTCTGTATATACTTGTATAATGGAATTTAGACATTGCATTATATTTAACGCCAAGTAAGATCACATTCTCCAAATCTCGAGATTGATGTCTAACACCAACATATGGATAGCCTTTAGTTCTAGTTCTCTTCCATGAAAAGTCTTTAAAAAAAAGAACCTAAAAGTTTAAAATAATAAGTACTCACCTTCAAAAGGACCATAGAACACACTTTGTTCATTATAATTGGGATGAAGGGACACCAAAGCAGGAACTTTGTCAAAATCGTAAGTTATCATAACGTCCTCAGAGAAATCTTTAGCTACAGAAAACCATGCTTTTTTCTTGTATTTTCTGGCAAATTCAACAACCAGTGATTCATTCAGGCCAAAACCAATAAATATGGGAAACTGGTTGCCAGCTGTTTCAATGAAGCCAGTAATTGCAGAATCTGACTCAAGGACAGAAACATCAGGCGCGACAAACTTCTTTAGATATCGAACAAGCAAATCAGCTTTCCTCGGACCATTGTAGTCAATAGGGACCCCATGCATAAATACCTTCAGTGTAGGATACCCGCTGTATTAGAAAAAGAACAATGTTCTAAGTTAGATTCACGATGGTGGACCAAGTAATATGATATGATAGGAGAAAACTGTCTATTGCAATAATTCTGTAATGAATCACAGCTCAACAAAGCTTATATTTTTCCAACATCAACTGCCAGTTTGTTATTAAATTTAACACTCTGATTAAATAGAAATTTAAGCAAGGTTCCAATTTATGTATATCTGATACTGCAAAATAATTCTCTCTTTAAAAAAAGGTTCACTGTAATGAAATGTGTGAGAGCATACTCAATTTCATATTTGGCAGCAAGTTTGGTATACTTGTCAGCATTAATTTTAGCAATCGCAATGGATTTATTCAACCCAGCTAGCATTGGAACAGCCGCATCTAGCTGCAAAATACAGAAAAAACTTTGATTAAAAACCAGAGTTAACAAAAACTAAGGGGAAGAGGTAGTGTTAGTTTTCAAGCTGTTCACAGATATAGAAACATTAATATTAAGAATGCTATTATAGGAACAAATGAAAATAATGACATTGAAATAACCAGAAACAATGAGCATGAGTTGCAATTAAAACAAGAAGTCAGCAGATAAACTATGGATTTAGGACATATGGAAGGTAGAACTAAGATATAGGCAATGAAATAGCAAGAAATCCTATATTTACATGATAAGTAAATATAAAACAATCTCCTGCACATACAAATATTTAGAGTTATTAAACTAGAAAGAAATGAAGAGCTCCTAGAAGTAATAGTAAATAAAAAAACAGAGATTGTGTGTGCATGCTCATGTATGAATTTCATGGAGAGACATCATGATGTGGGACAGAGGGTAATTTTAGGGTTTGTGGTGGGATTTTGGTGAAATTGGAGAAGAACGGGGATTTTGAGAGAGGTTATGATCGCGGATCGCAACCCAGATCTCGGCTTCACCGCCTGATTCGATTCAATCCATGAAATCAAATCAAACAACATAAATTTCCATATGGAAACATTTTTTTATCAATTCCTCATTAACTTCAAAATTCAATACATGGCTATATATAACCTACAATACATGCACCATACGTGCAATTATTGATAAAATCAAAATCTAACCAAATCTAATTCAAATTGATCTTAAATC
Organism: Agave tequilana; assembly: GCA_038442645.1. Lineage (NCBI taxonomy): Eukaryota > Viridiplantae > Streptophyta > Magnoliopsida > Asparagales > Asparagaceae > Agave > Agave tequilana. The sequence goes on from JAVJIF010000812.1 coordinate 215,198, forward strand.
TGAACCAAATCTAATCAAATCAAAATTTAAATAAATCCTAAATCTTGCTAAGTTTGAATCGTATGATTCCCCCATCATTCTCTCCGGCTTGAAAATTTCATCCTCGATGAAGTAGTGGTGGGTACAAGATAAGAACGATCCGGTGGAACTGAACCGCATCACGAATCCTCAATCAGGTCAAGATGATGGTCGAAAAATCAACACTGATGCGTCAAGAGTGAACTAAGATGGTGGAGGTGAAACTAATTTCCGTGACAACCCGACTGTGAAGGATGGTAGCTCGAGCCAATCACAGGTAACAGATAAATGTGAATCATCAATGATGTAAACGGAACTGACTACACTTTGCACCATGAGTAACTTGATCTCCTATGATCTGTCTTTTTAGAAAGATCTACAATGGGTCGTAAATATCTGATGATCTCAAGAATATAACTGTCAAAGATGATACTAGCTCCATGATAGGCTCCACTGGAAGATCTACATGAGTCTCCATAAGAGGCTCTTCCGATTCTGGCTTTTCCACTTCTGTCTCTGGCTCTGAATCTTCAACGACTTTTGGCTTTGGCTCTTCAATAACTCCTGACTAAATAAGGATTGGCTGCTCTGAATCTATATCAACCTTTGTTGCTATGCCTTCTATAATCTTCCGGATGCCCTCTAGAGTCTCCTAAAATTCAGTGAAGAGAAGATGTGGAGCATATCGAGTACGAACTAGGTCTTGCAAGACAATCCAACATCGACAGAAACTATGGTTGTCTTTCCACTACTAATAAGCTTCTCCACCCAGTCTCATTTGGACATAATGATACTTCTGTTCAGATGTCAGAACAAAATAACTGAAGAAAACTTCAAGATTGCTTTCCCACTTCTCATACCCATCACGATCATCAGAACCCCAAAAATATGGAAGAGCCGCATAGATATCACGTTCAACGTCCTTTTCATCACCATCATGGTGTATATATCTACCATAAAAGTAAAAGACTATAGATAAAATTCAGTACATAAAGATAAGAAATTATCCAAGAATCTCAATAGCTGAAATTGGACTCAAATCAGGCTGAAAACAGGGTCTAAAACGCTAATATTCTGCTACAGGAACAATACCGGTACCAAACACGAGCTTGTGGAAGTCAGCTCTGCTATCCAATTGCCACAAACTTTTTCCATTATCTTCGGGACTCACACATGCATCCAACGCTTCAGATGAAACTCGAATCGAACTCCGAACGGGCCTGAAACGGACTCCAGAATGAACTGATGCATTACTGTTGAACCGCGTGAAGAGTGACGGCTCAGCAACGAGCTGATGATGTCAGCATGGCTCAGCTGACGTCAGACAGGCAGCTGATGACATCAGCAACAGCTTGAGTGACGTCAGCAATGGCTCGACGATTCGGGTCGGCTCAGTCTGAGTAGATGACGTCAGCAATCATCTGATGATGTCAACAACGAGCTGGTGACGTCAGCATTCACCCGATGACATCAACGACACTTCTCAGCGGCTTAGCGGGTCGGGTTCGCTATGGACCGAGTCGCTTCATTATTGGGTTGACAACTTAAACCAACTCGGAAATTGATTCGAGTTTAGAGATCTAAACCCACAACCCACGTACTACTCTCTCCCGATCAAAACTTAGGGTTTCGAAATGATGATGGTGACGACGCTCTGGCATGGAAGGAGGAGATCGATGGTGGAGGGAAACTCTGACGGCGACCAGTGCGACTGAGGAGGCAGAGGTGACGGCAAAGAGTGGCGGTCGGCGAAGTGGCCTGGCAACGTCAGCGATGCTAATCGATGATGGAGGAGGCGACGAGAAGATCGACGTCGTGCGATGGCGATCATGGAGGCTAAAGGAAGAGGAAGATGGCGGAGTTGGCGGTGAGGTGCGGCGAGGAGAGGTGAAGAGGCGGAGTTGGTGGTGGGGAAGACAATGGTGGTGAGGGCCAGTGGTGATGTTGGGGCTGTGTTAACAATGGAGAGAAGATGAACAGTGCCGTCAATTTTTTTTCTTTTTCCTCTCTTTTTTGATTTCTTTTCTTTTCTCTCTTTTTTTGACCTATTTCTCCTTTTTTTTAAGAACTGAAAATAAGAAAAGAGGAAGCTCATCCAGAGGGTTTGGAGATATTGTGATTTTTTTTTGAAGTAGATTTTGTGGAAAGGAAAAGAATATGAACTTGGCTCTGATATCAAATTAATGTGGGGACAGAGGGTGATTTTAGGGTTTGTAGTGGGATTTTGATGGAATTGAGAAAGAACAGGGATTTTGAGAGGATATGATCATGAATCGCAACTCGAATCTTAGCTTCACCACCTGATTCGATTCAATCCATAAGATTAAACTAAACAACACAAATTTTCATATGAAAACGAAATTTTTATCAATTCCTCATTAACTTCAAAATTCAATACATGGCTATATATAACCTACAATACGTGCATCATACGTGCAATTATTGATAAAATCAAATCTAACCAAATCTAATTCAAATTGATCATAAATCTTAATCAAATCTAATCAAATCTAAGTTTAAATAAATCCTAAATCTTGCTAAGTCTGAGGTCGTGCAATTCCCCCGTCACATCAATATATTGTTACCTTGAGTTACCAAGGTATATATATTGCATAATAATCAGGAACTATCTAGGTAATTCATTCACTTGATTTCATGTTACTTCACTAGTGCGGAAGGGCTAAAGTCACTCTCCTTGTTCTCAAAGCAGATCTCTGTTGTGCTAGTCAACATCCATTAGAAATATAAGCAATTCATCAACAAAGTAACTTAAGAAGTAATTTCTGGACGTTTCAAGGGTCCACTTAGCAACTTACAAAATAAATAGGACAATTAATCTACAAACTAATAGTTTAAGAATCAGTTTCTGGCCTTTCGAGGATAAATTTAACAAATCCCAAAGAGAAAAAAAAATTGAGTCATTTTCAACCTCTATGATTCAAAATTCATATTAAATCACCAGTGAACCCCACAATGTTTCTTGAAACTGACACATCCATACCTCATGAAAATTTATATGTAAATTAAAACTTAAAATCAATATTCCCAGGGTAAAGTTAGCAAACACCCTTAAATTAAGACGCAGCACTTATACAACCACGTTTATGGCCTTCAAAACAAATTGTGGCAAAAATCAGATAATAGCGTGAGTCGTGATTCATATGACATCGCATCGGGCTGGAAGTACATCTCTGTCAATTTCAAAAAATTTTGGCATTGGACTGACAACTTTTGAAACATAGGGAGGCTAACTAAAAATCACTAAAACTCAGGGTTATTGTAGAAGTTCACCAGTATTTCAAAGCATTAAGGCTGTGAATATCTACAGACCAAGATTAAACCATATCTTCACGGTACTCAAACCCACACAATCCGACAATAATAACAAAACCACTATGCCAAATCTGCGGGGTCAACTACATTAATCCTTACTCCATTCAGCTCAGTTAAAGGTCATACACTGTCAAATTAATAAATTTAGTATTATTTTTAATACCTCTATCCATACTCTCTTAGGCCTACCTCGAGTCCTCGTTGCTCCACTATGATTCTAAACTCTTAACTGGAGCTCTTTTAGTCTCTCAGTTTATACATGGCCAAACCAACTCAATATGTTCTCTTTCAACAAATAGATAGTGGATGAACCCACTTCTTATACTCTCTGTTATCGTCCATCTCAGCATTCACTTTTCAGCAGAGCTTATTTGTGTGTGTGTGTTATTTCTTAATTGTCCAACATTCTAAGCCATAAGCACGTTTGGGCATACAACTACCTTATGAAATCCCTTGGAGGATTTCATAGACAATTTACAAGCGCATGATACTCCAGAAGCACTTTCTCCACGTCAACCTACTTTAACACAATAAAGGACATCCTTCTAAAACTCATTATCATGGCGATAATTGACCGAGGAGTAAAAATAATCACTCCTAGGTATTTCTTTCTTAGCTGTACCCTAATTTCTTCTCAGAAATTTAATAAAATAGCATTCCATAATTTCTGTTTTTATCCTATTAATCCTAAATCTATAGAACCCTCAACTAAAAAAAAAATTCATAGAACCGTCAAAGTAATGTCTACAACACACCAAAGCTCTTGAAGATCTCTAAAGATGCTTGACTTCCCTTTGAGGCTACTCACAAGGTTCTTTGCATATGTGCTTGTCATAAGTCATCTTATATCCACCTTACCATCATATATACATCACATGCTTTTCACACACCCATGGTAGCCATCTAAGTCCTCAAGTCGGAAGCAATATATTTCATTTCCTTTTGACTATGATTTGTGAGCAGTATAGAAGTTCCATGTTCCAACAAAGATACAAGGAGTCAGACACGGCAGGTCACAATTCTTCAAAATCTAGAATAAGTCTGCATTGAAGAGTAATCCTGTGTTTTGGAACAATCAGCCATGGCAAGTCTGTTGGCCCAGAGGCTTCCACCCTAGTTTTGATGATGATTAACTCATGTAGTTATGTTTACTAATATTCTTGTGATTTTAGTTACAGATTATTGATCAAGATATTAGTAGGTGATTGCTTCCAAAAGAGGTGTTTTAGAAGCCTTCACATGGTGATTCCAGGGCCCAAGCATCAAGATCACATATAGCTTCGCTCGTGGATCACGGAGTTTGGATCGGGTCTACTTGAAAATGGAGATCGTCAAGAAGACTTAGTATCCATAGTTTAGAGTGTGTTTAGATCCATTTGTAAAGCTTAGTATAGTTGATATGCTCAAGTGCACAATACACACACGTTTTGGTTTTGATATGTGTTTTCATGAATAGTTAATCAAAACAAGTTTAATGGTTTTTATGTATATTAGATATGTTCTATATACATACATGCTTCATATCTTAGACAAACTTATTTTGATATGTCTATTCATGAGTTTTAGAAAAATCAGATTTCCTATTAAGAAAAATCAAAGTTTGATAAAATACAAGTTTTAGTGTTTGATAAAATTTGCAAGACACAAAAAGAGTTCAAATGGTTGATATTTTGTCTTGAAATTTATCACAAGTTTGTGTTTCAATATAAAATGTTAAAACTATTTTGGGTATTTTTACAAAGACTTAAAAGATTTTTAGAAATGTTCTTTACATGTGTTTCTGTCCCAGAACAGTGGCTGACAGGCCAGGTCGGCCGACCGCACGGGTCGACCGCACCAAAGGCCGGTCGACCCTTGCGGTCGACCGACGTGCACAAGCTTGTGCACGTTTGGCAGACACAGGGACGGTCGGCCGGGCGGCCGACCGGACCAGAGAGCTCTGATCTCTGTTTCTGGCGGTCAGCCGGGCGGTCGACCGAGATGGCCCAACGGTCATAATTCTGACCGTTGGCGGTCGACCGGACCGGTCGATCGCGAGCATGTCAGGCTGACAGATCAGCCTAACGGCTAGTTTTCTGATGGGGCTATAAATACCCCATCTCTTGGGCTGTTTTAAAAAGACTTTTGAAAAGAAAAATACCAGAATTTGTTTTGTGTTTAAACAAGTTTTTAAAAGAGTTTAAGTGCCAAAAAGCTTTCATCCTTATTGTTTTTAAAGGGTTTGAAAAATCAAAGAAAACTAGGTTTTGGGATATTGATTTGGATTTTCATTTCTATCATTTATAAGAGATTTCCCAAGTAGTTTTCCTTTGTTATTTGATTTCCAAAACACTTGTTTTCCACACTTGAACTATCACCTATCCTATTCTATTAGGATCATTGTTTTGTGGAAAAGAGGAAAGAGTTGTTGTGGTTGAAACATACCACTAGTTGTAAACCCTCATTTGCTTTGTTATATCCCTCTTGGTGAGGTTGATTGGGTTGTTTGGGTTGCTCCCTCTTTGGTAGAGGTTGAGATTGTGATTTACTCCCTCTAGTGAGAGGTGGAGTTGGTTGTTGTTTGCTCCCTCTAGTGAGAGGTGGAGTTGGTGTTTGTAACCCTCTTCGGTAGAGGTGTTGGTTGTTGTTTGGCTACGGGCCTACCCCTCGGTTGTGAGGCGGTGTTTGAGAGAGGAGTTCGGTACTCCTATTGTTGTAACAAATCCTCCTCGGTGGAGGTTCCCTCGGTAGGAGATAGTGGATTGGAAATCCTACACGGTGGTGTAGGAGGGATGTAGAGCTAGGGGCTCGAACCTCGAAACATATCTTGTTGTTAGCGTTTGATCCATTGTCTCTCTAGCCCTCTCTCTCTATTTGTGTTGTGCATAGCATCTTTCATATCATTCATATCTTGTATGCTTGTGTTGCCTTGCATCTTTCATATTGCTATCATCCATATATGCTTGGCTTGTTTGTGTGTGCCTCACTTGTACTTAACCACAAGAGCTTCATATAGCACCTCAACCCATATCTAGGGGAATCAAGAGGAGTTAGTCCAGAGCCCTTCACGGGGAATTCGGCTACACTTGTGTTTGTACTAAGTGTGATTGCAAGATTGTTTTAAGCTTCCGCATTTAGCGCATTTAGTTCACTAGATTAGCACTTACACCTATTCACCCCCCTCTAGGTGCTTTCAATTGGTATCAGAGCCTACGCTCCTGATACTTAGCTTAACATCCTAGGAGTGAGATCCATTTGTTTGCTAATCTATTGTTTGCATTTGCTTGTTTGCACACTCATACAGTTTGTACCCATGGATTGCTTTTCACCTCCCATATTCGATGTGTCCAACATTGACATATGGAAATATACGATGTCCATGTACCTAAAAATCCTAGGCTTGCATGTTTTCCTTGCCGCTACCAAGAAATGCTATCTTGGTAATCGCAATCATATAGAGGCCAATGCACAAGCCCTTGAGGCCATTAGAATCACATTATCCAAAGAATATCTTATGCGTGTTTCTAACATTGATTCCGCTTTTGCAGTGTGGAATTTGTTAACAGCCACCAACACCTCCAAGCTTCAAGTGCAAATCCAAGAAGAGGAATCTAGTGGAGAATCCGAATCACAATGCTTGATGGTCCAAGGGAATGACTCCCTTGAGGTACAATCGAAAACTCAACTAGATAGTGATGATTGTGCTAGTTCTTCAAATGACTTTGTTGATGCCCATGCTTTAAATGAAGAACTATCAATTGTTTGTGAAAAATTAATTGAAAAATATAATTTGTTGAAAAAGAAGACTTGTGCTTTAAATAAAGAAAATGAAAAATTATCTTCTAAACTTAACATTGTTTTGCAAGAGAAGGAAGAGGTTTCTAGTGAATGTGACTCACTTAGATCTCAACTTGATCTTACACTAAAAGAAAATGAGTTTTTAAAATCTAAAAATGATTGTGAAACATTTTTGAAGAAAAATGAAAATTTGTCCTCAAAAGTTGATTTTGTTTTAAAAGAAAATGTTGCTTTGAAAAATAAAATAATTTCCATTTCAAATGATTTGAATGTTTGTTTAGAGAAAAATATTGTTTTACAAAATAAGATTGATGCACATGTTTGTCATGCTAGAGTAGTATCACACACTTCACCTATTGCATGCTCCACTTTATCTTCAAGTGTTAAAAATGATATAAATGTTTTGAAGAAGAGTGTTGATTGTTTGGGCTCCACTTTGAGTCAATGTGTAGTGGGTCATACACGTTTGGAAACTTTGTTTCGAAAGAAACAAGTTCCATCTTTTCATGCACACCCTCCACGGCATACACATGCTCCTCACGGACACCATCACATTATGTATGCTCATGTGTACACTTGTACACATTGTGGACGTATAGGCCACCTTGCTAAATTTTGCTTTGATAGATTACATACTTCAAATTTAGCAACTAAATTTGTTGGGGTAGAGAAGGTACTAACCCTCATGGACCCAAAAGACAATGGGTACCAAAGACCACCCCTCCTATTTTTGATGTAGGTGTGGGCTCTCACATGACGTGAGAGTTGTCGTACCTTGGAGTGGATGCGTTCTGAGCTTCATGGAAATCAAATGGATGCATCACTTTCAAGGGAAGTTTGGTGGGAAGACCACCTTGGTTTGGAGACAAGGAAAGTTGCCTTCTAGGTTTTGGTAACGATCCCTAACTCCTATTTATTGTTTACATGCTTTTCATATCATATGTTTATAGCATGTTTTGATGTTTATTGATCATTATGAATATGCCATGATTAGTGTTATACATGTTAGTTGTTTGAGACACCCATGTTTAATATGGACTTATATTTTTGTGTTCTCACCTTTTTTTTGAACTAATTTGTATGACCTAGATCTAATGCATATGCATGTACATATTGATCATATATGATTTGTATTTCATTTTTTTGAGAAAATACCATGATTATTGAATCCTTGACATACATGAATAGCAATTTGAGACACCCATATTTAAAATGGATTATTATTTTGTGTTCTCGTATTTGTTTAGCTATCATGTTTATCATAGTTTAATAACATGTGAATTTCTTAATAATCATGTTAAAAAATTTATCATGTTTGTCATGATTGGTTTACATTGTGTGTTGATGCTTCATGATTTGAATATTTGTTTATATGTTAGTTTTCATTAAGACTAGGATTTATACTTGTACATATAGTGGGTCACAAATAAATTTATATATGTTTGTGCTTAAATGCTATTTGAACCCATTAGATGTGCTAGTATAGTCTAGTTTTGATGATTCATACATTTTAAACTTGTATTCCTATTTTTGGATTTGTTTATGTGTATGAGTTTTCATTTCATGTATATGTGTAATTTTGTCAAACTTTAAGATATACATGTATACCCCTTGAGTCATTTGCCTTTCATGCAAATCTATATATATGGACTCAAATTGTGTTTAGGGATATGTATACTTTTTGTGTTGACAAATCATACATATACCTTGAAATGAAATTTGTTTTAATGGAAATTTAGTTTTTCATGTTTTCATATGTTTTTGTTTAACTTCATGTATATGTCTATTTTATCCAAATTATTGTTATACATATACATCCTTTGAGCCACGTGCCTTCATGCATATATCTTTGTAGACTCGTTGTGTGTGGATATGTATGTATACTTTCGTTTGTATAGTACATACATATACCTTGAAGATTAAATAGTTTTTGATGAATTTTTTTTTGTTTCAAGGAATTTTGAGCTTAATTGAATATTTTCATAATCATGATCCTCACATTTTTGATGATGCACTCACCCTTCTTATTTACTCATGTTTTGTTTTCATGAGTCATTGTATGCTTCATTGATTATGAGTGTTAGTTATTTTGTGAATTTCATATTTTATGAAAAATAATTTATTTTTATTCCTTGCTTGAAGGATTTCGTACTAGTTAACAAAATTTTCTATTTTAAACTAGTTCGTATTCTTCGTTTTGATAATATGAGTTATACCATACTACTATTGTTGTTCAATTGGTATCATTGAACTCTTTCAATTGGTATCAATTTTGATCCTTTTGTATACTCATATGTTTGTATGTATGTATGTTTTCTATCCAATGGTATCAATGTCAATTGGTATCTATTTTTTCATACATATATGTTTTATTTGTGCCTACTATATTCCTATATCTTAGAGCACAAAAATTGTTTATGCTAAGCTTGAAAATTTCTAATGATTGATTGGTTTTCAATTGGTATCTTAAAACAAGCTTATGCATGTGTTTAGTTTGTATGGGAGAAAAATTCGATTTTCATATTTCAATTGGTATTTGTATTTCCACTCCCTTTACTTTATGATAAAAAAATAATAATTTCAATTGGTATCAAAATGCTATCTTTGACACATATTTAAATTGATATCTTAATTGATTGTAACCCCTATTTGATATTCTTTTTTGTTTTAGACAAAAAAGGGGATAACATTGTTTTTATTGTTTTTGACCCTTTTGTTTGTTTCTTTGTTTCAAACAAAAAGGGGGAGAAAAATTTATTCAATTGATTTTGCCCCTTTGTTGATGATTGACAAAAGGTGGGAGAAAGATTTTGAGTTTCATTGAGTTTTATATATGCATATTTATGTTTTGCATATATTGAGTTTTAGTTTAATATAAGTTTAATTTTAATTGGTCTCTAGAGCATGTTTTGTTTTGGATATTTCATTTGGTATCTAGAGCATCTTGTTTATATGCATTGTCATTCATTGCATATTTATTGTTTATTTGTTTATGCATGAGTTAAAGGGGAGCTTCCTTGAAGCTTAACTTTAATCCATGCATATATAACTCCATGAGTTTTGTCATCATCAAAAAAGGGGAGATTGTTGGCCCAGAGGCCTTCCACCCTAGTTTTGATGATGATTAACTCATGTAGTTATGTTTACTAATATTCTTGTGATTTTAGTTACAGATTATTGATCAAGATATTAGTAGGTGATTGCTTCCAAAAGAGGTGTTTTAGAAGCCTTCACATGGTGATTCCAGGGCCCAAGCATCAAGATCACATATAGCTTCGCTCGTGGATCACGGAGTTTGGATCGGGTCTACTTGAAGATGGAGATCGTCAAGAAGACTTAGGTATCCATAGTTTAGAGTGTGTTTAAATCCATTTGTAAAGCTTAGTATAGTTGATATGCTCAAGTGCACAATACACACACGTTTTGGTTTTGATATGTGTTTTCATGAATAGTTAATCAAAACAAGTTTAATGGTTTTTTATGTATATTAGATATGTTCTATACATACATGCTTCATATCTTAGACAAACTTATTTTGATATGTCTATTCATGAGTTTTAGGAAAAATCAGATTTCCTATTAAGAAAAATCAAAGTTTGATAATATACAAGTTTTAGTGTTTGATAAAATTGCAAGACACAAAAGAGTTCAAATGGTTGATATTTTGTCTTGAAATTTTTATCACAAGTTTGTGTTTCAATATAAAATGTTAAAACTATTTTTGGGTATTTTTACAAAGACTTAAAAGATTTTTAGAAATGTTCTTTGCATGTGTTTCTGTCCCAGAACAGTGGCTGACAGGCCAGGTCGGCCGACCGCACGGGTCGACCGCACCAAAGGCCGGTCGACCCTTGCGGTCGACCGACGTGCACAAGCTTGTGCACGTTTGGCAGACACAGGGACGATCGGCGGAGCGGCCGACCGACACCAGAGAGCTCTGCTCTCTGTTTCTGGCGGTCAGCCTGGCGGTCAACCGAGATGGCCCAACGGTCATAATTCTGACCGTTGGCGGTCGACCGGGCCGGTCGACCGCGAGCCTGTCACGCTGACAGATCAGCCTAACGGCTAGTTTTCTGATGGGGCTATAAATACCCCATCTCTTGGGCTGTTTTAAAAAGACTTTTGAAAAGAAAAATACCAGAGTTTGTTTTGTGTTTAAACAAGTTTTTAAAAGAGTTTAAGTGCTAAAAAGCTTTCATCCTTATTGTTTTTAAAGGGTTTGGAAAATAAAAAAAAACTAGGTTTTTGGGATATTGATTTGGATTTTCATTTCTATCATTTATAAGAGATTTCCAAGTAGTTTTCCTTTGTTATTTGATTTCCAAAACACTTGTTTTCCACACTTGAGCTATCACCTATCCTATTCTATTAGGATCATTGTTTTGTGGAAAAGAGGAAAGAGGAGTTGTTTGTGGTTGAAACATACCACTAGTTGTAAACCCTCATTTGCTTTGTTGTATCCCTCTTGGTGAGGTTGATTGGGTTGTTTGGGTTGCTCCCTCTTTAGTAAAGTTGAGATTGTGATTTACTCCCTCTAGTGAGAGGTGGAGTTGGTTGTTGTTTGCTCCCTCTAGTGAGAGGTGGAGTTGGTGTTTGTAACCCTCTTCGGTAGAGGTGTTGGTTGTTGTTTGGCTACGGGCCTACCCTCGGTTGTGAGGCGGTGTTTGAGAGAGGAGTTCGGTACTCCTATTGTTGTAACAAATCCTCCTCGGTGGAGGTTCCCTCGGTGGGAGATAGTGGATTGGAAATCCTACACGGTGGTGTAGGCGGGGATGTAGAGCTAGGGGCTTGAACCTCGAAACATATCTTGTTGTTATCCATTTGATCCATTGTCTCTCTAACCCTCTCTCTATTTGTGTTGTGCATAGCATCTTTCATATCATTCATATCTTGTATGCTTGTGTTGCCTTGCATCTTTCATATTGCTATCATCCATATATGCTTGGCTTGTTTTGTGTGTGCCTCACTTGTACTTAACCACAAGAGCTTCATATAGCACCTCAACCCATATCTAGGGGAATCAAGAGGAGTTAGTCCAGAGCCCTTCACGGGAAATTCGGCTACACTTGTGTGTTGTACTAAGTGTGATTGCAGGATTGTTTTAAGCTTCCGCATTTAGCGCATTTAGTTCACTAGATTAGCACTTACATCTATTCACCCCTCTCTAGGTGCTTTCAAAGTCATGACTATGTGATGGGGACATCGTTATCTTAGTTGTTTTTATTTTAGTTTATTTTAGTTGGTTGTTTTATTTAGTTTTGTTTATGTTTAGGCCCCACACTGATTATGATGGGATTCTTCCTCTTAGTGTAGGCTTATTTAAGGCTATGATAGTTTTCAGTTATAGGGATGATATAATATTGAGTTTATTAAAAAAACTTGTTTAACATGATGATTTGCTTAACATCCTAAATGTTTTGTGAGTGAGTTGCAAAAGAGGGTGAGAGATTCACCAGGGTGAGAGATCTGAATGTTCATCTTCAAATTATCAATTGCCCTAATTTAATATTGTGTTCTGCATCGATTTTAGTATCATGGCTAAATTCCTTCTGATTTTCATCACAAAAATCTCAAAATCCTAAATCTCACCACCCTCTTCTTCCTTCATCTTCTCCAAAGATAACTTTTTCCATTTTTTTCATCTCCATCCTCTTTGCCGAACCCTTACCCTAGATCCACCATGTTCTCTATCTTCTTACATCTTCTTTGATTTGTAGGTCTTTTGACTTTTAATAATTGGAAAAATGAAGAAAGAAAAAGAATTAGAAAAAGAAAAAAAAGTTATTGTTCAAAAAATCCATCAAAAATCACATGAACCACTGTTCATCTTCTCCCCCAAAACCTTAATCTTCCCCCGCTTGCAGCCAAGTCGTCGCCGCCTCTCCAGCCGCTCTTCCCTCACCGCGCGACCGCCCCCACCCCTCCATTCTCTTCAACATCTTGTCATCGCCGACCCAACCTCACTCGCTGACTGTCTCCAGCACATCAGTGTCGCCACCCATCTCCAACAACCTCGTGGCCTTTCACCAACATCAGTTTCCTCGCCATCATCCACGATGTCACCTTCCTCTTCTAGATCCACCCGATTTCCCTTCTTCGATCACAAGATCAAGTTCAGGTTTGAGATCGTGATCTTGCGGCTCCACGACACCAACACATGCGACCTCGTCGTCGTCGTGCTCCTTCGATCAACGTCAGCCTCCTCTCCAAGATCACTGCTTCGACTCTATTGCTAGCTCATCATCAAATCTTTGTTGCCACCGCACAACTCCTGCCACCTCGCCTATTGAATGTCGTCGACATCTACTTCCTCGTCTTCGTCGCCCAATCGCGAGGCCATCGTCGTCCTCCCTCACTGGCGAGAACTCCGTCATCGTGATCCCCGACGGCTTCCCTCACATGGCCACCGCCATCCTCTCCTACTTGTAATCTCGATCTGAACGCAATAGATTCAGCAACTTACTCTGCAGGACCCGACCCAATCTCATGGATCCGGCTCCATCTCAGACCTGACCCGTTTCGGCTCTTTTTGCAGTTGAACTAACCTACTATCAGAACCGACCGGCTTCAAGTTAAATCCGGATCCAACCTGACAATGCCAGCGAGCCGTTCCAAAGCAACTCAGACCTAACTAGGCTGCAGATCCAAACCCGCTACAGTCCAGACATGCCTGCTAACGGTTCAAAAATCATTTCAGACGTGTTTCTAGCTGATTTGAGCCGTTTTCGAACCAGTCTTCTTCTAGTCACATCCAGCCTATGTTACCATTATTCCAGGACTTTCGTACGTGATTTTCAGCTCTCAGTTATGACAATCCTCCGAAAAATTTTACAGGATCCTACGTTTGGGCGTGAACTACACACCCCCTAATGTGAAATCTAACTTGAGTTGAATTTTCAATTGCTAAATTATTTGCAAGTATTATTGGACTACATTAATTTATTAGCGGCATTGTGATTTGCTTTCCTCTAGTGGTTTGCGTCATTGTTTGCTATTTTTCATCATTTTTAAAATTGCATTTTCTTGCCTTTGAAAATTGGGTCTTTTTAGAAGATTTTAATTTTTATCATGCATTGCATGCATTCAATTTTGTTTAAGTCTAGGATTTTGTATTGAATCCTCTTGTCTGTTTGATTTGCATTTGTATCTTGAATTGATGCATGTTTTGTAAGAAAAAGTTGTATAAGCCAACATGAATAATCAAGATAACAAACAAACCATCATAGTAGATAAACTTGATCATATGCTTAGGCAAATTCAGGATCTCAATTCACGGTTAGAGATGATAGAATCACGAAAAACAAAAGCACGAAATGGCCACGGAGATTATGAATATCATGATGGCTATAGGACTTGCACAGAGGTGACTATAAGAATAGCCATGCTTATGATTGGCGTGCTGCTAAGAAAGAAGAAATAACGTGTAAGTTTAGATTAACATATCCAAATTTTGATAGTTATCACGATCCTCGTGTTTTTAGTGATTGTCTAACCGATATGAAGTGCTACTTTGACTGCTATGAGATGTCTAGCGTACGTAAGATTCGATTTGCTAGGATGAGACTTGTAGGGTCGGCCAATATTTATTGAATTTTGATAGAGACAGCATGTAAGAGACAACATAAGAACCGTATAGAATCATGAGAAGGGTTGAAAGACGAGTTTAAGGAGAAGAACCTCCCCGAGTTTTATAGGAACCATCTCCTAGATGAGTTACACAACCTCCGTAAGAGTAATATGTCTATTCAATTACATAGCTAGATTTGATGATGTAACCCTTTGTTGTGACAGGAGAGAGGACCACTACCACACCATATCTAGGTTTTGTCAGGTTTGAGGTCCGACATACGACATGCTATGCTTAATAGCTCCTACAATATGGACTCTATTGAAGAGATTTTTCATGTCTTTCAAAGATGTTCATTTTCAAAGTAAGGGAGCAATGTTCTAAATGTGAGGGATATGAACATTATGATTATCGGTGCCCCTCGAAGAGTCGACATGTTAATGTTGTGCCTAGTGATGATGTTGACGACTCAAGGGTTGTTGAGGATGTCTACGTTTCTTTCGAGATTACTAGTGTTGTTGATACATTATGTGATTTCAGTACACCGATTCTTGATGAGATCCATATTTCTTTTGAGGGTACTAGTGATATTGCAAATGTATTAGTGGAGTCTAGTACACCCATACCTGATGATATCGATGTTCATGAGGATGATACTAGTAATTTTGAGTATGTATTAGTGGAGTCTAGTATACCCGTACGGGTTGCTAGTATTCACTTGCCACACTAATGACAGAGGACGGGATTGTGCATGAGACAATTACTACTAACATTGTTACATCTAGTAAGTCATTAGAGTCACACCTACTCCTCATATGAGGATAAAAGCTGGTTCATCTTCTAAACTTGCATCTTTTTCCTAAAGAGAGTCAGGAGACAAAGGTTGAGTCTATTGTGGTTACTCCTAACGTTTTCTTTTCTAGTGAGTGATTAGTGTTCTTTACTATGTCATCAGGTTACTCCTAGTGATTTATATCATTAGCAGTGTTTGATGTACGTCCTCCTAAAAAAATCATAAATCTTTTTTCTATCTTTAGGAGTTATACCTAGTGAGTCTGATGCATTACATTTGCCTATTACGAATGCGAGATCCCTAGACATAGAAATTTGCAATGATGACTATAAATTTATTGCATATCCACATAGTTTCTTTCAAAAATTTGCAGTTGATGATGAGATGATGGTAAGGATTCACTTTGAGAGAGTCTCTTCAGGAACTGTGAGAAAGTTGCACGCTCGACATACTTGTTCCTATAGAGTTCTAAGGAAGATTGCTTTCATCACCCATGACCATGAGTTGGATATTTCATGAGATCCTGGTATCAGTCCGGTTTTCAGTGAGGAGGATTCAACTCTTTCTGATGCACGTGCCTTTCTAGATATAGAATCGACTACAGCTAATACGTCACAGAGGCTTGTTCTACCTCCACCACCTTGGTTCAGACTTGATGCACGGATGTCAGTTTCACAATCACCGCCATGGGGTCGATTGAGTACTTCATGCGAGAAGATTGTTCAGTTTGACATGCTTGATGTTTGTTACCGTCACATTCACCGGAGATGAATACTTTCAAGCAGGGAAGAATGATGGGGATATTGTTATCTTAGTTGCTTTTTATTTTAGTTGGTTGCTTTATTTAATTTTGTTTATGTTTAGTCCCACATTGGTTGGTGGGATTCTTTCTCTTGGTGTAGGCCTATATAAGGCTAAGACAGTTTTCAGTTATAAGGATGATATGATATTGAGTTTATTATAAAAATTCTTGTTTAGCATGATGATTTGCTTAACCTCTTAAATCTTTTCTGAGCAAGTTGTAAAAGTGGGTGAGAGATTCACCTAGGTGAGAGACCCGAATCCCTTGTTCTTCTCAAATTATCAATTGCTCCAATTTGCTATTGTGTTATGCGTCCCTACGTCATGGTTATCCAAGGTATGCATGTTTGACACATCTATTTATGTTTGTTGAGCAATTTATCAACTATATTTTTATAAAGAAGAGCATATTACACTCGATGTTTGGCTATTTTATAGGCAATGAAGTAAACAGGCTCATAGGTGCCCAAACAAGTGCGGAGATGGATGAGTCACGGAAAAATTAGTGTATCATCTTGGACATGGATAGGCACACCGTATATTTCTGGAAGAATGTGCCCATGTTATAGCTGTTTGATGACTGCATGAATCCATGTATATGGTCCCATGCCCAACTCTATTTGACATATAAGTTCCTTTCATACATATTACAGACGCCATTGTCACCACCTAATGTAAGCTTTATCTAAGGCATACAATTATATATCCATCAGTCCACATGTAAAAGAACCATCTTCAAATGCAATTTTTCTTCACACCCAATTATAATATTCTGAAAGGAACCCAGTTCGACCTCTTTCAGACTCCATTAAAAGAAATAAAACTACTCTGTCTTCCAGTTTACTTCGAAGGCAAAATGTACAAAGCTGCTCACCTAAAATTCGAATTACAGCACTTTTAGTTGACAGTGAAAGCAACAGTCTTTTAGGGATCTGATCGGTAACAACCTTGTCGAATTGAGGTTATTCAGTTGAATCACTGGAAACTAATCACTGGAAATTAACCCAACAACAACAAAAACTGATCTTTCAGTCATTTAGGGAGGGAAAAAAATCTTTTTTTTTTGGTCCAGTTTTTATTATAAGGAGCATGTTAGTTGATACTTGATAGTGAAACTAATAAAAGGTCTGAATCATAAGTTAAGGATAAGTTTATTGCGCTTTGGACGTAGATGCCGATCACGAATTGCTAGAAGCTAAGCTGAACATGAGAAAGATGCAAACTTTGAGTGAATTAAGGACTCACTGACCTCGGGCGATAGCCTCTTACAGTGGCCGCACCATGGAGCGTAGAAATCGACGAGGATGAAGTCAAAGGATGAGATCGCGGAGTCGAAGTTCTTGTCGTCGAGCTCCAAGACCGCGCTGTCCGCTGCGAACTGATGCGAAGTAGAAGAAGAAGAGACTGAGAAAACCCTAGCGACGAGCAAGATGAGCAACAACGGCAAAGGGGGCTTCAGATGGCGGCGAATCGGCATTTTTCTTCACTTCTTTGGTTCTCGTATCTTTCTTTTTAGCAAAAAAATAAAATAAAATTAATCCTTAGCTTTAGGTTTTCAGATCGAAGCGAAGTTGGTAGGATTTGGTGGAAAAGGGGTAAATGTTTGGTCAACAGAAAGACTGAAAAAAGATGCGCGCAATCGATATTTTTTTATCTCCCGATTAACTCAACCGCCTGGATTTATCAGTGACTCTAGCAAATTCGGAGCCATCACAGAATCTGAAGCCTGTCAATCCGTCAAATTCGCGGCGTATAGATGGTATTAGATTCGCACCCGTTTATTCAAAAGATATCGTACCCGTCTTATTCACCCGCGGGTCCTGAAGAGGGTTTCTATATCCGGACCCCTATACCCGCGGGTCCTGAAGAGGGTTCACATATCCGGACCCGCTTTATCGTGAGTTCAGACCCTAGACCCGTATATGGGCATTTCCTCTGAGGGAGTCGGCTTCATGTCTGGGGCATTTCCTCAAACACCTAAGCAGCATCAAGGAGTTCTTCCTAGTTCTGTAGCCAACCTCTCCACAATGCTAACATGGGTGAGGATGGCAGGAAACAAGATTTTGGGATCATTCCACTGGAGATTTGTAGATTTGAAAGAGACAGAGAGTAACCTATTTTGATGTTAGGGGTGAGCATCGGTCGGTTTGGTTCGATTTTTGTTAATTTTACAAAATCGAACCGAACCAATTAGACTTAGTAACCGAACCGAACCGAACCGACTCAATTCGGCTCAATTTTTTGGTTTTTCGGTTAGGCCAATATATTGTCATCATTTCTTACATTTTTAATCACCATTATATTATCATCTTTAATATTCTAATATCAAATATCCATTACTCAAATTAGAAATAAGAAAAAGACTCTAATCTTAATGTGAATTGAAAATTTCATATTCTAAAACTTTTACATTGCATTTGAGCTCTTATATCAAAACATATAATTATTACTAACTTTTAATAATAAGAATGAAAAAAAATTATATTAATATAAATATTATTCTTAATTGTGATGGTGTACTTAACATAGCTTTCACATATTCAACATAAAAAAGATGATATTACTAATAGTAATGAGATAAGCTTCCACCAATTTTTACTATGAACTATATGATTCACTAAATTGAATTTGAGCAGGGTGATATATAGGGTAAGAGATTCGGTTCGGTTCGGTCGGGTTCAGGTTTTGAAACACAAAACCGAAACTCGACCAAATTAGAGCGGTTCAGGTTCGGGTTTTGATTTTTTTTCGATTATAACCAAACTCTGCTTACCGCTCTTTGATATGGCTTAAAACCTCAAAATGGGTGTCTTTCCCTTCATTGGTATGCTTCAAATTTTAAAAGAATTAGACTTGTAGAAGTCAGTTTCGTGTCTAGGCATTCCCTCAAACACCTGAGCAGCATCAACCCCAAATCACCCAATCTTCCAACCTCCTCTTTCCACCACTCCCTCGTACAGATTTTACAACTCCAACCAACCACCGCCAACCTCCAACATACAAACTCCACCTTCTCTTTCAAAGATCCACCGTCAATCAAACAAATACCATCAATCAAACAAGAAGCTTGAAGGAGACGAGACCACTGACCCAGAGCGGAGGCACCCAAGGAGCAAGCCCTGCACTGAGACAATTTTGGGTGCTCCGGCGTCGCGACGAGGAGGATGAGGGAGGAGGCGGCGTCACGGCGAGGATGATAGGGGGGAGATGGTGTCACGACGAGGATGAGAGGGGAAGACGAGGGGGGAGCGGCATCCCAGGTTGGTGGTGGCAGCATCCAGATGTTTGAGAGGCAGCGGCGAGAAAGAGAGAGAGTGGTCTGAGAGTTAGGCTAAGGATTTATGATACAAGTAATCGGGTATGGGTCTAAACGGGTATGGTTTAAGTATAATCATACCCGTCCC